>CM045576.1:7474829-8074829 GCA_024721215.1 Cheumatopsyche charites | reverse complement strand
TGTTGATGAAGTAAGAAGAATTGAAGACATACTTTCGAGCAAGGAAGCCGAGAGAACTGCAATGCTTGATCATTTTGCTAGTCTCTCTCATGAAGCCACAGTTTTAGAAAGTAATAATCATTCATTAGAAAATGAAGCGGCTACTAAAAACATTCAATTGCAAGCAGCTAGTGATAAAGTTGATGAGCTAGAGAGAAGGTTAAAATCAAGAGAATCCATAATAGAAATGCAAGAGGAGAAAATTTCCTCATTGATGTATGACATTACTACTTTGGAATCTGATATTGCTAAACAAAGAGAAGCTGCTAAAGCATCGGAGCAAATGTTGATTCATGCTCAAGAGATGTGTTCTATAATAGAGAATCAGAAAAAATCATTAATGAAAGGCGCTGGAGAAAATGACTCAGAAAAAAGAATTTTAGAACACAATCTTGAAATGATGACTAAAGAAAAGAAAAAGCTAGAAGAGTTATCAATCAAAGATAAAGCAACAATTGAATCATTAGAATCATTGTTAGCTAATAGTAGGCGTGAAGTTTTGGAATTGAAAATATCTCTCCAAGAATCTACGGAAGAAACAAGAAAATTGCTGAGGAAAATAGAAAATTTGCAAAAACAATTAGATATTTTAGAAAACGAAAGTCTAAGCAGCCGACAGCGTACCGAAGAAGCTGCAAAACAACTTCAAGATCTTCAGTTTCAAATGACGGACGAACGGTATCAAAGAGTAACTTCACAAAACAGACAGACATCGGACAGAATGTATTATACAAATTAATATTTATTGAGAAATTCTATAATTTTTATAAATAGTTATTTGAAGGCCTATTTGATAGAATTATTAATCTTTCGACCTTGAATGTATTATGTGATATAAATGTATTCTATAATTTTACTAAATAATCTTGATGTTTAATTTTTAGTATCCAAAATTGAAATGTAAAAAAATATTTTCATAAAGCAACACCATTTTGGTTCAAATGAGTTATATATGTTTAGATTGAATAAATTATACAATTGTTTTTTTTTAATAATATTATTTATTATTTATTTACATAAACATAACAAATACAACCTTAATAGAAAATAAATACTACAGGTTTTCCACTACTATTTACAAATATTTTTATAACACTATTTCTATTGCAAAAATTTAATCTTTTTCAAATTAAATTTTAACCGTTTCATGCATGGTATTATTGTTAAAACAAGCTGACTCAATTTTTAAAAGAATGAACTCATAATAGAAACTGAATTTGTTAGATTGAAATACACTGAGCTTGAAATTGAATGTATTGAACCCGAAATGGAAAAACCTGTATTTAACGTACAAAGATTAGAGAGTGGCTAGAATTCTAGTGAACCCGATACAAGCCGAGGTGACCGTCTGCCCAATACCCCACAGCATAGCGTAAATGGGAGACATTTGAAGATTGGACGCGCGATAAACGAAGGCTATGACGGCACTGCTCAACACGCCGGAAGTGCTCGGCACCGCAAACCCCATGACTAGGATCAGGATGGGGAAAAATTTACCGAACTTGTGTTTCCTGAGTGTGAGGAAGGAGATCAGCGCGGCGCACGTGTGCACGAAGATGGACGAGAACAGAGACCAGAGGAACACCTGATACCACATCTCAGCGAACACGTTGAGCGGATCTGAGGGTGTGAGGCTCATTACGTTCGCGATGGTGTCCAACTCAGATGGGTGGAACTCGGAGAGCATGCTGTACATCGCCGGTTTACGGTAGTCCATCTTTAGGAATATTGTTTGATCGATATTGTCCTCGAAATGTAAATATCTATCTGTTCATTGTGTGTTTTTTTTATGTTTTTTATATTTGTACACAAATATAATTATCGATGAAACACCAGCTGTCATCGGTTGACGTTTTCCGAGTGACATTACTTTCAGTATAAACATCGCTATATTCTACCAAATCATTTTTTAAAACGCAAATTTTTCAATTTTTAAAAATAGCAAAATTGCACAACTTATCAACAGTTTGAAAAATATGAAATTGTTACAAGTAGACATTCTATTTCAAGTTGAATAATTTTCATTTTTAGTTTTTTTTTTCATTGGTCGAATTTCATTTCAGCTGAAGTTGAAATTTTCAAAATAGACCTAAAAAACAATGAATTAAAAACGAAAAATTTGTTTTTTTTCTTAAATACCTATAACACGCTTTTATTATTTTTTCAAATTGAACAATAAAGTTGTGCAGTGGCCAAATTACTTTTGACAGATGTCAGTGAAACTAATCTAGACACTCCTTAATACAGCAAGTTGAAGTTTGAAATGTAAAAAGTGATGATCGACTGAAAAATTCGGCTAAAAAATGATGTGCAACGAGGATGAAGGTATGCGGTCTTGGTATTCGAGAGTCGCAGCTCGTCTACTCCAAGATCGTCTGCTGCTGACAGCCCTCGAGCTGCATACGGAGCTGGTGGAGGCGGGACATGAAGAGCCACAACTCAGAGAATTTTTCTCTAATCCGGCTAACTTCGAACGACCTGCGTCAGAAGCTATAGGTTCGTCTTAATGTTTTACTTCTATACTATCAAATTCGATACTTTCCACTTAACGCATGCCATCGCTTCGACTCAACCCAACCCTTAAGCCACGCGTACAGCAAAACAAATTCAGACCGATTTATACCGAGTTAGATCATTTTCGGTGCTCTCCCGTTTACTTATTGCGTTTGATTGAATCAGTTGAATATGCGAAATTGAATTCGGTCTAACTTGCTTTAGACGTACGCGTATACTTTTTCAACTCAACATTATTTCCTGATAAAAAAGTCCGAAAAAGTTTATCGTAAATAAAGTATCAATTATTGTATTATGTAATAATAATATGGTAATAAATTAATAGAGTTGTCAATGTTCGATGGTGAAGGTCATTAAATATTGAGGTAATTGTTGAATTTCAGTTCGATGTCCGAGTCAAGCTACACTCGACTCATTGGATCTCACACGTTTGTCTGAAGATAGTGAGAGAAGTGATGATGTTGCCGTTCTAGAATTTGAACTTCGAAAAGCTAAAGAAACTATTAATGCTTTGAGAGCGAATTTAACTCAAGTCGCCGGAGAAAGTTTTGGAGGTTTTCATATTTTCAAACTTTTCGTACCTGATGTTTCTAATAATAATTTCAATTTTGATATGTTTATTTTCAGAATGTGATTCAAATTCTATAGAACTTGGATTTGAAAGAATCATAAATGAAGACGCGATCAAACCCCATGAAAGAAGGGCATTGAATTTTCTTATTTATGAGTACTTATTACAACAAGATTGTAAATTGACATCAATAACTTTTTCTGATGAAGTCACAGATCAGGTAATTTTCTTTTTCAATTTAATGGTATTGGTTTATTTGTTATTATTATTTTTCAATTTGTTTTCAATGAATGCAGGACTTTGAATGTTGGGATGATGTAGGTTTGAATGTTCCACGGCCAGCTGGCTTAATATCGATGTATAGAGGAGAAACTTTGAACAACACTTCGAAAAGTAACTGTCACAAAGAATCACAGACAGATGAACCCACACTAAATGAAGGTGTTTCATCTTATAATTTGTATTCTGATACTAAATATCCATCAGAGAATCCAGAGTCATTTGTTGATGTATGATTTTGTATTTTACAATTTTTTCCTATTTGAAAAGAAATTAATTTTCATATTCACAATTGTAGCAAAATGAAGAAATTTGTTTTTTGAAGAAACAAATATTAGCTTTAGAAACAGACAAAGTCAATTATCAAAAATTATATGATGCGGCTCTAGCCAGTCTCAATTCATTGACAAGCCCAACATCCGATGTTCCGAGCTCTGAAACTACTTTATACAATCGTGAAGATAACTCTGTTGACATAGGAGCAAATTATACATGTGAAATAGAAAATGAAATCGATGACGAAATGCAACCTTTACCGCAAAATGCTGCTCAAAATTATTACGGCAGTAGCGTATCTACAAATAGTTTGACTCCTGATCAATTTGAAATGATTGATAGTGATAAAAATGGTGGAAGGTAAAGAAATACATGTAATGTAATATTATCATTCTCGTGAGTCCTTATTGTAATTTTTTCAATTAGTTCTCAAAAAGATGGGTCCAATGTTAGTTCATTTGAACCAGCTGTGATGATTGAAGACCATATGACTTCTTCACCAAAGTCTTCTCGTGAACCATCACAGAAACATGATGAAAATGAAACTATACTTGATGATGCTTTGAGTTTGAATGAACAGATCGATAATGATTGGGAACGTGAACAAGTCACAAAAAATATCAAATCAATAACCGGTGAACATTTCATTTCTGAAGGTAAAAACGAAGCTTGGATCAACAGGTAATGAAACTCTATAAAGTCTTTAATTCTTAAAGTGTTAAAGTATAAAATCTCCAAATTAAATTAAATATATTTTTTTAGCGATCTCCCCAATGAGTACAAGATGCTTTTGATGAAATTGTGTAACATTCAATATAATAATAGTGATAATATTAATTTCAAAGATATCCCAAGTACTAATCAACCTATAACTGTTCAGCAGTTTGTCGATGTTGCTTCATCTACACTTCCCAAAGTAAAATTACAAAATATTTTATTCATAGTTTTTATACCGTGCTTCTCATTGTCATATACTCATATTTTGATATTTTAGATCATTCCAAATATTTTACTGGTTAAAAGAGATGAAGTAATCCCATTGCTCATTTGTACTATATTTTTACAAACGGAACAATCTTATCGAGATAAACTTTTGCAAATGTTGTTAAATTTGAGGAAGAAAATGGAAAAAGAAGACCGTTCTCTTATTATTTCTGGTAAAATTTGATGTTTTGTCTCAATTCACTATAAATTGCTTTATTTGTTGAAATTTTATATTCAAATTACAGGTTTGATACTTTTGTTGCGTTGGAATGTGGAATCTAATCGCGGTATTGATAGTGATTTACTTGGGTTCTTTTGGGAAATGCTCAATAGTAAATCGGTCGAAAAACGAATATTAGGTGCAGAGGCATCAGTGGCTTTAGCTCCTTACATTTCTGTTAATATCATTCAATTGTATTCAATTTTCAATTCAATTTTGTAATATTTCCAAAAATTCAATTTTTTTTCTACATTTTCAGTTAGAGTTAGTGAATTCATTACTTTTGAGTATGGTGCTTTCGATGTGCGATTCTGCTGATGTTTCTATTAGAGAACAGGGTTTGTTGGGAGCGATTATGATTTGTCCAACATCGAATATTTCAAAGTACTCTCAAATTGAAAATGTTTTCTTTACTTTGGCATTTGACAATGATCCAAATATTTCAAATACATGCTTAGATTCATTTACACCTATCATCGCTAGAACTGCTCTCTTAAATGGTTATTTTCATCATTTTTATATTAATATATGATTACTTTATACATTTTCACAACCTATAAATATTAAATTATTTTCAGGAATTTTCCATACTGAACTTTGTTCGCATATATTAGAAAGATTCAGCGATTTAATCTCTAGCAATGATGAACAAACCGTTGTTATATTGCGGATAATGAACAACACATTATTGTTTTTACTTTTATATGTTGTTGATGTTGAAATGGTGAAAGATAGATATTTGTCAAATACAGATTTCAATTTAGAATCTGTAAAAAAACTGAAAGAGTATTTATCTAATAGGCAATTTTACAATTTGAAATTTTTAATTACAGAAGAATCAATTGATTCTTTGAAATTGATTCAAACATTTTATGATACATGTGAAAATGACACAGATCTATCTTGGTATGAAAAGGATTGGTTAATAAACAAATGGTAACCCTTATTTTTTTTAATTTTATATTTTATGTCTCAATGTGTAGATCATTTACGTGCTTAAATATGATTTTAGGTTCAACAAAATAATATATTTACTCATGAATTATAAAAATCCTCCCAATGCGAACATTGTGACAAGTCTAATTGAATATTTCAACAACTGGACACTTATTTTTGGTTGTGAATTCACAAATTCTGTGATAAAACAAACTTTGGAATCTGAACTTTCTAAAATAGAACAAAATCTCATAAAACAAGAATATCGTAACCAATTCAGTCCGGTTCTTATTAGTGTATATTTAGGTATGCTTACTGCTGGAAATGAAGATGAAGAAAGTATTAAGAATGCAATTAAAAGGTATCTTGTGGATGTTTTCATGAGTAATTTGAATATGTTGTCTGAAAATGTTATTTTTTTGCTTAATGTTCCATAAACATGATCTTAATTTGTTATCATTGTTGTGATCGATGTTTTGTTTTTGTCTCTCTTTTCAATGTATTAACTCTTCTTACTCTTCAGGTGGTGTATTTGTTGTGGAATGTGTTCGATCTCGTCAGTTATTGTTGGTGTTCCGTTAAAAATGTATTCTGTCAAAAACCAACATGTTTTGAATTTTGCTCTTTCAGCAATTTGGCAATGTAGGAAATATTATTATTCCCATAGATCATTCAGGAGTGTTGATTGTTAATATTACATTAACTTAAATTCCTCCAAATACAAATTTATCGTGCCAATTTGCAATTATATACTTGCTTACATTTTAAAAGAAACTATTCATTCATACATTTTCTGAATGATCCATTTGAAGTTCAACATGAATCTTTTTAGTGAAACGGTGTTTTTATTTTTATTTTTTTAACATTTTTAGGTATAGTTCACACGAGCGAACAAGTACGAGCTTTCGCAAGTTCTTTGTTCGATTATTTAGTTCAACACGCAAAAATCAATGATGATCTGTTGAATTCTAGTGTTGTTCCAGGAATAATAACTTTAGTCAGTGACACTGCGATGTATATATTCATTCTACTGATATATATTTTTTATTATCAATATATATTTTTTTTAATATACTTTCTTATTTTATTTAATAGTGCTGTTAAATGCAACGCTGTAAAATCTTTGGGTTCTATTGTGTGTAGATTAGAACAATCTTCAACTGCTGTAGATAAATGTTGGCATACATTAGAAAGTTTAGCTATTGAAGAAAAAACAAATGGAGGCTTAGGTTCATTCACTACAATATGCTTAGCAAAAACTTTCCTCAAAATACTCAAAAATAATAATGTTTCATTCAATAATAAAGGTTATTAATTTTAAATTGATAAATATTCTAGATAGTTTTGTTTTTAATTAATTATAATTTTAGTGTTGCCCAATTTGGTATTATTGTGTTATTCACCTATTTTTTGTTCTGGAAATATATCATCAATCAATGGCTTACTTGAAGAACTGCTTCCTGCACTTCAGCTAGGAACTCATAAAAATTTATCAGATAATTTCATACAAGCATCTTTGCTTCCAGCTTTGAGGTTAATTTATAAATTGTTTTTTTTATGTAAAATGATAATTATTATAAATATTTGATTTTTATATCCAGGAAACTTGAAAGTATGGATCAAAATCTGCTCTCTGAGCATCGTTCAGCAATCGAATCTCTCATTCATAAGATAACTGTGAACGAGCAACAAACGAAAGAGCACCAAAGCACCACTAGTTCGCATCACGTCACTGTAATAGCTGGTCACACACTACCTTCTTTGCTAGCCAACTCTGAGTCTGTGGGCAGACGAGTGACGCAAATGTTTCAACAGTCGAAACCAGCAATGAATTTACAAAACATATTCAAGAAAAAATAATTCTCTATTTTCTTACTTATAAATTTATTACTGAAGTTGTGATTTAATTATTATACATTCATACTTATATTGAAGTTAAATTTATTATAATATATATATTTACATAGTTTAAAAGTTTATTTATATATTAAAAATATTTGGTATTATAACTTATTTTTTTATCATAAACCTTATTTACCTTAAAAACTAATCTAATATGATGAAAGCATTTTAGAATAAATTTAAATAGAATGTATCGTTATTAGGAAAATTCGAGTAACAGAGCCAATGAAATGGTTCAAACTGTACAACCTAGTATGCGTATTTTTAAGTGATGTCCAATAATTGATAACTTATGAAAATAAGTGCTTTTATTGTTTCCCATAGAATTTACTATTTAGCAAAAATAATAACAAATTAACATTAATTTTAGCTTTGTCAAACAAATTCATTATTGTGCATCCATCATACTGCATTTGTAATAAGTATTGAATATCCAATTCAATTTTGTCAACTTCGACTCCCATAAATTTTCCTTTAATTGAGAATAATCCATTTTGATCAGATGGGATGATTTCGAACATCACACTTTTGAACTGTGACGTCGAGAGTCCGTCAATCTCCAGAAGAACTCCTTTTTCATATAATTTTAGTGCTGTGTATTTTAAACTCATTTTGGATTTCATCTTGTCAGGTTTCTTACCATTTTTACGATTCAAATGCACGGAACTAAAATTGCATAAAAATATAAATCAATACATATTTTATAACGTATGGAATCATCAAAATACAACGATTACTGACCGTTTACCAGCATTAAGATTTTCCAAACACTTATTTATGTACTGGTTATAATAATTGACCTGATCTTGATAAAATTTAGCTTTTTCATCGAGTTCCTTCCTCGTCTTTTTCATCATCTGGAGTGCTCTCATTTGTCCTCTCCTATATTTGCCTTTATTACAAAGATCTAGTGCAATTGATGTTACAATACTTTGATATCCATCTTCTCTGGTCACATAACCTTCCTCTTCTAATTTGTCTAGATATTTTCTTAGCTGAGCTATGTGTTCTTTTAATGTCATATTGTCATGAGGTTTGATCATTCCGGAATATAAACGTTGTTTCACATACGTATTATATTGTTCCTGTTGTTGTTTTGTAGTTCCAATACACAACGCTTCCAATAAATGATCACCTAAAATTAAAATTAAGACTATAATAATAAAATCAAAAATTATTTTATTCTGCTTTGCTTTGTGATCAAATACCTTGTAAAAATGGTAAAACTGACACACAAAGTTCTTTAGTTTTGATAAATAACTTATTGATATCTGTCAAATCATTCACTGGTAATTCAGTGTTGTCCGTTAATGTTAAACAAATTTCAGTATTGAGTGGAGCAATTATAGCAAGAGGAATTACATCTCCTGGTTCTAAGGGACCTAAACTTTCTAACAAGGAATGAATTTTGTCGGATTTTTCAGGAGCTATGATGTCTTCATATTCTACAAGCAGCGTATGTGTATCACAAATTTCCTGAAAATAGAACACTTATAGACGATATTCATGGAATATATTAGTGAAAGACATTCATTCCAAATTTACCTGGACACTTATATAAATACTGGGTTTATTTAATAAAGTGGCTTCTGAATATTCATTTCTACAAAAATGTTCTTCAAGAGATGGGCCTTGACAACATTTGCGAAATAGTTCCTTCATTTTCTCATGACAATCGATTATGAATGGATTCAAACACTGCAAATGTGCAGACTCTTCGCCAAACTATAAATTTACTTAAAATATTGTAGTCGAAATGAAAAATAATAAAATGCATTAAATAAACAATATTCCTACCCCTTTTTTGGAAGCAGAGAAGTGTAAGATTTTAGCAACAGAAGCTAAATTTCTACGCTGATCATTCGAAAGAGCTTTATCGTGTGACAAAGAAATAATATCAAAAGCATCGGGTGCAACAATTGCAGCATTTATAAATTGATAATAAACAAAATGTCCGATAACCTTAATTAAAAAAAAAATGTGATTAAATTATAGAAATTATGAGCAATTTTTAGTTAATCGAAATGTATATACTTTAAGTATTTCTTTTTCTGGGGCAAATGGGAATTTTTTCATTAACGAATGATGCAAAACTCGAGCGATATAAGTGATGGAAAATGGTAACATATTACTACATTCAATAATACGTTCCAAAAATATCGACACCATAGTGGTTAATGTGTCCAAACCCTTAGTTAATCTTACTCTAACTTCTTCATAAGATAAGGCTTCCTCCTGAGTAACTGCATATGGCAACGATCTATGAATATATAAAATATTATATGAAATAATTTTCTAAATCAAAAATCACTATAATACTTAGTTATTATCACTTACGAAATTTGTCCAGTGTGCGTTTCCATTTGATTCCTCCATGCTTTATAAATGTCCACTGGACTTGTTTCAATGCTTATACTTTTATCATTTAACATTTTCTCAATAAGAGGTCCCACAATGTTTCTTAAGCTGGTCAAGCCAGTCATATGACGGGCGTGATTAACGGCCATCTTCAAAACAATTGGGTTACCTGTTATAACATCAATTGGTTTGTTGAATTTGCAATCAATCTCTTCTTCTAAGCTACATCTGAATAATTTCAGTAGAAGATATTCATCTCTTGCGTTAGCACCAAAGTTGTACAAAGTTAATATTACATTTTGTAAAAATTGATTCGTTCTGCTTTGAGGTAAACAGAACAACAATTTGGAAAGGTATGTGGGATTTGTTTGAAGAAGATAAAAAAGCTTTTGGTAACCATCTAACAATTGTCGGCTTTCTTTAGTCAAAGCTTTCAAACCACGTACACTAGTACTCAGAAATGTTTTTACCACTTTATTTTCAACATGTTTATTTCCTTCTACATAAAGACTCGATATGCCATTCTCTTTAGCTAAATCATTGATTTTTGTCCTATGTGCCAATACATCTTGCAAAGTTATTCTATTTTGGACAAGAAGACCGATTTTTATATCCATACTATCCAATTGTTTGGATAATTCTTGATTTTTTCGAATAACTTGCACTGCTTCTGACCGAAGGCTTTGTAATAACATTTCTTTCTCATAATCTTCAGTCGAAAAATCCAGTAGAGGAACAAAATATTTCACAACTTTGAATGGGGGATTTTTCATGTGACACAAAGAATTGAATGCAAGTCTAGTGCGTTTTCCACGCCATAGAGCTTGAATTTTTATGATACTTTTTTCCTATAAAAAAATAATGTTAATGTAGGTAGTGCAAAATCAATTAAAACTCTCTATAAGCGAAAATTATATGGAAAATAAATTACCATTCGTTTATAACGAGTCCATGGATCTTCGGGAACTTTCTGGACAATTTTTTTCTGGGATAAGTATAAACGAAGTAATTGTTTGTACTCTCGTCTAACCAATATAGATTTCCACCATGATTGAATTTTGATCACACTTTGCAAATTTTTGATGAAATACAGAGATCTTTCGTACTTTTTACGAACCAAGTAACCTTTGATCGAAGCTTGGAGTTTTATAATCTTTTTAGTATTTTCTTGGTCTTTGGATATTTTTTTTCTGTTATTTACTCTTTTCAAAAGTGTGTCTATATCTTTGAATGATATATATTGAGAATCAGGAACAAAATCTTTTGGTGCGTTCCAAGTGTGCAATTGAGTTTCAATATTCACGTAAACTGTTTTACTTGATTGTGTGTGATATATCAACCAAGGCGACTTGGATTTTGTGGGCTTGACGTTTTTATAATAATCATAAAAGACATCAAATATATCTGAACGACTTTGTTTGTCTTCGGGCACCTTGTGGCCTATATCTTTCAATGTATTGATAAATTTATATGAATCAATATTTGAAAGTGAAAAATTTACTTGAATCAAAAGCGCACATGCTTCTTTGACATCTTCAATATCTCTAACTGCTTCGTTCATAACATTATTGACATCGTCCAGCCAAAGTTCGGTGTTATTTTTTTTTAATAAGCATTTCTTAAAAAGATGCAAATATAATTCAATTTCTTTTTCAACTAAAGGTTCTAGTTTTTCGAAATTTTTGCTTTTCAATATGGCAACCAATTTATTCTTGTCATCATTCACCACAGCATCATTGACTTTTTGTAAATCTTGAATCACTGAAATTTTAAATATGGTAAATTTAAATGATATGAAAGTTAAATCATGGAGTAAAAATGATAATGAAACTTACGTTCTTGTGCGATTGCATCTTTAGAATTTACTTCATCTACACAATCTTGAATATCTAGTAATGTGAGTAATGCACAAGGTAATGCTGCATCTTTCTTAGCTTTATAAGCCATTTTTAAAGACTCGTGATAATCATGGCATGAATTAAAACGCAATCCTTGGAGTCCCAAATGAGTAACGTTCAAAGCTTCCCAAAGAGTGAATTGATTTCCCGATTCCAAAATTTTGGATATATGAGCAATCGAAGACAACGTACGACAGCTGTTTAATATATCGTCATAGCTCAAAATGTTACAATTTTCAAGTTTATTTAATTTGAGCTCCTCGTGAAATAGAGGTATTGAAAATTTATCAACTTTAATTTGTGAATATTTACTTAGATTAGATAGAGAATTGTACAGATTTTCACAATTGTCATTATCTAATGATGTGTTTATATTTTGAATGCATTCTTGAACGAAGTCGAACGATTTGGCTGTAGAATTACCTTCATCGACAATCGATTGTAATAATTTATTACAATCTGCAAAATTCAATATTTTTTTGTGATCAATATTGACTTTCGAAAGTAAATCAAGATAAAAGCTAGCATTATCCTTTGACAGGTTTGTTAATTGTAACCACGAACAGCTTATTTCATCAAATAATTTTTTTTCATCTTCGTTTTGTATGGCTCTGAAAATTTCACTTATCGCACATGACGTATTGAGATTTAAAATGTATCCTTGAATTTCAGCCTGCGTTAAAAGTTCATCGTAAACATCGGGTGTATAGCTATCATTCATTGAACGACTCAAAGTATTTTGAATCTTCAAATTTTTGGCATGTTGCAAAACAGTGTGATATGATGTCATTAAATGTGGTAAAATATATTTTAGTCGCGCCGTGGGATTCAGTAAAGATTTTTCAATGTCTTCATCTGAATCTATCGCATTGTTAATATTTATAATAGCAGCATGTAATACTGCAGCATCTCCTTCAATGTTAGATGACAAAATACCTCCGATCTTTTGAAAGGCTGGCATTTTCAAACCATAGCGTTGTAGTTCACGACTCATTATATCAATTTCTTCATCTATAAACAAAATTTCCAAATCAAAAACAATATATTTATTTGTAGATTAATGAATTCAAGTAGAAATTGATTATACCAGTGAATGTAGCTTTTCCATAAAGATCTTGAATCAAAGGAGCTTTTCCGAGTTTAAATAAATGCGTACTCAATCCATGAATGCAATAAATGAGCCGAGGCATATTTTTTTTATCATAAATATCAGTTGTTTCTGGATGAAACGTCTGAAAAGTAATTAAAAATATAGTCATACATAAATATTAAAAAAAAAAAACTTTAAAGAACTCACGGATGGGAATTGTATTGTTTTTAATAGTTTCAGCCATTGATTGATATTGTCTGTATGTCGAAATTGTAATCCGAAAATCTTAAAGTATACAAAAGTATTTTTATTTCAAATACATCATCCATTGCTAAATTATGGTAAAACTTCACAAGTACAAGATTTTGCTGATTAGTCAGTATTAATATACATATAAACAGGTTGAAAATTGGGATAAGTTATGATTTTTTTTTATAAGTTTCATTCAGTTATTTTTTGTTGATGTTCATATCGAGAGGATAATTTGATAAATTAGATTTAATTAAGTGATTTCCATTTATATAATCAGTTGCCTTGTGTAGTTTTACCAAAGTATCATGAACAATTGAAAACGTACTTCATAGCGCTTTTGGTCAAGATCATAAATTTTGTTCAAAGGTAACTTGTCGTGCGATATGAAATGACCCAATTTCGCTAAATAAACTCCATTTCGTAGATTTTCTTCCAAATCGATAGTCTGTGGAAGAGTCTCCCGAAGACAGGCTTCCATCCAGATTTTAGCCTCTTCCAAATGGCACAGGTATTCATAAGCCAGAGTCTTCTGACGCATCTCGTCCATTTCATCGGCAGTTTTTCGATTGTTTCCCGCTAATAAGATATCGATCAATGTCAAAGAAGTGAAAGTCTTAATTTCGTACGTAAATCTAATAAGTTTTCCGGAAAAAATCTTGGAATGACTCACCTGTGTTCTCTAGGGAACTGATCAATCCTATTGTAGCCGGCATTTTTGTATTTATCTGTGTTAAATCGTTTTGAATTTAATCCGAGGTTGATCAATGACGGTTTAACAGTCCAAAATGACGGTTGAAGTCAGTTGATTGTTCAGCCGCAGTGTAGCCAATATGACATTTGTATTGTTAAACTGAATTGCATTTTATATTTTGATTAATGCGGTGTTATTAACCTTTTTTGATTTTGATGATTTTATGTATTTTTGTTTGTGTAAATTTTCAATGTAGGTAACAATAATATTTTCAAAATTTTTTGGCCAAGTTTTGTGCACAGTTTGTGACGGCAATGTTGGCGACATCTATGAAGGTTTAAATTGACGTTTTGTTTACCTTTCTCACGTCAAACGTCAATTGAATTTTTCAATGCTTTTAAGTACTTATTTTACACATGCCATTGTCCTAAACTGGCTCAACTTTCATTCCAAATTCATATAAGTCCTAACTTGGTGAAAATGTTGCTAAAAAAAATCTCTAATACTATTTTCGACCAAGATTTACATTGGGTAAATTTGTTAATATTTCCAGTTCATCTTCTATTGGATTTTATAATTAATATTGAACATGCCTAGGAATAATATCTTCAACTCTTTTTTTTAGCAATAATTATTTCATCAACGTAAAAAAAACTCAGTTTTCTGAATGTGAAAAATAAGGTTTTGATATTCATTAACTGAAAAGAAAAAATAAAAAGAAGATTTTCATTTATCAAGATTTATTTATTAGATAATAAATATTTTTTGCGAATCAGCGATCCTCATGATTTCACATGTGTAATATCATTTTAGTTTAACAGTTTGATAATAAATTTAAATCACCTGGAACGCTTATATAACTATTATCTGCACATCTTAACCAATAAATAATTTAACTATAAAATGAAACAAAAAAGGACTAACATAAAGTCAAACAAGAGGTAGTTTATTTATTCACTGAGAATAATTTTCTCCATCATTCACAATACTGTTGGGCAAATATAGGAAACTTGTATACTTAAACATTACATTTCTATCCTTTCCTTTTGATTTGTGCAAATGATTCATTACAAATATACAAAATATGCTAATGATATAAATATTATAACAATTGCTCACTATTAATTAGGTAAATATCCATATACAGTTCGACTTATCAAAATATTAACAAATCTTCAAAAAATATTGGAATAATACTGAAAATGAAAATTGTATAAAGGTGGGCATGTCGAACATTTAGTTCACAACTGTAAATTTTTAAATTATATGTTTACAATTATAAAATACAAAGTAGATACATGCTTTTCTTTGCATATTGAAGAATTTATTCAAAACATTTGTTAAAAAAAAGGCCAGATCTCATATTATTTAAAGTACAGTCAATGCATACATATTTTAAATTTACAAAAAAAGTAAGATCAAATTCCATAAAACAAAAATTTAGAAATTCATGAATATTGGAATTCATAAGATAAATAAAATATGTATTGAATTAATCAATACAGTATATTAAAAGATAAATCCTGTCTTTTAACATACAGCCGATAGAAAATGAGCATATTACAATAAATTAAAGTTCATCAATATTTACAAATTACATAATATAAATAATAAAAGTTACTCGTATTCACATTAAGTACTATCAGGCAGTTGATTCATAAAATAAATTATATACATATACAATAAATTATAAGTAAGTCAGTCAGCGATAAATATAGCCTAAATATAATTATGCATAATATGCTTATGAAATTTATTTCATGTCATGGATAAGAACTCACTAATAATAATTTTATACAACAACAGCATTTGTAGAAGGAATTTTGTCTTCAAAGTGATGATAATGATGATGAATATGTTCATGAACATAACGATGGACCGTGGATGTTCCGTTGCTATCTTCTCCTTCACCATCAGCTTCAGAACCTCTTAACAATCCTCTCCATTCAATTGAATCACCTAAATCTAAATTTGCAGTGAGATTATCAACCTTTTCACTCACTTTGAAATCCTGTTCGGGCCATTTCTTTTTTGAATTTTTCATCAACCTAGTATTATTGTCGTTTTCTAGCCATTTTTCAACTTGAGCCATAGCCCTTGCACGATATTTTTCTCTATTTTGATGTTTTAAATGATGAGGTGAGCAAGCATGGCTGTGAGTTGATTGCTTTCTGTTTATATTTGTTTTTCTTATCGCTTCTATGTTTTGTTCTAAATCATAAGATTTTATTTTAGAATCGGAACGATTCAAATGAATTTTATTTTTGTCGGAATTAACATTGAATCTATGAAATGTGTCTTGATCTTTACAATAATCAAATGATTTTGCTCTAGTTTCTACATTTTTAATATCAAATACATCGGTAGGATTTCCTTCATATGGTTCTAAAAGCGTGTAACGAAAAGGTCCTTGAGCTAAATCATGCGATCTAGATCGGTGATGACTTTTCCACGACTTTTGTTGTTGAATGGGCGCTGCTGAAGTCACTTGATTTTTCAAATGTATACCAGTCTTAGCATGTTGTGTAGATGAACATATAACAGCATGAAGAAAGCTGTCATATCGACATATATTGGATTCCTTATTGAAATTCGGATTAGTGCTAGCTAGATCTAAATAACCACTATTGAGATGATCTGAGGCGCTGGATTGATTTATTGGCTCTGATGTATATTTTGCTGTGAATGTGTTGGATCT
The DNA here is from genome assembly GCA_024721215.1 of Cheumatopsyche charites. Classification (NCBI taxonomy): domain Eukaryota; kingdom Metazoa; phylum Arthropoda; class Insecta; order Trichoptera; family Hydropsychidae; genus Cheumatopsyche; species Cheumatopsyche charites. The sequence continues at coordinate 8,058,121 of CM045576.1, read as the reverse complement.
GTTGCGGTGTCGATGTTTACTAATAATACTATCGCCTTCAAGGCTGCTAACAATACGTTGGTCTGGATAGTGTTTTCTGAAAAAAATAATTTAACATATTACAAAAATGAAAAAGACGAATGATATAGTGAAAGTTGATTAAAAAAATTACCTTGAAGTTTGAAAACTCATATGGTTTTTTTCCATGTTAGCTTGTATTATTTCAAGAAGTTCACGTCTTTGTAAACTTCCAGATCGTTTTTTATCTGCCGGACCTCTGATGCAGGAACCATCAATTGATACATTATCGTGTTGTTCTGGACTTGAAACAGATACTGGTAAAACATTTTCTTTTTGAGAATTCCATATATCGTTCCGATGATGACTTAGATTATTTTGTTGATTTCTGAATCTCGGGCTTAAATTATTCTTTTGATACTGTCGCTGCCGAATATTTCTTTTAAAACCTTTCGACGATCTTAATCTTTCAGAACAATCTGACACATCATCATCAACTGATAGACGAGATCTTCTTTCTTCTTCTGTTGGATCAGAAACTGCTACTACTTGTTCTGATTCCACGTTTTTGCTCACGGGTTGAGATGAGAGATTCACTGGTATGCATTCAGGGTGCTTTCGTCTAGGTTTACGTCTTCCTTCACGCACATGATTGTTTAGGTCTCTTTTGAAACACAGTTTATGATCTCCTTTATTATTATTAGGACCACTTGAATTTAAATTGTCCTCATCGGCATCCTTTCTTTGATCAGGCGATACAGTCAATCGGACTTGAATCGTTTTAGATCCATAGTGAGGAACTGTTACATTTTTTCCAAATGATTCATATATTGTTGAAACAATTCCAGATATGTCCTGTAAAGAAATTATAATTTATATTAGTTTATTTGAAAAAAAAAAATGTATCAAAAATAAAAACGATTCGTACATCTTTAGTGATTCTTCCATGTCCATCAAAATCATATAATGTAAATGAAAAATGTAAAGGCTGTGTTCCACCAGACGATTTACCGCCACGAACTTGAACATCGCAGGTGAATTCCTAGAAAAATACAAAACTTAATAATTTCATTGACGAATATAAATCGAAAACAGATGATGAATTTCTTGCATACTTCAAAATGTACTCCATCATTTGGCTGAGATGTTGGAGGCAGTGATTGCGGTTGATCTGTCATACGACTCATAGGGGACGGATGTTCAGAAGTTGCTGGTGAAGCAGGATGCGCAGCAGTATCAGGTATGAGAAGGGCACGAGCTTCACTCGGTAACAAATCAGGTGGAGCAGAGCATTGAGAAGGTGCTCGACCAACCAACTCCTCAGTATCGGTTCTCTCTCCTTCAGCGAGAACTAAAACAAAACAAAACAGTAAATTAGTACTTGTGAATACTAAACATTACATCGTGGTGTTTTCAGTGGTATTTAGTCAGATTACTCAGTTGAAAAGATACTTAAATTAACCTAACCGAACTTAGTCCATTAGTGTCATGCCAACTGGATAAACCCCTAAATATCTTTTCAGTTTTATGTTTGCCAAAGCATAATCACATCTAGATAATCTAGACCAAAAAATGGTTTAGATTAGGGATTTTCAATAACTTGAAATCATTTTTCATTATGTTTGGGACTGGTTAAAGTTATGATAATGGTACACATATACAGAATGAATACCTAAATTTTTATTACAGGACACACATAAGAATCGACAGGTGAACTGCACGTTTCTAAGCAATCTCAGAAAGCCGCATTTAACACAAAAGCAATCACACGAACGCAACAATTCCCGACCATCAGAGCGAGACACACAGGTATACAACAAACACGGCATTGTAAAAACGCTCATCCACAAAACGGCGAAATTCTGAAAAGCGCGCGAGGCTGAAAGAGAGAGGAGCTGGAAGGAGAGGAGAAAAAAGGAAGAAACGGCCGTTTGTGTGTCAACAAAGCGAAATTAAATTTGTACCTGGCCATATAGGCGAGGAGGGTCGGCCTCTCTTGAGCCTTTGGCCTTCCGAGAATCGCCGCTGCCGAGTCGGCGAAGCACAAAAAGAACAAGGATCAGGCTTCGCCGCTGATCAATGACGACCCGCGGAGGAGTTCTTCAAAAATCAGCCGGTCGAAGAAAATTGAACTTTTTTTTTTTTGGTCTCTTGTAAGCTTTTTATTCGGAATGTGTGTATGTTCATCGATGCTGATGCGATTGTTGGTTTTCGTTTCTCGTTATGGAAAATCGAGCTTTGCGAGTACGATACGTGGGAGATGTAATAAAATATAAGAAATTATCAAATCACTATTGTGACAAGAAATAACCGAATTTTAACATTGTAAATAGTTGATCATCAATTAAATTGAATGAAATCGTTCCTTATGAGCTTTTTAGAAGGCAAGGGGTATTTATTGCACAAGATCAATTTATGAGAGAGCCATTTTCAATGTTAAATATCAATCTTTTTGAATCCAAACAATTGACGTATTCAAAGATAATATCTACAATAAACTAGTAATTCAAAGGTTTCTCATACCCTTCGACTCCTCATAATTTCATCGTATTTAGATGAGAATGAGAGCATAAAAAATCAACCGAAAATATCTGCAGAAAATTTCAAACAATTAAATTTATAACAACAACAACCCGAATCAATATATAATTCGAGCACATTTCCGAGAAAGAAAAGATCAAACGGAACACAATCCCGATAAATCGCAAGATCCAATAAACAACAATGTTTTCCGAGCCGAACGCACACAAGAGCCGAACAACACGGGTACATAATATACCTATTTATTATATTACACTCTCGTAAGATACGATATACGACAGATAAGTGATGGCACGAGCGAAAATGTAAATTTAATTCCGATATCAAAGGACCAGCAGTTCGAATTCCGGAACCCGTAAAAACGGCGAATGATGAATGAACGAAACGCGGCTGATAAAAGCTTTTTGGCCGAGACATCAAAGCGAAGACACTTCTTTGATTCTAGACGGAAGACACTGTTATTTTTTTACCCCCCTTCTTTATTTCTGATCATCTTTTTTATTCTGCTGCTTCTTCTTCTTCTCCTCCTCGTTGCAGTAACACTCCTTCATTCCGTTTGTGCGATTGATATCGTTCTCGAGTGATTTTTTATGTATCTTTTATTTCTGGTTATCGAAGAGTACTTTCGCCGAAGGAGAGTGTGTGACAAAGTGTCACTTCGATGGAAAAAATGTGGTGATTTATCCGCGATTTGTTCGAGTGTGAAACGAATGTTTTTTCATGAGAGATTTTTGATGTATCGAAGGTATATTTCATGTATTAGTTGCAAATAAAATTGTGGACCTTCTTAGAAATCGATGAGTTTATATAAAAAAATCAATCATTCGATCAGTTCAGGACATATAATTTTCTTAATGGCTTCTATTATGCTTCTATGAACCAATAAAAAATATCATTTAATCGAGTTTTATTTCAGATTTGAATTAATTCTAGTCGTTAAATGAACTTTGAACTTGCATTTGAAGCAAACGTTTAACAAATGTACTTTGAAATATTCCGAAACGAACGATTTAAGTGTTTTATTGATATTCCAAGAAACGATTGCGTGAAGCTTTGATTACGATTGCGAGCAGACGTAATCTGGATAATATCCACTCAAACGTTTGATATATTTATTAAACGTTCTAATGCACGAAGTCAATTATACATTTCTAAATTATATCTACTTCAATGGAACACCAATTCAGAAATAGAAACTCCATAAAAAAAAAGTAAATTTTATATAAATTCAATTTTTTTTTAAAGATTAATTACATGTATCACTAAAAGTTATAGCTTCACATACAAAAAAAGTGGATACACTTATATTGCAATCTGCTTAATTGCGTCGCACGCACACGTAGTCCTGTCGATAGCCGCGAAGATCAAGAGCATAATAGCCGTATAATTACAAAATTACAAAATGGAAAAAATAAAAGATGGCATTGTGAGTCAGCTGTTTGAGAGCCGCTGATTGGCAAGAATGTATCCGGGCGGTGTGTTTGATCCGACAACTGGTTTTTATTCGCGGCGCCTTCTCTACATTTTCACGTTTTAATATTATATCTTTAGGTGCGTACTTCGCTTTTAATGTATATTTATGGATTTTTATTTCAAATTCGTAATTAGGATGGGCGCACATTGCGTTGGCAATGAACCCGATACACGTGGCAATGGGTTTGAGGCTGCAAATGTTGAGATTTTGACTCATTGTCAGATGGACGTTTAGTAGATAATAAGTGCATTGCTAATAATGAATGTACTCAGAAATAGACTGTGCTATAAATAAGAGTTTAATCAATTCGTAGTATAGCAATTGGAAGCTATGATGCAAATCCTAGTCGTTCATAATCACTTCATAAAATAGAATTTATTTATATGAATGAAATTTGATTCAAAACTTCGAGCTTTCATTATCAAATTTATAACCCTATAATGTGAATTTGACTATCTCATAATCAACTTGAAGAATAATTCGTTAAACTACAATGACTAAAAACTTACAAATATTTGAAACCATTTTCTACAAGAGCAACGAACGAAAAACATCAAAATCCTTCGGTTTGACAAAACTGCAAACCGCAGCATCCGAATCTACAAAATCCCACACAAACCCCCAAAGCGCACAAATGCCACGAGAGCATTTTCCGAGAAGAAATCTGGTCTCCCGTTGTTATTGTATAACAGTTTCGTGAGGGTAACGAAAAAAAAAAGCTACGAACAGAACAGAAAAACGCAGTCTGAACGAGAGAAGAGCTGGTGGTGCTGCTGCGATGGAACTATGGAGGGCGACAGGTGCTAGAGGGGGACGCGAGGATGTAGGGATCCAGAAGTTTCTGGAGGATGGGGGCTCCGGTTCTCGGAAGGCCCCCGGGGAAGGCACAAGTGGGCGGTTGCCCTGATGATGATGATGATGCACGTGGTTCAAGATCGTATGGAAATATCGCGTGTAGTAGATGTGTGTACTTGATGGTTAATCTAATGTGAGAGGGAAAGGGTGGTGGGTTTTTATGTTTTTTTGGAATTTTTATGTCAGTGGTTGTCCATATGGAACGATGAAGCACATGGTTTGAGATTGTATGGAAATATCGTATGTGTGTGCTTGGTGGTTAATCTAGGGTGAAATGGGAAGGGTGGTGGATTGATTTTGATTTTTATGAAATTGCAATGCTGTTGATTGAATGGTGAAGCAAGTGGTTCAAGATCGTAGGAAAATCAGTATTGATTTCCGTGTATGAAAATGAAGTGAGCAGATGTGTACTTGATGGTGATGTAAGAAGAATGGGGTGGTAGATTGACTTGAAGTTTGATTTTTTCGAAATATTTGTAATTAATTAAATTGTGACAGAAACATTCAATTATTTATAAAATGTACAGTAAACATATTCTAATGTTTTGTTAATAATACAAACTATAGAAAGACGAACGACCCATAAACGGATATGAGAAAATTCCAAATGTATGAGATACATTCCGTTGTTTTCTCTCCGAAGAATTTCTCAATCCAATCTCGACGATCGTTAAATAATCTCGGATCGCCCGAAATAAGTCACATATTTTCGTGCTATATGAACGATTTAAAAATTCAAATCTAATCATTATTTCCCATAATAAGCGTGGGAATATTTACATTATCAGTAATAAGCATTCGATACGAGTTGAACGTAAATTCCAACGAGCTACCGCGTGTTAATTTTTTCAAAGACCACCCCGCTGTCAAAAACCCGAACATGTTTACAGTGAGTCCGACATTCGTGAAATATGACCGAAAATTCCAATTACAGACGAGAACATTCGACAATTGTTCACACAGCGTCATATGTTATGTGCACGCCATTTTTCAAAGCCCACCCATATGAATGCTACTAAAGGGATTATCTGTTTTCTCTATTTTTTTCTTCATTCTATCTAAATACTGTGAGAAAGTCAACCAAGCGTCAAAGTTCGACCCCTAAAGTTATCTTGGATTTTCTAAAGAAAAAAATGATAAAACCCTACATTGCAACAGACGCACGTTCGGTATTTCCAAGAAAAAGATTGATTATTGAGTTGTTTATATCTGATAATTTCGGTTAGAGTATGAGAAATTTTTGCGTTGATTTTTATTGCCTCGTATCGACAGGCAGTTAAAATTCGATATACGTAATGTACGATCGTTAAATTGCGCACGATAATAGTTACATCGAATACTAAAGGGATCGATAATCATTAAGAATTAATCATGAAATTATACAAATTATCGACGTTAAGCTTATCCATATCGAATCGTATGAAGATTCAGGATGTACGTTTATACTGTGACTAAAGCGACAATTATTTTACGAACATAACTATTCTATCGAAAGCTCGAAAAGATACAAGTCGACGAATGAAATAAAAATTCATCGCACCTGTCTGTACGAAACTAATATCGTCGATTAAAATTCTTGTGCATACGAAAAGGCATAATGAAAAAAATTAAACTGCTGGCAAGGTTGTACAAAAATTACACGCGTTCAGTAATAGCTTCATAAGAATAACAATAACGAAGATTATCATCGCAATTATGTTGAAATTTGCAGATAACGTAAATTATAAATATATTTAAAATCATCTTGTAATCGTTTCAACAATGCGATTTGTATTTCAACGAAAACTATCTAAATCGTCGAATCTAAATTGAAATATGTGAAGATTCTGCGAAATTTCTCCGACTCGCTCAGATTCTTCAAAGAAATCTTCGCTCGATCTCGCAAATTTCGAACCCAAATGATATTTTGCGCAAATGTATTCTAATCGGCTCGTATAAAATCATACGATTTTACGATACCATAACAATAAACATAAACGATACGAGAGGCCGTCGAATCGAAGAGGTGAGCCGAAGAACGTCTCAATATCTTCTTCTTCGGCGGTTCACTGGCCTGGCGGCGTGAACTTGAACCAAATCTCGAGAACGAGAACCGAGAACGAGACTCGGATCGAGAATCTTTCGAGAAAAGACGGGGCTAATGGCGAACAGGTGCGATTTAGTCCGTGTTTAGTGGAGAAACTCTCGACGTTTCGACTTTCACCCGTGTGTGTGCGAAACGCGATTATTATATTCGGTGATGCTGCTGCTGCTGCTCCTCCTTTTGCCGAGGAAGAAGTGTCGGTTGGAGAAAAAATAAGAAGTAAAGAATGAAATGAGAGAAACAGTTCTCGAGAGCGGTCCGCTAGATACGAGATAAAAGAAGTCGTTCCGGAGTCCGGATAGCTGAACGGTGGGTGTACCAAGATAGGGCTATCTACATTTTCTTAAAATAAGATTTATACTTAAATTTTGTATTCATAATAAATGTTATCATGCATTGAGTAATATTAGAGCAGAATTAATTTAAGAAACGGCAAGGTTTTGGTACTTTCTTTCGAAACAAATTCATTCGAGCTAGTGTCAAAACTCACTTATGCGAGATACGTAAAAACGAAGGCATTAGCAACAAGTAAACAATCTCACATTCCCTCGATAAGGGTGGGAGGCAAGACCCTAAACTGTGAGTCCGAGGTCATGAAAAAATCCATGGGCAAAAAGCTCGAACAACTATCCTGGAGGTCCGATAAAAATGTAAGAGATAAGAACGATTGTTGATAATGGAAGCTCGAAACACCACCTACAAATCATTGATAAGGAGTGGACGTAAACAGGAAACGATTGAGATGAGATGAGACAAGGTGGACAACCCTATTCGCGTAATTACTGGTCCATCTCGCAACAGTGTTGGTGCGAGTCTTTCGGTTGCGTGAGCAGCAACGTTGTCGACGATGGTGTTGGTGGCGGAGGCAGATCAAAGCCGGCGGCCCGCGCGACAAAGGAGAACAGATCCGCACTCCTTCTCACCGACCCACGCACAACCGACCACAAAATGCCATCATCGATATTCCCTATAGCACCATCGATATCTCCTACAGCACCATCGAAATCCTCTTGAGTTCCATAGCCACCGATCGAGAGCGAATCCAGAAAATTGGCAGGGTATTATCAGATTGTAAGCCAATTCCTAAAATAATTGCCTAATCAAGAAATCTTTAGGGTGATGGAAGTTCGATGGATCAGATTTAGACCATATATCAAGTTTAGTTGTGTGGTTCTGAATTTCACTAGGACGTTAATACTGATTCCAGAACAGACTAATCGATAGATCTAGACCTAGAGATAGTTATGTAGCCAGGTATGTCAGTCTATTTGGCATTCTTGAAGGATATGTGAGCCTTCTGTTAGGTTAGACCAGGTCGAGTATCGTAACTATAATCTATTCGACAAATATCGAGATGGCTATCGCTATCACGCGAACACTTTTGATCCATCGTCAGCAGACTTCTGGCGCAAAACCGTTCACGACATCGCCACCAACACCACCGACGATCCTCACAAACACCACCGTTGACAATGCCGAGATGATGGCCACCAACACCAGCGTACAAAGCCAACCCGTTGGTCGATTGCCGACAACGGCCGGCTGGTCTGAGGAGAGCTCTTTCATCGCAGCCGACGATCGGTTCAATGCGAGGGATTCGTTGCTTTTTTTACTCGGTTGTGTTGTGCCTTTTTTGAATCTTTTTTTTTTCTCCTCCTCCGTTTGTACGTCGGTAAGGTAAGATCATGGTCGAGTGTGGAGTTTCGATTTTTTTACGTCGGCATAAATCGTCGATAGATTGTTGGGGAATATGAATGAATTTAATTCATTTATGCAAGGATGGATTCGTTATTAAAATTGATAATTTAATATGCATCATTCGTGGGTGTTCATCTGGGTCTAAATGCCATTTGTATAGTGTAAATATACATTTGAGTAAAAGAGATATTTATTATGTTATTGATAAGTGCATAAACGTAACCCAAACACTAAAATGTAAATTCAAGAATTTGTATAGCAAACATATTTTTTTTCACCAAAATAAATATGAAAATCCTTTTGCAATTCATATAAATTATCTATACAAGATAGCATCGAATGAATAAATATTAGAAAAAAAGCGCAAACATCAATCGAATCCGATATAGTAAGCATACTCCAACGTTACAATCTTGCGTAAACAGAGTCGGTGCCGCTAAGAGATTACACATTTCACTAATCGCACTCCCCATTGACCAAGCTAGAAAAACAAACACCATTTCAAGTCCAAGGCCGAAGAACCGAACACAACAGAGACGAGAAAAAGACGAGGGGGAATATCGAGAGTCGAGGAAGCAGAAGCGCATCGGACTTCCTAGCAGCGGCAGCTGCGGTCCCTTGTCTGATCGCCGAGATCTCAAGATGGCAGAAGGCAGACGATGCTGCTGCTGCTGCTGCTCGGTTACGCGGAAGACGAGAGTCGTGGGGGGAAAAAGTGCATCCTCTGGGTGTGCGTGAGTTGGATGTCGGCGGTGTGTTGTGATGCAGCCGGACCAAGGCCGCGGTCATCCGGCAACACCGCAACCAGGTTCAACAATCTGATGGAGGTGGAGATGGAAAGAACTGGTGGTCCGAGAGCTTGAGGAGTTTAGATGGTGGAAGAGGAGAAAGATTGTCGAATGATGTTTGAGATGAATTACGAATGTTGCAGAAGTGGGACAGTGTTGCTTGGAATACGGAGAGGAGTTGGTGCACGAAAATTTATTGTGCTTCACTGCTCCAATATTTTAATAAGTACAACAGTTATGAAGTAAAACAACCCATATTCCATATCAGATCAGAAAGGATACCCACGAGTAATGGATTACTAAGGATTTCGTTTTGATGCAATTGTCTTTTCGAAATACTCAGTTTCAGACGATTGCATATAATTCTCATTAAAACTTTGAGTACAGACGAAGCAAAATAACTGAAAAAATGAATCCCTACAAATTACGAAGCTAAAACCAAAATTGCACAATTAGAACAAGTGCAATTATCACTCAAGAAAATTAAACTCAAAACGCACTACAATTACACAAACCGTTCTTCCCGCACTCGAGACTCATTAAAACACTCCATAAAACGCGGAGGAAAAAGGTGCAGAGCACCTGGAGCACCGAAGAGCGACCAGACCTGATAAGAGAGCGAGACGCAAGACGGAACTGGTGTTTGTGTGAAGACAGTAGGTAGGTACTTCACCACACACGCTCGCATATAGCTATAAAATATAAAGCGAGCCGACACAGCGGCGAGGAGAGAGGACTTCTTTGAAGCGCCCACGTCCTCCCTCTCTCCACGACGAGCTGATAAAATTATGCATACGAAGGACAATTTCGGCAAGGACGTCGTCCTCCATTCATTCGAGCGCATACGCACGTGTGCTGGTTGCCACACACTACTTTGGACGAGATGCGTTTATGTTAGATCGGATTCGATCTGCGGTCGTACGAATTATGCAATGAGTGCGTTGACTTTTAGGGTTCATATTTTTACATTTGTGAATTGTGAACTGAGTGAAGAGTCCATGAACAGACCTTGGCTTTTATGGTAAGATAATGATTTGACCTAATCTAATCTAGTGAGATCTACTCGCTGGTTCATCCTATTAAGTGTGCACAGTTCACTAGTACTTTTGATCTAGTGATTTTCGAATAGTTCAGTTTAATTCAAATCAGCTTTGGATCTAGATTCATCAGATAGAAATTTAATTCTAAATGTATAGAAATCTATCCAACCAGTCGTTCGTGAATTACAATGGCGACAAGGAACAATATCCAAAACGTATTTTCGCATAATAATTACGGCATGAATTTTTCGAAACTCTTCTCTTTGAAAGGGCAGTTCGTTTCCTTTGATGTTGGCAACATCAAAGTCCCCAGACACACGTGATGCCAAAACGGGGACAAAGAGAAAACCGATATACCGTTTCATCTTTGTTCTTTGATGGCGACGGAAGGGTTGTGAAGAGGTTAATTACGTGCGATTTATGTGTACGTACGAATGCACAGTTGTTCCGAACCGAAAAAAAGAAGAAACTGAGCTAGATTTTTATTCGAACATCGTAAATGCTTCGAATCCGAATCGGACAAGATCATAGACGAACGTACCGTTCAGAAAAGAGCAATTGAAATTTATGCGCTCTGAGGTCGTAAATAATAATGTGATTTTTTTCATTGGTCCTAATCAAAATTGCGTGATGGCCAGAGGCGATCTTGTCCAGTGATCAATGACAAAAGAGCGAAGATCAAACGCCCTAGTCCGCCTTTGTAGTTTTCGACCACCGAAAACAACGGTTGCCAATTTAATTGGAAGTCGGTCCGCTTGATTAATAGGTGTGCTGCCATCAGTTAAGAAAACCCGAGGGTACATTAACGAAAATGTGATCTCGTCGCTAATTCAATAGCATCATTAAAATCGTTACAGAACGTTTCAATGCGCTCGATATGCACTCGCAGCTGTCAGATGTGTATGTAGTCACATCTCAATATATGTATACGACTGTTTGTTTTACTCAATTTCGAAATTAATTAAGACCCACTCGAATAAGCCGACTCTCGAACCGTTAAAACGCAAAAATCAACACCTCAAGTACATAAGATCACTTAGGTTCCACTAAATTCCTACAAGTTTATGAAGTATGAAAGCAAATTTATATGCAGCGAGGTCGGGTCTTAAAAGACATTTTTTCATGTTGCACAAACACTACGCATGGGATGTCAATTTACATAGCCGCAAGATTATCACTCATTTAGAGAGACTGCTATAGCATGGGGATATTCTTTCGACTATTTGCATGAATTAGAGGCTATGAAGGATTATTTTTCTGCGAATAAATTTTATCATCTAAGCACATCGATCATTGAAAGCAAGAGCGAGTTATTGTATCCACATATGAATGCGAACACAATCAAAGCATAAGCTACTCTACATACCCATTTACACAATAATTCACTCTAACTTTCGATGATCGATAGGTATTCTTTGAGACACATTCGACAATCAAAAATCAAAGCAATACAAACAAAATTTTGAACCAGACAATCTAATTCATCATAGAATCATTTTATGGAAGGGAGAGCTATAGTCTCCGGTCTGATGATCCAAGCGAGCATCATCATCAAGGGAAAGAGTCAATTTATCACTTAACGCTAGCTTTCGATCGGGATCGCTAAGCTCGTGCAGTCAACACACTGTTTACAGTGCGAAACTAAAATAAACGATTGGCTCGACTCGGATGGACGCTGGTTCCTTTGACAAACGGACGTTGATCGTTCGTGGACTATGGACGCAAATAAAACGTGGCCGAGAGATCAAACGCAGCCGAAATGCCACGAAAAAAACGTGTATATAGATTAGATATGAATCCGAAACAGATCGACGTCATTTTCATCTCATTTTATTTTATTTCGGCGACCGAGTGGCTTTGTAGTTTTTTATACGTTCGAGATATACCGCTCCTTCGATTTGTGTACGCTCTCGGGTTATGCGAAGCGTTTAATTAAATATCAAAACGTTTGAAGATTTAAATCAGACGTTGAAAGTCCAGTTTGAGTTAAAAATAAATGTTTTTTTAGGTATGTTAAATGTGTCTAATGAAGTTCAGAGTTCAAGGAATTTAAGTTGGTGTAAGTGTTTTTCTCATGGGGAAAATGCGACTTGCATTAGCATTTTAGGGCCGAACTTTTCACCATTTTAACCATGGAGTTAGTTTACCACACTAACTTCAAGAGATATAAGACGCACTGAGTTTTCTTGCTTTAATAGCATCCATGCATAAAAATCCGACAGTGTGTCTTAGGGAGTCAGCGTAGTTAACTCGAAAGTTAAAATGTGAAGAGATCTACCCATAGAAATTAGCAACGATATTGCTACCAACTCAGTTTCCTCATGAGCAACACTTACCCCGACTACCCAAACAAACTAAAAACCTACAATAGACAACCAAAACAGTCTTAACGACTCACTGTAAAAAGAAAATCTTAATACCAGCCCGAATTTGGTTTCTTTTTCAAATAGTTAAAAATTCAAATTACCCATGGGCATTATCAGTATTATATGAATTCAGCTCAGATAGGGTTGCTCACGATTAAAGCGATAGTGGGGGGCCAATATCCTATAACTAGCAACTAAATTCAATCTCAGACAAACAGAAATTCCAGCATGCAACATTTTTAAGATTTACTTTTTACAGTGCTCAAATCAACTCCCAACGACCACGAGGCGCCAGAAGAGCCCGAAGAGAGGCCTATCTCCATCACGACCGCATAACGAGAAAGAGACCCAGAGAATTATCTTCCAACCGAGCAAAACTAGCACTGCCGATCGAAGAACGGTACCACACCATAACACGATGGCGCCAATGTCCGCTTATTATGGACGAGGCGTCACCATGGGCGGGCTCTCGTTGCAGCGACTATCGGTACTCGCCATTGCGTGCTTCGACTAAGAAGATTGGCTATCGGCTCATTTCGTGTGAGGTCGAGCTGCTATCGTGAATGACAGATTCGCACAGATCGAATAAAAAACATGTCATGTTGTGTCGTTTTGGAATTTGAGTTGGTTGGAATGATATGGAAACAGTGATGAAGATCTGGGATTTGGATTAAGTCGTTTTGATTTAATGATGGTTTCGTGAGACTAATTTAGTGCACGTGTCTAATTTGAAATGATGAGTCGCATAGTTTTTGGGTACTTTTTTCCTGAGGCTATTATCACAGATCGAGTTGAACTGTGGAAACTCTTCCCTTTAGATCTGGATTTAATGAGAATATACGTTAAAAGTTGCAATTTCGTAATTACGACTTGTAGCTCGGAGCGTAAGGCAGTGGGCCAATAAACTGAACGCGCGGGTTCGAGGCACGGCTGTGGCTGAAAATTTCGAGCATCGTTAGCGTATTTATAATATAGATAGATTGTACATGATTCTAATTTGATCAAAGGTGCAGATTTGATGCAAAGTACTTCGATGAGGAGTTTACTTCAGATGCATGGTAAAGATTGCTTTGAAGGAAAATCTATTTAGATCTTAAGCTTATAAAAACAAAATGAAGGGTCACACTTGTGTGGCATTATTATCAGAACATAATCGAATTCGTCTCGCATTGGACAAACAGGAAACGTGCATTGTTTGCTCGACACTCGAAGCGGTTTGACAAGCACTGATTTTCCGAAAAGCCTTATCTGTCGGAACGAGCGTAAACAAAACGTTACTCATTCCACATGTAACAATACACACATTCAAGCCCGGCGCGACCCACACAAACACATCACAATTTCCGATAAAATAATTCATGTTTGACAGAGGAGATGATGATAAAAAAAACACCATGTACAATACGTGAATTATTGATAGTGCTCTCGTGCAAATTATCGCGACGATTCCGAGAATCGTCTGTGAATTGGTCATTGATGAAAATTCTCAGCTAGAAACGAGTTGTTTTGTTTGTTTGCTCTCCTTGACCGTCAAATTTTGACTTTCGGCGTTTGTAATGTTTATCGAAAGTCGAGTGCTAATTCGAGTCGAGTTCATTTTTTATCGTTCTGTGTGTGTTTTTGACTCATTGCAGATTCAATGTCGTTGTGAGTTGTGGAAATTAATCAGCACTGTAATACGATCCTAGGGTCGTATAAATACATCTTTATAGAAAAGAAATCGAATAAAATAACACCTTAGCATTTCTTAATCATTTCGTAATTTCGAAATGCGCTCGGGATAATTCTACCTTTTTGTTTTACGAGATACACGCGCAGTGTCGTAAAAGGGTCTCGGATCGTAAACTTTTACGACCTCGGATGCGTCCCAGTCCCGATTTTAGTGGATTCCTAGAATTCGTCAGTACAAGTTCAACGCAGATCTACGAAAACGTAAAATACACATATATTTTCCTATCACTCGAACAGAGAAAAAAATCTGAAACAATTCCATATCGGGTAGAGGAGAGCTGGGCGTTTTACTACATCTGAAAGATTTACGACGACTATAGTATTAGTATCAGACACGATCGAAACACGGAAAGGATTAGGGCTAGACTGTAATAAAAATTGTACAAATAACGATAACGATGATGATGATGATCGCCGTGGCCATTACGATATGAAAGCATTATTAGCATGAACATTAGTCTGGTGGCAAACGATCCGTATCTGCAATTACATGCACTAATGATTTTGTCGATATTCGGAAAAGATTTTTAACTTCCAAGTACGATTCTTGCAATAAAATTATGTAGATTAATATATAATTTAACAGTCGTTTTGCAACATAAAAAATAGACACCTTTGTATCACGATGATGCAATGAAGTTATCAACATTGCATTGAACCTATATTTAATTGGAACCTTCAGTATACGTATATTGAAGAGAATATAAACAATTTACATACAAATTTCACAAGTCAAATTGTTATTAAAACCATAACAGGCCTAAAAAATATACTATTTAAACTTTTATAGAGATGATGTATCATCAGAGATGAAACACACACACACAGAACTCACAGCTGTTCAGATTAGAAACATTCGAACGAGTATGTGCGGAAAAAAATATCAGGAATTTTTATTACCAGTTCGCAGCTCGACGAGCAGAATGTACACGGAAAACAAAGACTTTTACATCTCGAATCTCCTGTTTGACATTGGGTGGGAAAGAAAAAAACGAACAACGCTTGGATGTAGGCCAACCTGTCTGATCTCTCGGGATTTTCGCGTGATTTTCATTCATGAAACGCTCTTATTTATAGTTGCCGAAAGTCAATTCGCGATCGTTATTTACGGTTCAACATACCCGTCGACCTTGTCAACAAAAATACGCGGGAATTTTAAATTTTCTTTTACGACACTAATAAGGCGGCACGTGCAATGCTGCAAAGATTGTTCCTTTCATCTTCCGACGCGAACTGACCTCTCGTCATGCGTTTAGCGTTCAAATGTCACGGAGATTGAGCTTCGCTGATGATAAGGTGATTAAACGTCTTCCTTCAGCGAGAATAGTTTTCCTTATTTAATCCACCTTCAGCGAGTTTTCATTTCACAATACAGGATTGTCATACGTCCCGATATATCGAAACATGTCCCAATCAAACATATTCAAACTAGTCTAGCATAAATTCTAACTTGATCAGTCGAGTGCCATTTTGATAAAATAGTATACGAATGCCAAATTTTCAGATTTTAAGTGTCAAGCAATAAGCTAGACACATCGTATGGATCCAAAATCGAAAACATCACATACTCACACAGAGATCGAAATGCAAATGCTAAAGTTTACACATCAGATGGACTTTCGTCAGCGACACACATAATAAAAAAACTAATGTGATTATTTAAATTGCCGAATCATGGGGCGGCGAGATCAATGGAGGCGGTCGTCTTCTTTATTTGCTCTCTCTGATTTTAACATGGAATTCTCCACGAGGAAAAAAAACACGTACGGAGACACAAAACATTCGTCTCACGCGTCATCGTCGTCGTCTCTCTGCGTAAAACTTTTGACCTCAGCGACCGACTCGTTCTTGAAAAAATGGCTCATTTGGAATTCGCGCGAAAGCCTCAACTCGTTGTTGTATTTCGAAACTGTGCCTCGATTCGCTAAGACAATAAATGACGACTGAATAGGCCAAGGGGTGTAAGTGATTTCGAGAAATGCGCGCTCAAAGTTAATGATTTGATGATATATCTCGGCGCATGTTCCGAATTCATTTATATCCTTTTGCCACTAAATATGAGTGTACATAGAAACGACTCTCGTACATAACTCCTCCAGGACTTCAGAAGCCAAGGGATACAAATGAACAATTCAAATCACTGGAACAGAATTGTTTCTGAATACGACTGCTTCGAATAAGCCTTCTCAAAATTGGCTTTTATGGAACTTATGTGTTTAGTGAAATATATAGTTAGGAACTTCAAATTTTCGTCAAATACATAGAGATTTTTCACATTCCAAAGCAGACGTCGATCCAGTTTGTTTGATGAAATTCGGATAGTTTCCATTTGATAAAAAGTGTACGATCGTTATCTCGGGAAAAATGTATGTCGCTCGATTATCTTATCTGATGATCATCATTCTCACATATTTAGTTGTATATTATGAAATCGATGAACGGAGATTTCGATATTAAAATCTAACGAGATCGCGAGCAATAAACACGCGTTTAAAAATGATCTATGCCTCATATTTTAACACTCTAAATAAAATTCATCCGCGATTCGATATTAAACAAATTAATTTTATTACCATCCCACGTTCTCGGAGCCCACGAGACGAAATAATTCGTACGTGATTCAAACTCTCCGAAAGCACAACAAACCAGAGACTCCATTTGGATGCTTAAATATGCCTAAATCTTTCAGATTCGTTCTAAAGTGTGTCAATGCTCCCAATGACGGTTCGATGGATGTTTATTGAATCGCTATCGGATCCGATCGCTATCTTCGCGATGGTAAAAACGTGTCAATCATATCTCGCACACTCGATATGGAGTACACGTGTCTGTCATAAAAAGTTGGCGAGCAAGTGCCAAAGTCAAAACAGCTGGAATTCATCAAAAGAGCGGCAACATATTCTCGAGATGAAAATAGGCGAGCGTTTGATGTGGTTCTAATAAGATATTTTTTCGGGAATTCATCAATTCGCGTTTCGAAATCGGAACGAAAATCAAACAAACACGGAGAAGTTTTCTCGGAGCTAACTTCGAAGTATTCACAGATTGATGGACTGCACAAAGCTGAGGAAATGTACAAGCCTTTCGAGATTGCTATCGCAAGGCGAGTTTGCGAATCGTTCTAATCGGCTTATTTTTCCTAGATAATGGAGATCGATAGATGCGGACATGCCATGCACAACAATGAGGCGTTCCAACGGCGAGGGAGGAGCATTCTGACGTATATATAGACCCAAGTCGAGCCGTCAACATCGAAAAGTATTTCTGTCCACGGCAGCTGTTGTGTGCGCTAGAAGAGGAGGAATCTGGAGCCAGGGAGACGTAACGAGGACGGACAAAGCAAATAGGAGTCGGATCTAATGTAACTTGCTCTCGATTGGACAGCAATCATGTCATTCGAGATAGGGAAATAAATGTTACAAGTGGTGTCTAGAAAGAGTGAGGTCTAGAATGAAGGAATTGGGTTTCGAAATAAGGAGTGATATGTAGAAAGGAGTAGGGTCAACAAAGAAACAGTGAGGTCTATATAGGGAGATTGAGGTCCATGTAGGAAGAATGAGGTCTACAAATAAAAACTGAGGTCTATAAAGGAAGATTGAGGTCCATAGAGCAAGAATGAGGTCTACAAAGAAAAACTGAGGTCTATAAAGGAAGATTGAGGTCCATATAGGAAGAATGAGGTCTACAAAGAAAAAATGAGGTCTAGAGGAGACAAATTAAGTTTTAAAATGAAAGATGAAATCAAAGAGGTTCGAGAAGGGAGATAAAGGTCTGGAGGGATAGGTGCGAGTCGTGAGACATGGAACGAAGGTGGTGCTCGTGTCATGGGGTACTCGAGGGGCAGATCGCCGAACCCGACCCGGTGCATCGCCCACTCGAAGTATGTAGTAGTGAAAGTGCTCGGTTGTTCTGCTGGACGAGGAATGTTGGTGGGGAGGAGACGGCCCCGGCGCCAGCAGCTGATCGCTGTCAACCTTGGATCCGAAGCTGGGTCACCGAGGTGATGTGTCCAATGACGAAAGACCGGCATACGAAACGTTTGGACTGCCGTATATTCTTCGATCGAGTTGATCAGGGATTTGAAGCAAATGCCTTCACGTTTTGCATACGATACTTTTAGATAAATCTATTCGGTGCAGATCTGAAGCAAAACAGCTCGGAAAGACAATGACATTTCAGTAATAAAATACAGATATTGCAAAAAAACTTGAGCTCAGTATTCGATCAAAAATAGTCGTACAAGAATAACAATCGTCGAAGAGTCGACGTGTGTAATTCAAGAAGGCTATTCGAAACGTGTAAAACGTCAATTAAAAAACAAGTTAAACAGTCCCAAATCTAAACACCAGACCATCGACGAAAAGAAAAACGAAACCGAAACAACGCCATATGCAAATCTCGAGCGTATTCTTCGCATCGTTCGAAACGAGAATTTGATTTATGCGTCGACTTCCAAGAACGGAATCACAATAAACGTACATCAAAGCCGACGAGCGCAACCACATCCCAAACTTGAAAAATCGCAAATTTAAGAAAACAGCTCCGAAACAAAATCTTCAAACGCACCTGAACATTCACAGATTAACGAGATTGGGTATTATTTCCGTCAACTAATGCAATTATAAGTCGATAGAGTACGAATAACCTGTGGCTCACGATTCGTCGTAGACGGAATTGCATTCGTAATAAAAAGGTTATCAATTCGACACAGCCGAGTGTGCTTCGAGCCTCGAACGAGGATTTAATTAACAATCGAGAAACAAGAAAAAGATTGCCGGTTCATTTGCAGCGCCAATTGGATAGATACGTGGCGGGCTCTTTTGATGTTTCGACCAAAACAAACTCGCGATTCGGCCGAAACGCCGCACGTAGCGGCCAGGTTTTTTTTCGATCGCTCTCGGCGCGCGTTTTTTTTTTTGCACTGTTCGTTTTTTCGATTCGTATTTTTCGCATAGGCGGGTTTAATGATTATTCGATGGCCGCGAACGTAATCGTCGCATATCCCGATTCGCGAGGTGGATAAGGTCGGCGTAAATGGAAATTATGCTAATTCGAATGTGCAAAATAGGTTTTTCGGAGTGTGCGGTTGACGCGTGTGTATTATTCGGTTGCTTCCTTTTTCGAAATGCCGGATGGATTCGATGTTTAATGAGGTCCGTATTGAATTTTTAGTATAGAATGGAACGTAGTGACGATATGTCTTTCGCTTTGCAATATGTAGTGTGAATTGAAAACGTGTCGTTCGAGTTTGGTTTTGAAGTCGTGCTAAATGACGATGTTTCAAATTCGTGTGTGTATTATAAATTTTGAAACGTTCATTGTTCTATATTTCAATAATGTAAGTAAAATCAGCTGATTGCAATATTAATTCGCTAAGTATTTTGGACTCAATTTCAAGAAAATGCAGATTTGTTAAATATCTATCAGCAATTTAGCAATCACATAAATTTTGATTTCTGAAATTTATACATGAAAATGATACTACACATACTCGTATAGATGCATGTGTACATCATTTTCGATCTGAGACTCGACGGAATAAGTTTCAAATTGTTCGAGTTAAGATCAAATTGAATTACATCACGTGGCATCATGCTGCTGATACTGCACAAAATCACCAACGAACTTTATTAGTAAATTTCATTCGACTTTTCAAAATACAGAGTAATCACACAAAACATTGCTACGATATAAAAAAAATGAATCATAGACCCGAAACTACTAAAGAAATACAATTTCACTAGACAAACATGAGTGAAATGATAAGGCTGGCGATTCGACCGGTGGACCAGGGCGCCGCCGACGCGAACGGCACTTTCGGTCCGCCGCGGCACCAAACAAAAAGCCAAAGGCGCCGACACACGGCACACCGGGGGGGGGGAGGCGCGGGACGGAGGGCAGGGGCAGGGGGGGGGGGAGACGCGCGCGAGAGCAACGGGGACGGAGCGTCACCGCGCACGGACACACACACACGCACACCGGCCCGCTCTAATTGCCCGCGTTTGACACAAGGGAAGAGTCGATTCCCGAAGATGTTTGGTTCCGATGTGATGATGTGAAATGTTTTCGATTCGATGGAAAAATTTATTTGAGTAATTCGAGCGGTTCGGAGAATGGAAGTCGAAGCGTGTTCGGGTCGTGTTGCGAATTTTTTGTTTTTTTTTTTTTTTTGCTGTAATCGGAAACATTGTCAATTTAGAAACATGCGAACCGGACATAGGACACCCTCTCACGGTCGATTATGAAGCGATAGAAACGAGTTGAAGGAGCAATGAACGGTGTGGAAAATTGTCGGATGTACCTACGCGACGATTCGATTATCATTTTTCACGAATTTCTGTCAATTTAAATTAAAATTTTATATTTTATATCCTATCAGCGTTTAAATACCTATCTAAAGTAGAAAACTTGTTGATGATATTTCTTTCAATTAAAGGCGGAAATTGTATATTCTCAATTTTCAAAAAGGCGTCATCAGTACAAAACTCGATGCACTTATCAGCATAAAGATTAAAATACATGACCGTAATCTGAAAATAATTTATAACTATGTACAAAATGATCGCTGACAGTTCAGATCAATTCAGCACTAATTTTACCAGAATGAATATTGAAGCAACAATATCACATTTTTAATGGTAACGAAAACATTTCAAACACAAAATTTTACACATTCCTCGAAATCGAAAACACTCATCTATCCCAACACATTCTTACCAACAAAAAAAAACTTAAAAGGACTACACATTCAGTGAAACCAACATACCATCGTTATCTAAACGCACCTTAAGCGAGATTTACACCCATCGATTGCGCAACTCGGACGCACCATTTCAACGCCGTCTACTAAAAACGTAGACTCCCCTGTGCCCGTCGCATACATACTTCCAGAAGGGGACTTCCGGCGCGCGCTTTTTCGAAACGCTTCCCGGACGCATTTGCATTTCAAATTTTCCCGCCGCGCCGTTCGTACGTGCGCGCGCACTCTATCGGAATATATCTGCGCCGATATACGAACCGACGAACGGTATTTCGAGATCTACGATTCGGCGGCGACTTGAAACGGCCGTTGTTCTTTTTAGTTGTGTTGTGCTATGTGTTTGTCTGTGTGTGTATTTTTTTATTCTACGCGTTATTATTTCGTTCTTCGGCTCTCGGAGCCTCGATCCATCATTCGTTCGCTGACTTTGATTTATTAGCCGTTTTATCTAGCCGACGACTCTACGGGAATGATCGATCGAGATTTTATTGAGATTTCGCACACGAGGTGATTCTCCGGTATTATTTCTACGATTCCGAAAATATCGCGTATCTGAAACGAGGTCGTTTAGTGGTTTTTTTATTTTATTTTTCAGCGTTCGGAAACATGATCGAATTGTTCGCGATGCGTGATGCGTTCGAAACTTTCGCGCGAATCGTTTAAACGTCAATAATTTTGATCTACAATATAAAGTTGCCATGGTAACGGATTATGTTGGTAATGAAAGTTTAGAACTTCATTTTTAAACGCAGTTTTCACATCGACAAATCAATGGGTAAAGTTGATACTGATGGTTTATCACATTAGCATTCAATATTTTATATGACATTAGAACTTAAATCGAATTTGGAACAAATTAAATTGGGCAGAATTATAACGTAAATTATAAAATTACATAAATGAACCAGAAAAGAGATCGTTTTGGTTTGGATAGCGAGCTAGTTCCAGGTATGCTAGCTGTCCAAACGAAAATAGTCTCACCGGTTAGGGCTTATGTCAAGTTGGGCAGAAACAAGACAGTGGCGTACTTAAATACGAAAACACAAAAGTTACGCACGACCATTCAAACGATGAGATTCTAGAGAAGAGCGGGAACGTGCTTCTTCTCTATACATTTGACATGTAAATAAACAGCGGCGCGCTGCTGCAATCCTCGAGGATATTCTTCGGGAGACAATCTAAAAGGGGAACGCGGACGCCATTCGTTCCCGAGACAGAGACACACACTCTACTTTAAAAAATCCAAACATTTCATCGACTTAATTCAAAATTTAAATTTGACACATATTCATTTGTTAGGTAAAATTTTCTGCTACTATTGAAAGATCGTGTGCTAAGTAGTGTAAACTAGCTTATATGGGAATCTCGCGGCGGCGCACTTTCGTCCCGTGGTTCGAAAGTTTTTTGGCGCGCGACCGGAAGCGTTCGCGGTGATCTTCGACGGACGCGCGCCGGACGAGCGGAAACTACCTGAGAAGTGTTTGTAGTTGTTGTTGAAGCGCCTCCACCAGCGCAGCAGTTGCGCGGCCACGGGGCGGGGCGGCGCGCGAGCCCCGACGGCCTCGCCCCCCAGCGAAGAGTACCACGTCATCGCGGCCGCATGCAGGGCGCTCCGCTATCCGAGAAGAACGGCGTCGGCCAAAGGAACGGCCGCGAAGGCACTGCACACGCGCGCAAACACTACGGGCGAGGAGCGGTACGTGCTCGCGCGTCGAGAGCGCGAGGCCGACTGGCGCGCTCCGCTCTCCCCCTTCCGTTCCCCGCGCGCTTCATCTCCGCGCGTCCCCCCCTCGCCCCGCTCGCTTTCACCCCGCGCGCCCCGCTGCGTCCCTCGTAGAGCCGCGGCCCTAAACATGCAACGATGCGAGTCTCTCCAACTTCTCTCGATTTCGTTTCGAATTAATATTTCTCGATTTGATGCTGTTTAAATTTGATTTTTTGATTTAGAAAAATAAATGGTACTTGTGGAAGTAGATCATCGAGATAATTCAATTAAACCTAGCTCGATCTAAAAAAAATAATTTTATCTGACTTGAAAAAAAAAATACTTTGAAACTTTATCCAGTCTAAACTTTCTCAAACCTTTAAATATTATGTCGATAGTCTATTCGACATGCAATAAATAAAATTAAAATTCTATAATTCCGTTTTTTATTTTAATTTTCTAATTTCAAGATGCTACATTTGAAATATTTCAGGAATTTCCAGTGATCGAGATACTAATTTCTTCGATAGGTAATTATGTGTTACCTATCAACATAATATTCGATTTATATTTTTATATTTATAGACTAAAAACTTAGCAGAGTTAAAGTTTTCTTTGTCAAATTTAATTCGCAGATTATGATATTTTTAAAATTTAAATAATAATGAAACATTAACATCATTAGAGGGGGCGAAGTCGATATTAAACAGAATGTTATTGTTTCGGTAATATGCGGATTACCATTGGAAGGCAAAGCTAATTATAGAAAATAAAAATCAATTTCAAAATCAAAAACGCCGCTATGATTGATTGCGTTCGATTGTATTTTAGAATATAATAAGAATAAAACACGTGTGCGTGTAAATAATTAGGGCATGAGTATTAAGACTGACGGTCGTACAGATGATTGATAGTTCTACTTCATATAAATGTATCCTGGAAAAATAGATCATCGCAACGTCCTGTCTCATAGGTCTAAATTACGTACTATTATTTATTATTAATCCTCGACTACACTTGTGCTGCGTGAATATAGCAAGAACTCAATAAAATTTAACTTTTAAAATTGATTAATGATTCATTTTGATTGTATCGATATTTTTTTCAAAAATTATTACCAATTATGTGAAGAGTTAACAAATTTTTGTGACTCATCACGTACATTTGCCATGCAATACGCAACACTGACGTATACTGAAAACTCACTTGATTCATACATGACTCACGAGAACTGGAAAATCGCTCCCCTAAACTTCAGCCGAATCGATTCGAAACGAATTGGAACCGAACCAAAATCGTTCCAAAACCGCTTCCAGCCTCGTTTAATTCGCATCCGACATTTCGAATCGTCAACCACACATTATTTTAACGAAAGTACGAATCCTCCGAAAACGGCACGTATCCCATCTTACAGTGAGAGAGCAGGTGTTCGGCGAGACTTCAGAAGCGTAGTACAATCTCCTCGGTTCCAACATCAAACGGCCAGCAGCCGCCAGCTCGAAAGCCTTGTAGAGATCGAACCGAAGAAATCAGCCCTGGTGGATAGGAGAGCCCACATCTCCAAGAGCGAGAAGAGCAAGAAGGAGAAGCCGGCCTGGTAAGTAGTACGGTTTCGGTTCAACGAACTTCACCCATTCGAGGTAGTATTGCTCAATCAGAGTGCTCTCTCGACCGGAGAGCCCACAATCGGAGATCAGGTAACATGCCGACATGGAGTCTCTCCTCTCTCTCTTCTTCTTCTCCTCCTCGCCACCTACGAGTTGTCGACCGCTGACGTAACCTGGCTCCGGTAAGAGTGCCGCTGCCGCTTCCAACTCGAGGATACGCAGTAACGAAGTTAGGTTAGGTACCGGGACTAGAACCCGGGACCAATTTGACGGATGCAAACACAGAGGCCAACATCAAACAAGGATAATGGCGCAAATTCGCTTTGGGACGAATGCGCGTGCCGCGAGGGCAATTAGCAGACTTTGCGGCTGATGAATTGGGTCGTTCGAGTTTGCGAAGACTTTTTGGAAACGGGGAGATATGGTCCTTTTTGTGACGTGAATTTGAATTAGATGCATGTTTGTTTTGATTTGAATTATCAGGGATGGATGCGAGGGGGGTGGCGTGGGTGCTATGGGATTTTGCTTGGATGAAATTATTTTCGAAAATTTTGTTTTGATTATAAAATAGAAAAGGTATTTCGCTTGTGGTGCAAACTTTTTGAATATAATTGTTTTCAACATCGACAATTTAGAATCGAATTTTTCAAATTTTGATTGAAAACAGTAGTTAACAGTAACAGCTGTCAAATTCTACAAAAAAAAACAATTGAATAATAGTTAAGTTTCTTAATTCAATTGAAATATCGGACCTTTAGAAAGTTAATTTTATAAAATTGAAATTTATCAAATATTAAATTTCAAGTAATTAGTGAATATTGTACAATATAAAAAATGTTCAAAAACTCGCACTTAATTTGATGAAAAAAAATTTTTATCGACCCCACTAGTGAAAATTCAAATTATGACCATTACAAAATGGCCTCTGGATCATTCCTAGATCCTGTCCTAGAATACTTGAATACGCAAGATAGTTTCAATGATACGTAATTCAACTTTAAACAAATCAAATAGTCACTTAATTCATTAAAAAAAAATCACTCAATTTGGCAACTTCGACAATCGACCAAATAAAAAAAAACCGATCAACCTCAAGAGTCCAGTCCAAGAGACGGACTCTGACGACTCCAGCGTCCGATCATTAGAGTCGAAGGGGGGCGCAGTCGCACCTGGCGTCGCCCGGGGCCCCCGTTCGAGTGGCCGCGCTAATGGGGGCGCGGGGGGCGCGGGGGGCCCTCGATCGGCGCCGAACCTTTGATCCGAGGCCCCCGGCCCTACACGGTACGCCCATTAACCGGGCCGAGGCGCGGAATATGAAATGCCAAAGCGGTTGTTGTTGTTGTTGTTATTGCCGTTGTTGTAGTGGATGTGGATGTGGACGTGGACGTGGACGTGGACGTGGATGCGTGCACATGGGACTTTTAATTGAAGGGAATTGCGATGATGAGTCGGAGTCTATGTTGTGTGGAGTTTCGGTTCGGTCGGACGTAGGTGAAGCTTATTTGATTTTGTGGATTCGGGCTTGCGAAGTTTTTGATTGAAGGAATTTGTCATGGTGTTTTTGGCGGAATTTAGTTTAGGTTGTAGATGTTTGGATGGATTTTGTGTGGATTTGTGGAATTTAGACTCAGCTGGACTTTCATTGTTTGGATGAAGTTCGTTTCATATTGAAGTAATGAATGTTTGAATCGTTTGACGATTTTTGGTTGATGATTTGAATATGAATTTCTCGATTTTATTTGGTTTCAAAATGCAATACATAGAAACGTGATTTTAAAGTCACACGGAGTTTTTTTGATTCCGAAATGAAAACAAAAGTAAAGGATTTATTTATGAAAATTTGAGATCGAAATTGAAGTTAAATCTCCAAATATCTGATGATTTTGATTCATTTACTTATCAATCGAAATAAAATGTCTTAATTTGGGTCCATTCAAAGAATATTCTCCATTTTCTCATTAACAATACTTTCATTTACATTTCATTTCATCAAAATTTTCGAAATAGAAACACAATATCAAGCTTGAGCCCTCGTACACATATTCGAAGCAGTTACGCCACTGTACCACAACACCACCTCAACTCAATTTAAAAACAATTCAAGCACTCACTCGATCGAATTAAACTCGAATCAACGAAAGATCCAAAATTACACCAACTCCACAATACACCGAGATACAAAAACGTTTAGACGACACCGGATAATTTTTGTGACTCGATACCGAGCAGATAACGATGTGTACCCAACTTGCAGCAACTTTTTCCCTAATCTCGAGACGAAAGCTCTCGTCGCATAATTACGAATATCACAAAGGAGCCGAAGTTTATGATCCTTCCGGACCCTGTTTGCCTGCCCCATCCCTTGCAAACAATTACTGGGAGTGTTTGAGCGTCCTTTTGGTGTTGCCGACTTTATACTACTCGTTTCTGAGAATTCTGTGTGTGTGTGTGTTTTTTTGAAAAAGTCGTTGAGGATTATTGTACAAGCGCTGCTGCAAGGACGCATGCAAATAAGTGCGTTCCTTTGATGGACGAAACGGCTTTTATCTTTTATTGCAGGTCTAACAATGATAAGTGGACTTTTGAGCCTCGCAGTTCGTATCGATTTG
This sequence comes from Cheumatopsyche charites, assembly GCA_024721215.1. Classification (NCBI taxonomy): domain Eukaryota; kingdom Metazoa; phylum Arthropoda; class Insecta; order Trichoptera; family Hydropsychidae; genus Cheumatopsyche; species Cheumatopsyche charites. The sequence continues at coordinate 8,030,867 of CM045576.1, read as the reverse complement.
GTTTTGACTTATGGTGTTAAATTTTTGAGTGTATTTGATGAATCATTTTTGTATGAAAATTATACTTTGTCGATGAGTTGTCCAGCTGAGCCAAAAATTTTCTTAAATGTATGGAATTCGATCCGGTTGGACATCTCCGGTCTATTGTTAGGGAATTGTCGAATTGTACAAATCTTTTCTGGAACTAAACAGTTTTAGAAATGGTCTAATCTCGTCTTGGATATCGACAATTGCGCATCTAATCGACCGATTCACATCTTATCCTTTGTCTTTGACTGCATTCGATGCGTTTTCTTTGTCTTATTGTGTCGAATCTAAGGGCTACATCACACTAATACAAAACAAAAATATGAATAAATATAAATATAAATGTATGCATCTACTTTATAATTCACATATATTATAATCGATATAAACCAGAATATATCATTTGATCTAATGCACGAAGTTCAAGTGAGAAGTTCAATATTGAAACTGTATAAGGGTACATGCAAGTCAAGTGGTAAATAGATAGTCAACCATACTAATATGAACCAACTTGATAGTTAACTAGTAAATAGTCGATTCAAATTGAATATTCACATTAGTCTAGTTGACCATTTACTTTACTAATCGACTCTAATATCTTCTAGTGTGTATTGGCCTTTATAAAATTCTAAAATAATAAGAAATGAGCACAAAACATCAACGAACAGTAATTTGATATTTTAAAGTAAATTTCCCTAGTGTAATCGCGCCCTCATGAACCGTCTTCTGCTTCGTCTTTTTCGGAGACCTCCTGGGTTCGAAACAATGGGCTGCGACGCCCTTATTGTCGACGGGCCTCAAAGCAGAAAGGATATCGCTTTCGACGACGATTCGCCAAGGATCGGTGACTCCTCGTGCTGGCCTTTGATGTCGCTCCTTCGGGCCGATGCCTCTTCCACAATGTGCATGATGGCATTGTGATTGTCGTCGTGGGAAACGCTCGTTACGCTCAGGAGGTGTAATTAGGTGGAAGTCCGACACTGTGTGAGGTTTTACTACCAAAAAAATGTACGTGAGTTATCAAAAGCGATGGTGGATTTGTTCTGTTGAAGATTTTGATGAAAGATGATGTCTTGGGCTGTGTTCATATGGGTCTATATCCGCGCTTTATCGAGTTCTGTTTCGCACAGGTATTTGTCTATCTCAGGAAATCATTCACAAGACTTGCCATTTTTTCTTGTTCGAAGAAATTATTTTCGATGGAAAGTTCATGGGCTATATTCATAGCGATGGAAAAGGTACAAAGATGTGTGAATCAACTCACAATAAGAGTTTCTGTTGATTGACGTTGATCTGTTGATGTTTCGTTCGATTCTTATTCAGAGTTTGAATTACTATATGAGTAAGTTCCATTCTTGGAAAAATCTTTTCAATCAATCAATAATGGTTTCCTTTTCGAGTTTTGTAAGTAGCTATTGAAATTTGAATCGTGGGTGTTTTGCATTCAATGTAATTTACATGCATAAGCTTATTTGTGGATTGCAATATCGGTGCATGAGTAGGTATTATAGGAATGAGTTATGGTGATTTTTCCAATTATCTTATTCAAATTTATGTAAAAATGTATAAAAAGTTATGAATACATAGTACGGGGATCAAAGCTATATCCGAAATAAGAAATCTCTCAGCTAAGATCAAAGGTGTGGAAGTATTTTCATAAACACAAATATAACAGCTGCATTAAAAATTTCATTAATTGATTCGTATTACACATTTAAATTTGCTAAGAATAAAATGCAAATAAAACCGACTTGAAAGCATAGAAAACGACGATAACACATTTCTAAAGAAACGTTTCAATATTTGCATCCATCCAAATGCGTTTTTTCACAAACGTCTTTCGATGCCACCGCCGAATAACTAAACTAAAAGGTGCACTTCGTAGAAAAGGTGCATTTTTGGAAGTGGCCGTAAATTAGCTCAAAGGGATGATGATGGAGGGATGCAAAAAAAAAACTTCGGAGACCAGGTAAGTAATGGAAGTCGATAGTAAAATGCGAAAAGTGCAAAAAGTGCCGCGGGCGTACAGCCTTCTTGAAAAGGCTGCTTTTAGTGTTCGGACCGTTAGTTTTGAAAAAATTCTCACAAGTGCCTTGTGTCAGATCGTTGCTAAGCCGTGTCGAAAGTTTTTCAGAAAACTCGTTTTAATTATGGAAATTAACGTAGTTGCTCGCTAAATCTTTTCATTTTAGTTCAAACTGACGGATGATTCAGGCTGTAATTTGGGGCTTTTGGAAAGGCTGTATGAAAAGAAAGATTTCGCTTTTAATTTGCAGGGTTCGTTATGTTTGAATTGAAAAATTGCACTTTTTCGGAAATAGTGTGAGCATTAAGAAAAACATTCCAATTCCGTTTGAAAACGATGTTTGATGTTTTGGCAATTATATTTGAATGTAATTTTTATGTGAAAATTTGTATATCGATGAATTTCCTAGAGATGAAAATGTATGTCGGAGCAGTTAGAAACATTTTTTTTCGTAAAATTCATTCTATAAATTTTCACAAAATTACACTAGAAAATCAAGAATTATTCAAATAAAATATTTTTTCGCAAGTTTCATTGCGATATAAATTCATTTATCATATCACATGCATGAATATGAATAAAATTTTCATACAATTCACATCCCGCACGAATTTCTAAGAACGATTCTCCCGAAACGAACGCAACCCGTAATTTACTCGACATCAATAACATAATTTATAATCGAGGATTAATTCCGTTTAAAATCCAAAACATATCAATCACCCTTTCATACGAGCACAATGCGTGCATCAAAAATTAACACACACCCACTACCGTTCCTTAAAAAACCAAAATAAAAAAGGGGACTATTAATTTTCGTTCACGACGAGTATATTTTACATTCGTAAATTTCAAAATCAATCGTTTCGGGTCTGGCCGTGGCCAGAGATCAAAAGGGCCGTCCAAGGGACCAAATTGCTTTTATTGCCCAGCTTTATTGGTGAGGGGACCTTCCGAGGAATGGCCTTCGGGAGACCAGCGGCCTCGGGGCCTAGACGCTGAAAAACTTCACTTTTCTGGTGCTTTTAACGTCTTTGGAATCAATCGCGTCGATAAGCCGGGCAATAAAGTGACATTACTTGGAATATTTAAGCGTATCGATAAGGATGGAAGCTGGAATTTTCTATGATCGTTATCTTCTGTTTTCGTTTTGATTTTAGTTGAGGTTTAATTAAAAAAGTCTTTACGCGTTTTGATATTAACATTCTTTGTGAATCGTCATATTGATATTTTCATACAATCAATACGTATGTGATCGAATTATATGTTCGAAAATATATTGTAAAAGCTATCATTATCGAGGTATTTTCCGTGTAATAAATATCATATTTACACATTGCAATTTTCTCATAAATATTTAAATATGGGCAAAACAAGAAAATAATTTACAAATTCGTGTTTTAAAAGCAACGTATGATGGTAATAAAGTAATTATGGGAAAACTTTCAATGAATAAGTCGTCTTTGATCAGATGTCGTCAACCTTTTTTCATTTCGACATCTACTGCGGAATGATTTGGAACAAATATACCAAAATATTTAACTTTTTTTCCATTATTATTATACAGCCTTTGGGCTTGAAGCTCATATTTGGTGAATCTACAACGCAAAGTTAAATATGCACCGAATCGACTTTAGAGTCAAAATAATATCGACTCAAAAACAGGAATTTAGATCAAGAAGTGATTTCACCAATTAATGATGCGAGTAAGAAATGTCAAATTTCTAGAAGAATGCCTAAAGATAAAAATAAACGTACATACGTATGTCTTTTTTTCGGCACTCATCCGAAAATTAACAGTTTTTAAATGACGACTGAAAAGGCCAAGGGGTACACTTCTACCCCTTGGCTTTGCGGCGATTTCGAGAAAAAAGCGTTCAAAGTTGAACATGTATAAGGAGAAGGTCGAGTGATTTGATGATACACTTCGATACACGTCCCAAGTTCATTTATATCCTTTCGCCACCAAATAAATGGGCGTACATCGAAGCAATTCCTGTACATAACTCAATTTCGGCAAAAATGCCACTTGTACCCCTCAATCATTTCAGTCGCCAAATAGAGTAACGAGTTAATACGAATGTTCCGTTGACATTTGTAATATGACCGAGCACATATTATACGTCACATAATCGACATATAGCGACCGCGAAAAGCGCTCCCCTACCGCGAGTTGCGGACCCCCGTCCGCGGCTTTTTCCCTTTGATGTTTCTTTGTCGATTAGCGAGTGTTGCCCCGCCCCCGCCTTTGATGTCCGCCGCCGCCGCCCTTTGATCTTCGCCGACCGTTTGATGGGCCGCCCTCGTGTCGCACACCACCATCATCATCATCATCATCATCATCGTCGTCGTCGTGGTCCTCGTGTGTGGATTTGCATTTGTGTGGTCACGCCCCGTGACTCCAACAGAGCCATTAGCGGCTACTGGATGATGGGTGGATCGATTGCGCTTTTATTGTGTTGACTCACTTTTTTTTTGTATGTTTAATCATTTTTTTATTGAATTTTGTATTGAACGATTAATTTTGATGTGTTTGTGTAGTATATTATAGTTATATTGATCTGACTTAATTTAAATCGAAATCCAATCAAACCTGACTTGAAGGAAAAAATCTGGATTAAACGTCTTTTCGGATTACTTTGATTTAGGTCTGCAATATGATTCTAATGCATTCAATAGATTTACGAAGAATCTTATTAGATCTACTTGGAATATAAAGCAGATCTAATCCAATGCAGTTCGTAGAGGATCTTTAAATGTAATCCAATCTATCATATTTTAATTCTTTGCGTATCATGTTATTGATATGTTCCACTCGTACCGATTTTTATTTAATTTATCAATGATTTTTTTGCAATTCATTGTTTATTTAAAGTATAATTTTTCTACGTGTCGATATGATATTGTTTATGAATAATAAGGTTATTTATATTATCAACAGCATTTGCGCCTCACACGTCGAAAAACATCGTGACAATGAGATTCGATGCAAATAATGAACGCATCAGTAGTCAAATAAAGTAAATATTTTTTTGCAAAAGGCATTGTTCAAACCTGAATATATTATTCAAAATATCCTTTAGCGTAATGGGTGGTTGAAACATAAAATTTTAATATGCACTTATAAAATCATCACGCGCCAATCCAAACACTTCAAATCCCCAATACAATATATTGAATTTTTAATGAAAAAAATGGAATTTTATGAAATTTCAACACACCCCTGAAAACTCATCGCACATGGGTGCTTTCGCGTTCATAAAGAGCCCGATCGCTTGTTTGCCCTCGACAAAGGGACGTACCTCGTTGACGAATGGTGGAATCAAAGAACTACCATCACCATCACCATCACCACCATAGAGATGACGAGGGGACTTGGTCGCTTTTGTCTTTGACAAGCCACCGAATCAAAACATCAATTATCGACGACCGAAGCCCACCCACTCCATGTCGATTTCAACCCCCTGCGAGTTTGTTCCGGTTTTGCGTTCGAGGGGTGCTTTTCTGTCGATCGGATTATTCTTTTTGATGTGACGAAAGAGTTTGAGGCTCTCTTTGTGATGTTGGGGAATTGATTTTGGTCCAATTTTTCGAATCGATAAATTTTTGGATGCGCGTACATATTTGTATGTGTAGTTATCGGGTTAGTTCTTCAACTGTTTCGATGCGTGTCTTCTTTTATCGTAAGTTTACCAAATCAAATGTAAAATAATGTGAAAAGTTATAATAAGCATTGTGAACTGAGTTGAAATATTTTGGGGTGATTGATTGTGGATTGTGAATGATGAAAATACATAATATATGTCGACTGAATTTCACAAAAGGCACAACTGAATTTTTTTAAAGATATTGAGTCAAGTACGTATGTTACAGAACCATTTTCTGTACTTAGCTCGATCTCGATTAAACAAAGGTCACTTGTGCCCTTTTTGAAATCTAGTCGTCAATTATGTACATAGTATGCTTTCGATAAAAAAATGTGTATGTTTTTCCACTGATTCGTTGTTAATATGTAGCAAATTGATTTATCTATACGGTAGTTATTCTGAATTGCACTTTTATCGCATTCAAAATAAAACACTTGAACGCTGAAACGTTTCGGGAATAAAACCACTCGAGATATTTTTTCCCAAAAGAGAAATATGCATACGGAATTCATATAGTTGCACAAAAATAAATGCATTGAATTTACTTTCGTGATAATTATTTTCGACCATAACGAAGTCGAAGGAATGAGTGCTGACGATAAACGACTTTCCTCCCTCATTCTCGACCTGGAATAATTAAAAACGAATGAAAAAAAAGCCGATTTCTAAAGAGGTTTCGTAGCCGGTTGTAAAATCGTAGTTTTACGACAAGGTCTCGTTTTATGGGACAATTTGACGTTTCACGTGGAAGAGACGACGCCGCTGGAGCTGGAGACGTCTCTCCTGGGCCCGCGGAGACCACCTCGGACACAAGGTGTTTATTATTTTTTTATATATTCAATAAATCCTGGCTTGCTCGGTAATGAAGGTTTATAATCGGGATTCGTATTGGGTGCGTTCGATTGAAGTTGAAGTGTTTCTTTTGATATTTGTTCGGAATATGCGAAATTTGTTTTAAATGAAAGATTCAAATGTTTTTTTTTTATTCAAAATTACTTCTTGCACGATATATATTATTTTTAAGAATTTGTTGTTTGAAATGAGTTCAAACTTGTTAAAAATGACGAGTGAATGAAAAAATGACCAAAATCCTACCTTAACTCAATTTTCGGACTGTGTTTTTATGTAGAAAAATATTTCTTTGCTCAACATGAAATTTGGGACACTGCTATTCGAATATCTCTAGTGCAGGTTTGTTCCCTATAATTCAAAATTTCGGTTTCTAAATTGAACAAACGTTATTCAGAATGAATATTCTAGATTTTATATTCGAATATAAAATTCCATGTAAAACTGGCTTCGTTTTAACAGTTCCGGGAAGCTCGTTCTCCAGCCAGGCTCCATCCAACTTTTCTATACGACACCCCGCTGTGGCACTGGCCCTTCACCACAAAACTACGAGCTCTTTTTGCTTTATCTATCTACATATTCCTCATTCTGGTCTTTTTTTTAACCATCTTTCGAATTTTTGACGAGCGGGACGAACGAGCTTTTCGATAAGCCGCGACGCTTATGGCGAAATAAAAACGGCTTCCCGCAGATCCGTTTGAAGAATTCCATTATTATTTATCTAAATACAGGCACAAGAGTCCAGTGTTCTGAACTAGGAATGTAAATAAAGCGTTAAATAAATTTACTAGGCCGTTTAGATTCAGTCCGGTGTAAAAAAAAATGTAAATAAACGTCGAGAAGTCGAGACTTCAAGTATATTTATACGACTCTCATTGATTTTTTTTCGATCGACGGATCGCATTTTTGTGATAATTAATAAAAAGTTCGAATCGTTTAGTTTTGCGGTAGTTTTTATGCGTTTGTGGTATGTATGAGAAAATTTATATTCAGCGGATAAAATCAATTTGTCCTGCAGAGTCCTTTATCTGTATTGAACTCACTGGAAACGATTCGTTTGATTCGAAATGGTTATTTTTTTTCATTGCAGACGCGTTCTGGAAAAAAAGTCACTTTTGCCACGTTCGTCCCCATGCATTTTATACACACTGTATGTAATTTAGTGTGCTTCGCTCTATAGATAAAGCGTGAAGTGCAACTTTTTCACGGTAGAAAAATCAAAGCTACAATGGTTCGTTCCGGAAAAGGAGCGAAAACACAATGTCGTTCTGTACGATTTTCAAATGAATTGTTTTTCCGCAACAATTTATTGCACAATTTATGTATTTAAGATATATTTATTGAAATAAGTTAATACATCAGTCATATGCAAAAGTAATGGATTCTAGCAGAATAGAATGAATTGAAAATTCTTTTTACTTACTTTTACCACTTTTTCAGAGTATTTTGAAAATAAGATTAATTCAAAATATCCAGATTGAAAAAATAATAAATCTCAAAAAGTGATACACGCGTATTTTCAAAGCAATATCAATTCTGAACACAATGAAAACACCTGTAAGTTCAAATCCACTTTTTTGAAATAAAAAATCATTAAAATCTTCATGCAATCATCCACCGATCGATTCATAATATAATTATTACACAAATCACACTAAAAAAAAAACTTAACACAACTATCACCTGTCAGCTACTTACGAACGATCGACGCCCAATTTTCGAGCTCTGGGTCTGCTTTTTTTTCAAATTTCCAATTCTCGATTTTAATCGGGGTTCACTGGGGATGTGTTATCTTTCGAGTGACTTCTTCACTCCAATGTCGTATTCAAATAATATTTTTAAGAAATATTTTCCAAATCAATTTTCCTTTCAGGAATAGAGCCTACCTCAATAAAAAGAGGTGTAAAAAGACTTGATTCAAAATCTATCATAAGTACAAGGGACTAAACCGAATTGACTCATTCCGAGTGACTTTTTCATCCAAATGTCTCATTCAAATAATATTTTCTAAATCGATTTTCCTTTCAGGAATAGAGCCTACCTTAATGAAAAGAGGTCTACGCCTTGTACTGTGATTGTCAATGATATTTGATTAACAATATTTCAAAACTCACATTACTCCAACTTTAGCTCTCAAACAAGTTTCTTTTCAACAAATGAATCGTGCAATTCAATCGATTAGTCTTGAGAGATTTTCACCAAAACTGCCGAGACTCGAGACGAGAAATCTCGTCTCGAGAATGACTAGTTATCGCCCTTAACGAGGGTGCTATAGATCGATAACACCCTCGTTAAGGGTTCGAATGAGACGTTTTTCGTCTGCAAATTTACACGTTCGCACCCCGCGATTACCGTCATTACGCGTTTCGTGCGGTCACTAAATTGCGCCATTTTTCGATTCTAAATTGAAGGTTTACAAGAACCGAAGGGTGTTTAGGTTTTTCGTTTTATTCTCCGTCCGTCGTAGTTTTTCTGCGTGTGCGCGTTTTTTTTTTTTCAGTTATAATTGCGCCGTATAAACGATGAAAATCGCTCCGAGCGCTAACAAGCTCGAAATGGAAAAGCAGGTGGTGGACGTTATTTTTTTTTTCATGATACATAATAATAATCGGCTTTGTGTGACTGAAGTGAGTTTTAAAATTATCGGTTCGTTGTTAAGGAAGTGTCAAAATTATAGGTGGAGCTGAAAAAAAATACCATATGCTTTGCATAATGTAATATCGATAATGTGGATGTTGTCATATGCGAAGTATGATAAAATGGACACACAAACTAATTAATTTTGGTAAGTATGAAATAAAGGATTTTTCCTATTCGATCAATGCCATAATAGAACAATGATCATACTAAATAATAGCGCTAATTTCTGTGTGGTAAGGCTTCAAAACTGTGTTGATATATTCAACGGGTTGATCGCTAGTACAATAATAAATCTGTTAATGTGCAAGCTGAAATTCAACTAGTTTGTACAGAAAACTCATATGAATTTTTAATTAAAAAATAATTTATATTTTTCACCAGATGAGAGCTTACATCTAGTTGGAATAGGGAGAGTGGGAGGCATAAAATAAGGAAGTTTTGACTGAAATTATTTTTTAAATATTTTTTTGTAAAGTGCATTTTTCCGCTTAAATTTTGGTGCAGCGTTTACATGCATGTATCGCAGTTGTTCAGTAAATAAGTGTGTACGTTTTTTTTCGTCGTAATTTATTTCTCGTGTAAGTGGCGGTGGGTGAATTGAAGGTAATTAAATTATAAATAAAATTAAATGAACATAATAAAACTATCGGTTGCGCGCGATGCACGAGTGAACGCGATGACTATACATTACGTTTTCGCAGTGGCGGCGTTTATCTTCTTAAAAAAAATGTTTTTGATTTGAATAAGTGTAAATTTTGTTTGAACGTAGATCATCTGTCATTTCCTGTTTTCAGTACAAATCGTGATTTTTATGAATCGTACTCAGATAATGATGTTTGTTGTTATTTTTTTTTCTGTGATTGATCTGTTGTTTTTATCGGGAAAATAGTTGTATATTTTAAGTGCTAGTCAGATTGAATCTGTGAAGTAATTGATATATAAATATGAATTGATAAATCTTAAGTGCTCACGTAAAATCACTTATCGACTTTAAACATAAGAATTTATACAATGTGTTTATAGATAAATAATAAAATAAAACAAATTGTTAAAACATTATCATAATGTCTAGGTGCATATAAAATTGAATTCTATCCTTTCGTTATTCGAATTACGAATGACAATGATAGTATGTAAGTACATTTATTCCTTCATTTACAAACTGCCGAATTTCCATGTGAGTACCGAAAGATAAAGATGAAAATGTAGGATGATTTTCAACACCGAAATCATTGATATTCGAAGAAAAAATGACGTATGAAAATCAGATATTTGTATGACATGATTTGTCGGATGATAAAATTCGATTTTTAATGAAAATCAGATGTCATCATAGAAAAAAATAACCAGGATGCCAATAACTATCGATTGAAATCTGACAGGTGAGTTTCATTATTCAATTGGGGACACTTTTATGCATCCTTCTCTGTCACTACAATTAAATCGTATTTTTTTCATTCGAATTAAACTCGAATAAAAAAGACTTAAAAAAAAAACGAATCTTTCGTCGAGACATCAAAATTTAATATTTTTTTGAAAATTCGCGTCTCGCGTAATTACTCCCGACGCGCGATAAAATAAAACGCGTCGGCCACGTCACGCCACTGTCTGGCGTAAAATCAAAGTGAGAAATAATAACACGGCGGCCATCAAAGGCGCCGACGCCGCCTTTGATCCGCCGCCGACGCTCACCTGCGAATTATCCACGGACAGGGGCGCTCAACTGCGGTGCCCCGGCCGACGGTTGGCCCCACTGGTGGCCGGTAGTCGAGTCGGTTGGCACACCTGCGCGAATCGTGTGCTAGAGCGCGCCGATTCCGATTTGAATTCGTGCGGATCTGTTGTTGTGGTAGCTATTGTACACATTTTTGTACTATGTTTGTTTAGTGTGTTATAATAATTGATTATTGATTCCGATTTCTCTTTGATTTCTTTCCGGTTTCAATTCCAATTGGATCCAATTAGAAATGGAAGGATTACCGGGTATATACTGTTATCGAGTCGATTGATATAACGGCCGGTGATTTTGATGCAGAATCTTACAATGAGTTTACTTGTCGTTTTTCATTTTTCATTTTGACCTTTCTTTCAATTATATGTTAGTGATAAGAAATGTTCCATCATTAAAGTATGGTAGTATGGTGAGATTTCTTTCTGATGCAGAGATCATGTATTTTTCATATGGGTTTTTCGTCATTTAAGTGATCAATCATGTGTCGTTTTTTTTTTCATCTTCAACTTTACAAAGTTCACGTAATTTTTCCCCAAGGGGCAAATGTATCCTCAGATAGAAACCACCAAACTTTTTTTCAAAAACTCCATTGCAATGGAATCATTTTATTATTACGAAAATAAGAATGATAAAATGAAGATTGTATTACAAATCATATTCACATCTGCTCACAGATTTCTACAAAAAATAAATTCAAAACGATTCTGAGCCGATGCAGGCTTCACACATATCACTTTCCGACTGGTCGCTTCGAATCGTATCAAAATCATTGTTGTTTTCACCGATCAGGGGTTCAGTGCACCTTATTACCATCACATATCTTAATTCGAGTCAATAACACGTTGGCAATACCAGATATTCATTAACTGGTCTGCTGCAAGCACGAGAACGATAAACCCGACCAGATAAACCGCACAATCTAGGAAATTGACTCAATAAATTATCATAATGGTCGAGAAATGCAAAAACAAAAATAACAGCATGTTGTGAAAAAATTGCGACAATCCCAACGTTGAACATAATAATAATTCGCATGATCGAATGATTTAATGCTTCTTGTAGCTTCAGATTTGTATTATATTCGAAAGAATCTACTGCTATATAAATCACAGTTTGGGAAGAGCCGATATAATCTATAGAAATCGCAAATTGTGCAATAATTGCGGGCTTCGAAACATTTTTACCGTAATGCGAAATGCAGTCGTTTCGCGATTATCGTAATTGAGTCATAGAATGTACAGGAAATTGCTGATTTCAGTGTCCGATGTCTAGGTCGTGCTTATCTTCTTTTTGTGATGGCTATAATTTCAGACGTTCAACAAAATTGTACGATATCTCTCTTGATTATTGGTTCTGCTAGAATTTATGTCGAATTTTTTGTCTATCATACGTGTATATCCTTGTGAACATATGGAGTTCGCAATTTCGCCTAATGTTGCTGATATTCAACTAGACAAGACTAATAAGGTAACAATGAGCGAATTGCATATCAATTTGAAATATCTATGTTGAAGTGAATTAGTGATATTGTTCATTTATACATGAGATATTTAATAGAAGAACTATTTCGATTCGAGAGGAAATATCATAGACGCTATACAGTATCGACGTCCAATCGAATATTCATAAAGCAGCTGCGATCGAATGTGACTGATGCTTCAACGACTATGAGACAGAGAGACACGAGTGGACGAGCTGGTCTCCCGAAGCGACGACCCTTGACAAAAGACAGCATCGGCGGCCCTTTGTCGGCGATCGTCAAAGACAGCTTTGATGAATTGTAGTCGCGCAACATCTGCATCATGCACCCATCGCCATTGTGCATTTATTTATACACATCGACGACTCTTCAATGGATTCGATTCAGATTTTGAGTGCTGCTTCGGTTAATTTTCATATCTCTTCGATTTCTTTTTTCGTACGAGTTCGATGAAAGGTTTTGGATTACTAGTACTGTGATCGAACGATTCATATTGTATTCGGCATATGCGGTTCCTCTTTATTCACTTTTACAGACATTTGTAATGAATTTATTAAATTTTTCAATCAATCGTTAATTTTGAAGCGAAGGAGCAGATGCTAAAAGTGTTTAAATTGATCGAATTAAATCGACACAGACAAGGTGAGAGGTCCATTTTCAAGAACCTTTTGAAAATTTATTAAATAAATGATCAAGTTTTTATATAAAATAATAAAAAAGACTTTCAACTCAAATTAGGGTACGAAAATGCACTTTTGGCATTGATGAAATTTTGTTATTTCATCCGAATTTTCGCCACTCTAATCAAAGTCTTGCGTTCAAATTTGATTGATCAGATGGGGAAAGCGTTAAGTGTCGACGATAAATCGCACATCCTCAAATATATCTGCTAGGGGAACACGGCCATAGAATTCATCAGCGGGTTCTGGTGCTGGAGCTGGAGCCAAATGGTGAACGGCTGTCTCGGATTGAATTGAAATATACGACTAGGCTGCCCCATTCTCTGCGTGAATCTAATCAGATTAGGAAACAGGGATCGACAACTATTCGGGAAACTCAAATTTATAATAGTTTATTGTAGAAAGATTCATATAAAATTGAATAAATGTATCGTTGAGTGTCAGCCAAATGTATCAATCGAATGTCGAGAGATTTTGGCAATTGAAAAATATATTTTATATTCTTCAACATTTTCAAATTGAAGGAAGAGTGAATGAGAGTTTGTGATGAATTTTTCATTTTTATAATTTAGTATTTTGAAATGAAAATCAATGGTTTTTGTTTTCTGATCGATATTGTACAGTAGCAGACGTTAAGGGATGAGCACCCCATTTCCCCTGCACAGTGATGACACACTCGTCATCTCAGAATAATAATAGATCGATAAAGTTAATTTATTAAATGTATCATAGTCAACGACGTGGAAAATATATTTTCGATTCAGTACGTGGAAATAACGATGACGTACAGAAATAGAAATTACATACATTATAAAAAAATCTATTATATTTGAGAATTTATAACACGCGTATATGAAATACTGTAATATGTATGAGTCTATTATTATTTGCCTTTTTCCCCTGGATTTTGTCATAAAAGAAGCGAGTTATAAATATAATTCATATAACTTTTCACATCACACATTTGCTTACGAACCGGAAAGGGAAAAGTCGTGAAAGTTTAAAAAGCTTTGATCTATAAAATATCGGTTACTTCCGTCTTCGAGGCAATCATCTTAAAAGCTTTCTTTTTTCAGCGAGATAACGTAATCACCGGTGACTCTTCGTCGGACTATTTTAACCGAATATATCTTTTTCGGGAGCAATTTCATTACATTCCGAACATGAAAGCATAAGAAAATTTCACCAACAAGAAAATCTGGAAACACTCACAGAAAGCACACGTCTCATTTCTGGTGGACTCCTCCAACCGCAGATGAACTCCCTGAAAAAAATAATAAATGCATATTAATTAAACTATGATTTATCTGTTATATTTAGAGCGATATCGTAATACGGTGTAACATTCGGGGTGAAAATGATTGATGAGACTGTAACACCCTTGTGATGGACGCATCCGAAGGCACACACCGTTCAGAACTCATCATTCAAACTTCGCTGCAGACTCACGGAGTAATTAGTAGTTAAAGCGTTGATTAATCTTGCGCAAATTTGCTTTATATCTCGCAGTGGAATCGCGATAGTGTGTGATACCATGACTTTAATAGTAAAATTGTAATTTCGCTTACTCGAGTGTACTAAAATTATAATCTAATCTAATTGAATTTGAACTCACTTGTTGAAACTAGTAAATTCTTAATCAAAAGTGAGAAATATTTGAGTCATTTCTGTATTATTTTAAATTATGTGATATTGTTGGAACCAATACAACTTGAAATAAGTTCAAAACTGCCAAAAAAAGAATCAAAAACTTAACCAGAAAAAAAATCATCTTATAACACTGGTCTATTGTACTTAAAGAAAACATTTGATTTGTTGCTAATATTGTTTGTAAAGTGCTCACTAATAGAGGGTGGAAAAATTATGATTTGATGGGTGAGTTTGTTATTGGTTATGAATCAACTAAAATGTCAGCGATGTCGTGACTCAGCTGAAATTACGACTTCACTGTAGCATTGAACAAAGTGTGAAAATGGCAAAGTTTCATTTTATTTACGCTGAAATTCAGTTGGCACAGATGGTCCATTTGTGCGCTTCGAATCGGCACTTAAAGTGTTAACTTTTTCATAGTTCTCTTTTCTGTTCGAAAAGGGGACTAAACGATAAATATATCTGTGCAAAATTGCTTCTGTATAAATTGCCTTTTTTATCCGTTTTATATTTCCACAGCGATATCTCTCCCCATTTGCGAGATTTGTTAACAATGCGTAAAAATATAACAGCGATTAGATCTGATATTTCCTAGAATTTTTATTCGCATAATTTGCGCTAGACCAAAAAATGATTAATATACGCGTATGGTTAATTTGAAAAAGGGGAACAATGTTAATTTACACGGAACCCCTTTTATGCGAATCGTAATAAGAATCGTACAGTGTGCGTAATTTGGGCCGTTAAAAACAAGAGGGGACGAAGGGAAAATTAAAATTTATGGTAAATTTAAAATTAACGATATTTGTATAAAAGCTAGTTTGAGAAAAAGCGAATTTACATAAAGCAATTAGTGAAAGTGGCAATTTTCCATTAACGAAATTTTACGGTCGAATTGGAAAAACGAACATTTTCGTATTGATTTCTAACGAAATTTGCTTTGAATTATAAAAAAAAAATGAATTTTTACATAATTTTGATATGAATTGATTATTGATAAAAATTTTATATTTTTTCATTGAAAATATTGAAAATTCGTATTTTTTTCAAAAATTTTCGCCCAGACACGCCTCTCGGGGAAAACTCGAGAGAACTTTTTTCGTGGATCATTCGTATTGTTATACGCTGATTGGAATTTATTTAACATCGCAGCGGTATAAATATCGGACAATCAAGACGCAATCATAATAAAATAAGGCACTTTTTTATGATACGTTTTTTTATTGCTCTGTTTTATGCCGTGCGCCATATATTAGAGTTACCACAACCTCGCCGGCGGCAATTTCATGACTGCTTTTTTCAAATGCGGTTACGTTTCGGATTCTCATCTGTATATATGTCTGTCTGTGTGTATGCATGATGTTCTAAGACGTTTCTAAGAATCGCCTTTATATCGGCGCTTTTTATATTTCGAAATTCGAAATGAACTGTCCGTTCGCGGTTCTTATGATTGATAGTTGCGAAAAATTTGCCAGCATTGACAAATGGGGGGTGCCTTTTGTTGGAATCTGAGAATCGTGTTTCAATTAGTTCGTTCAGAGGTATATTTCATTTTTAATTGCGAATGAATTTCGTTTGGATTAATGACTCAATTTTTAAGATGTTAAGTGAATTCTGCTCATCAACGTTTTAGATTTCTGCTAGAATGAAATATTATTTTACATAAATAATGTCAAATTCACTTCTAAATATGTACAATACATATAAACTATGTGTTTAACAAAAATTCTAATATAACGAGAAAAATATCTAAAAATCTTCGCCTCTCATTGTGCAAATTGAAAGATTTACCGACTGAACAAGAACAGCATTAATTAAATCGGTTGCTATACTTAAACTACAAAATCAACTTGATCAAAATTTGAAAAATTGATCAACAGTAGTTTCAACAAACAAGTATAGAACAACAAACAAATTATTAGACATTCGAAAACATCGAGCACACTTCTAAAATCAACTAACATATTCAATATTCAGCTGGAATCGATCACGAATGATAAAATATTCAAACTGCAAAACCAACGACTCAAACATAGCACACAAATACGAATGCATGATTTTATATTACATATAAAAAAAGTCCCGCATAAAAACACCCTATAATAAAGCGCACGAGAGGGTGGTTAAACGTCGCCGTCGTAAAATTCAACAACTTGTTGTTCGCTTGTAATTTTCGCCGAGCAAATTGTCGGCTTGGTCCGGAACTCCCTAGTTTTTTATTCAAATACTTTCCCTACGTAAGTACTTTGAAAAGCTGAAAAATCATAGTTCGATATTTGAAAAGGGCTGAAAGCGAACTGAAAACGTCGGATCGCGTGACTGCTGAAAGTAAACATGCGCGTTTCTAATTTGTAAAAGTATGCAAAGTGCCGCCGTTTTTCATTTATAATGCGAACGTTATTTTTGTGAAGAATGAAGCTTTTAAAGGTATTAATTTGAATCGCGTTTTGCTGGCTCATCCTGAGTTAGAAAAATATGTGTTTTGACTTAGTTGCAGGATTGAAATCGAACACGTGTGTTATGCAGTTGTAGAAAGTTTCAGCGATATGTTGCTGAAAAGTCGATGCGGTTTATTTATTCGCTCTCAAAGGATTCATTTGGGAATGGTGCAATCTGCATATGTAACGAATGGATCTGATTGAAAACAAACACGTCTCTGCCACTAATCAGCCAAATTGATGCCTAATATCTGAATGTTATACATTAACTTTATACATGCCTATTTGAGCGAGAATCTTTACCAATTGACTAATTGGAAACGACTCTAAAATTCGTTCTATTCACGATTTTCAATACAAAATGTATTTTCTATCTAATTATTTTTTGCACCACTAATGGGATACTTAACTTCAAATTTGTAAATTTCTCATATCAAATTGATTATATTATTTTATGAAACCGATTATACCTTCATCACTCATACAATAAACATCTAAAAACGTCGATAGTGCAAGATTTTTTGTTCATCATAATGAAAAGTGTGAAAATAGCAAATTACAGCTATTGATTAATTGTATCTGGGGAGATTGCTTTCAGTCCTATATTCACATTTTGAAAGCACCAATCCACATCAGTATTTTGAAGCAATCACCTTTTCCGTTTCAATTCTTTATTTTGTTCGAAATAGTACACAATTCTTATAAAAACTCCCAAGAAAATTATAAGAAAGAAAAGTGAAAGCAGATCGAAGCAAACTAGCTTAAAAATCCGATTGCTCAAAATCCCTGCCACATACTCCTTACTTAATTACAAAAGTTCAATTCGACTATGTAAAACGTCGCATTGTATCGCGAAATCGAATCGACCAGATCGAAGATGAAATAGTAGATTTCCATTCGAAGAATCCCATGATGGAAGTCGATCAATCGGTGATGTTTCGGCATCGAGAAAGGGCAATCAAACGGTCACGTAGTCGGGGGGCGGCCATTTAACGGGCGCACCACAAAAAGCCGCCATTACCTGTCCGACGAAATGAGTTTCTTTTGTATGGCGGCCGCATGTAAATGGCGCGCATGCCCCGATTAAAAAAAAAAATATGGAAAAAGTCTAGAAAAAAAGGATTGAAAATCAAACATTTAGGGTTCGTCGACGGGTTGCGTTGCTTCGAATGGTCTGATTGTGTAATAGTTGAATTTCTGTGTTTGATTGTTATAGTTTTTTTTTTTTAGTCGTTGTTGAGTGATAGAAGGGATGATGCGATTGAAATAAATTTTATTTGAATCGAAGTTTAGTTAGGATCTGTTGGGGTGAGTGGAGCTTTTGAAGCAGTTCGACTGAAGTAAATTTCTTGTAAATTATTTGAGAAAGTCATTTGATTGCATACTGTTCATAAAAGATGACATTTTTCAATATGTTTGCTGATTTCTGAAATACGAATGCTAATTGCATTTGAATCATAAGCTGCACTCATTCTAATTGATCCTATATGAATTATAATAGTTATTCAAAATAAATATTCTGAATTTTGTTGGAATTGTTCATTAGTTCAATCAATTCAAATATAAAAATTCCAGATAACTTTATTAAAAAATCAATACAGTGAGTATTTATTTGATTGATTCAATTAGAATTCTGCTCACTTATAGATACTTAGAGCAATTCGCTACATGAAAAAAATAAACATATCTTCGAAAGTTCTAAATTTTTGAACCATCGAACATCTTTCGACAATAATTCGAACCGTTGTCATAGAACGAATTCGAAACGACTTTTTTTCCACGGATTTCACAGAAGAGTGAATACGTGGCTGCGTGAATTCGCTTCTGAGAGACATTAAACGCGCAAGCCATTGATTTTTCCAATTTTCCTACGGAAATGAGTTGGGACGAGGCACGTATCTTACGCTCGACAGGTATTCGGGAAATGAAAGTTCCAGACATTAAAGAGAGAGTGAGATATTCGGATGGTTTCGGAACCAGAGGCGTAATCAGGTTATAGAATACATCCATACATACTTATGTATGAATACCCTGTAATGCTTCTATGAAAGGTGGCTTTGCTTATATAGGTCAAATGGGACAGATGCTTTTCAAATCGCGTTAAGAATTCTCCGAGTGAGAAATGTACGGAGAGGAATTCTAATCGAATTGTCGAAAGGTGCTCATATCTAATGGTAGAATTATATAAAATCGAAAAATATTGCTGAAATTCTAGAAAAATGCTATAGCTCATCTTTGTGGTTTGTATGAAAAAATATATGAGTTTTCGGATTTATAAGGATGAAAGGAAACTGAAGAAATCTAGTTTCGTTTATATCGGTATAGGTTCTAATTTGGTACTTAATGCACCGGAAGTTGGGATGCTTCTTCTGCGGTGGACCGGAAGTCGATCCCAAAAATCACTCAGCCGGAACGTTCCTTCAATTCAACGTCGATTTCATACAAATATACCTATATATTCCGAATAAAATTTATATTTATCGAATTAAAAAAAATGATTTAGTCTATGAACTTATTTAACTAAAGAAATACATAATACATAGTTACAAAACCGCTGAAAAAAGTAAAGGCTTATGTCGGAATCGGACTGCATTTTCAGGGGAAAAAAATACGCTTTAATAAAATTGCTAGCTCGAAATCCTAAAGTTCATATCGAGTATACAAAGAAATGTATTTTTTTTTGAATTCGCAATTTACACGTTGCCGCAGAGTGAACAGTTACAAGCTCATTTATACTTTTTTATGAGAAGAAAAGTTTAGCGAACGTAAGGGAAATTTTGCTTCGCGCTAGACTTGCTTCGTTCGTTTCGAAGCTTTTGCGGAAAACTTTTGCAAAACGCGAGTGTACATTCAGCGAAACGTTCGAAAAAAATGAAAGGGCCATTATTGCGAGAGAAAAAAATACACATAGCCAGCAACAAGTTTTTCGAAAAAGCAATTAGACGCTTTTTGTTAGTTTTCCGAGCGAAACGTTCGCCTTTTTTTATCCACCAACGTACGAAAGCACTCGCGAAGCTACCGTTGTACATACATATGTATAACGTCAAAGAACGAATTATTATTAAAAAACGTATTCGTAATTCGTTCGCGCGATTTATGAAGAAAATCCTTGAAACGCTGTGAAAATTTAAAGAGACTCACTAGAATTTTTCCATTGATGCTTTGCGTGTTGTAGGTACTTACTGAATGCACATAAATAACGCATCAAAATTCTTGCATGTCGTATGCAATCTGATGAAGCTAATTCACTGCGACTCGTGGAATGTGCATCGGTTGTGCAATAGCGACATTTGCCGGAATGGAAATGGAAATGCCGATTTGATGACACGTGAAAATCACTGCCATAAAAATGCCTATCTATGTATTATACAACACATTTGAACATAGCTGTTTAATGGTATCCAAAAATCAAATTAAATTAATACAAAATATTGATTACTTTTGCAACAAATGAGGAAAAATGGAAAGTTTTATATGGAATTATGGAATGGGTTTATAGTTTCTTTTATAATTTAAAGTGTGATCAAATACTATAATGTGATCTAGAATTTCTCACATCATATATTCTAAAAAGGCTTTATAATTAGCTAATTTGTCACAGCACATGCTAAGATCGGCAACACAATACGTGAACGTAACAAGCCGCAATTCACGTTCACGCTGCATCCTCACAGATTCAACGCGATATTCAATACACACAATATAACACATACAATATGTACTCACGTAAATATATCCGTTGGAAATATGTACGTACGCAGATAGATGTGTATCGTAATCCGGACATTTTGAATCGCATCACGTCCCTAAAGACTATTGTTCGCCGTCGGCTTGTTTGCTCTATTCCTAATGGATTATTTCCACGGTAATCCCAAGTTGTGTAGAATCGCACGACTAGTTTTCCTATATATTTTCGCTTAAATGTCCCTTTTTGAGTCGTGAAATTGAATTCTATAATCGATCGATTCGTTTGAATTAAAATTTTGAATGAAATTTTCATATCGAATCATTATTGAACATAGGATATTACATTTAATTATTTTCTCAATTGAAGCATATTAAATGAAATTGATCGAAAATACTATATTTATATCAAATAAAATATGTAATTCATCAAGGAATACATACATGTGTGATGTGTACTTACATTTCCGCACACTGTACGAGCATCACATTTATACGAATCCATTGTAATTCGAGCTTTTATTTCTTATAATATACATCCTGGATCCGTCGGTATACATTTCGATATCCTCGGGAACGATTTTATTTATACGCACGTACATTGTCTAAAATTTCCGTCGTCATGATCGCGAACAAAAGCCTCCACCGATAACGTTTCTCGCGTCTAAACACGACTCGCGATATCCTCCGACAAAATATTATGACACTTGAACGACACCCTCGGCTTACCTATCGCACGTAAAAAAGCGAAATGAAAAAGGCGTGGATGTGGAAAAAAAATACCCTACAAATAAAACGGAAAAGCGCGGCATTGAAAAGGATTCAAATCCCGACGCACAATGGGAGCGATCGATCGCTTTGTTTCCGAGGGAACTTCGTTGAAATGCATTCAGATACATACATGTGAGGGAGCTTTTGAAAGTTTATTTTTTAAAAAATCGTTGAAAATTCAGTCGTTTTTAGTTAATGAGTTTGTGCCGTTCGAATGATCCTCGCTATGTGAAAGTGCGTTATGGGGGTTAAGTTTGCATGTGTACGTATAAGCTTCGGCATTTCAGAATTGAGCCTTTCGGGATCGCGTTTCAAAAGCTTCTCGTATCGAATTGCTTCAAACCCACGGAAGTATCAGTGGATTTGTGTCTTGAATCGTTAGTTCGAAGAGCGACCCTACAATTAGGTAAGAGGACTGATGAGATCCCAAAATATAAAGTATGTTGGGATTACAATCATTGCGGTTGAAATAAATCGTTTGGAGTATTTTTTCTATGTTCGCTAAGTAACCTTAAACGGTCAAAGTGCACCGTGAAAGTCTCATTAAAATTCAATTTCAGGGAAGGCCGTAAAAGGGTTGAATTAATTCAGAGTTGGGTCAGAACACCGCAAAGATGTTTTCAGAAGTTCGCGCGGACATTAAGCAACATTAAAACGAACAATTAACATAAAATATTCGCAAATCTACTCGAGTTTCGCTCGAAATTTCATTCGGCGAAAATCCGCAGTGGATATACGACGGAAAATCTCTCTAAAATTGCATTCGATATCGAATGGATGGAAAATGGATAGAGAATAACGCAGAGGGAAAAAATAGAATATATAGCGGAGAACGAGGGAGGAAAATGTGTTTGCCGATCTGCAGTGTATTTTTCTGAGGAAGAGAGTGGAACTGTCACAATCAAAAGAATGTTTGTTCGTCGCCATTGCTCTCGATATACCCGGAGAAATAAAACACGAAAAGAATCAATAAACTCGAAAAGCGATATCTTCTCGACGTATCTTTGCGATTATCCGCAAGAATCACAAAAGAAAAATCGAAAAGTTTTCAAAATTAATCGAAAATACTATATTTTTGTGTAACGATGAAATAGTGTCAACGGTGAATTCGTGATTTCACAAACTTCAATTAATTTTTAATCAAAATCATTTTTCCAGTTCGAAACCAGCATATTTTTTTTAGAGATTAAGAAGAGATTATTTTCAAGGCAGACACAAAATTATGAAAAATTAGGATTCATTTTCAATCTTTGTTAAGTAGCATTGTGTTAGTATTTTTTTCTCCCTAGAAATCGAGATTTGGAAAGCATAAAATTTTGACATTATTATTCTGATTTCCAAGCTGAAAATAGTTATTTTTCGGTTCTTTCGAAGAAAATTCATAAACACACTTCTGCAAAATCACGAATTGACCACTATCACTGCAACATCTACAATAAACAGAAGGCCATCTTCGCTCGAACTTTCGCCGAACTTATCGAAGCCGAGATCGTTTCGCGGCCCCCGAAGTTTGTCGCACTAATGAAACAATAACACCGGAACAGGAAGAAAAGCCGAAGACCAAGTACATGGAAGTAGAAGAAGACGTAAAAGCTGGCGACACTTGTGGACTTTGCCGAGTCGACGACAAAATTAATAACGTCCCCATCTGGGGCCGAAGTTGTGCGCGCCGCGTTTAATATTGTATTGTTGTATTGTGCGGAGGAGGATTCAATTTTGGCGGCAAATTAACTCCGCGAGTCGGCGAATTGTCATGCAAATGAACGGTTATGAATATTCCGACGAGATTCGTGTCTGTTCCGCGAAATAAAGTGATAAAATGTCTCTTGATTCGATTCTGATTCGGCTAATTGAAGAGGGATTGTTGCGACGCCATTTTGTGCACGTGGTGCGTTTCTTTGTAAAAATTTTGGGTATTTTTTTACGAATGTTCAGGTTTGAATATGTAATGTTTTGCAATCATTTATATGGATAATTTTCGTTGTAATGTGTTTTTGATATTTATTCCATTTGATTCATTTCGATTATTATCGATATTGATACAACATGCATATGGTATCTCTTTATATCATTTTCATCGAATCGAACAATGGATTTTATTGATAATAGATGTTTTATATGATGTACAAATGGAATAATGTAATACACAATATGCTAAGCATAGAAAATGGGAATGAATCATGATTGATATTCGAGCTTCTTGAATTAGATTTTTTCATAATAACAATGAAGCGAACCCATATTTTTTACATAGCCAAATGAATCTAGATAATTATCATGAAAATTAAATTAAGTATTTATTCACACACAATTATTATATAATCGAAATAAACATATGAATTTAATTATTTTTTCACAAGAAGAATAATGTACTCTCATTTTGCAAATCTTCTATATTCTTGTTTTTATGTAATATCTTTATTGTTTTCACTGCCTACACTCAATTAACAGTACCATTTCAAGAAAGCACTCACAACACGTACAACACCCCACAACTCAACAACCCAACCAATCAACCACCTACCATTTTTCTAACGCGATCAATCAAGGGACACAATCAACCGTACAATAACAAAGCACTTACTCACCTACCCACTAAGGATTCATTTACACGGCATTATTCGATATTTTTTCGCACTCTGAATATTCCATTGAAAATGCTACTTCGAACAAGGAATAAAAAGAGTCAACATTTGTATGTCGATTGCACAAACAACACCTGAGCTTTGCTTCGTGAGTGCATTGGTATATAAAGATAGGCACTTGTGTATAGTTTAAGTTAGGTAGATTTTTGTTTAGATTAAGTTACAATGATTTAATTTTAAATTGGAAGTTTTAGGTTGGGTTGAATGGCTACTGATTGTATTGCAGAAATCTGGAATATATGCTTTTCAAGCTTTGCACCTTGCTTCAGATCTACAGTTGCACTAAGTAGAATCTATTAAAATCGTATATGAATCTTATCGAATCTACTTGTAGAACGATGCAAATCTGAAGTAATGAATCCAAGATAATGCATTTAATTCAAATTTCTTGCTTTAATATACACAAGTATTCGAGAATCTACTCAATTCTTAAAATTCGAAAGACTATTTTTCGAAGAAATAATGCCATCTAAACTCGCCCTAAGCCTTCAGAGCCGAATCAGACCAACACAAATAGGTAAACCCAACATCCATAAATTTTTGGGGGTGACGAACGGCACTTGTGGTGTTTACACGAGGACACAATCGTGGGTCGATCCGTTTCCCACTCAAAGTCCACCTCTTCGCTGTTGGGAGCAAATGGAGTCGTTAAGTGCCGGGTTATTTAGCGTCTTTCAGCCCCACCCTCGCTGAGGGGGCGCAGCACCCCACTGGGGGTAAGGGGCGGGCGCTTAAAACCGAATTAGCGAAACAAAAGTTCGTCCTATGAAAATTTCATCAAGTTTATGTGCTGATGAGACGGTCTGCAGAATGACTCGGTTTTTTCGCTGTCGTCGTAATTTTGTTTTGTTGCTCTGTCAATGATTCAGTAATGAGATATTGTGAGATGCAGAGATGAAGATTCGGTGATGAGGCGTTTGTGCTATTTTATGGGGTGACTTTAATGTATAAATATTTCAGATTTGTTTGATGTATGAAATTAGCTTCAAATTTTCCACCCAAATATTATAAAATTGTAACAAGAAATTAGAACAACTATCTTTTAGTCATACATTGTTTCAGTTTAGTACCGTGCCCTAGTTATTTTATTATGAATCATAAATGATTCTAATAGAAAATAATCGGAACATAACACACTAACTGCCGAAAAGTATCTCGAAACGGTAATTACTCAAAAAAATAAATCATTCTAGATTAACTTATTCATACACGAACTGAGCATATCTCATTTCTGAGAAAATTGAATTCAATCGAGCAAAAATTATATTCGGCGCTGGAAAAACGAAGAAAAGTGTAGGACGAGCGTTCTTAAAATGGGATCCCTCGACATTAAGCCCTACGAGGCAGATAAACCCCCAGCTCGTCAATCAAGACCTTTTTCAGCAGCGACTCGAAAATTTCCATGCTAAAGGCGGAAGGCACGAGGGACGATGACACCAGAAGGTACTAACGGAACGGCCAAAATGATTCAATGCGCAATGGAAGCACACTAAGGTGACTAACTTTCCACAAAATACTAAAATAATATCGTTTAACGTTTCAATTTTTTACTTTATGAAGTCCTATTTATCCATCGATGGATAAAATTTGATCGAGTAGTTGAATATGGGTGAAATAATATATAGACACAGAAATAAATGTTCGCTTTTTCAAATTAATTTATATATTTTAAGTGCAAACTCTTGAAGCTCGCGCATACAGAGCTAATGATTTGGAAAAGCCTAGCTGTAAACATTTGAAAAAAAAAGATTTTCATTGCGTACAACTATAAGTAAAAACCACTAAACGACCAATTATGATATGAAATCATGAAAAATCACACTTTCATCGATATGCAAGAGTATTTGATCAGCAATTCATCTACCATCCGTATCTACTCCTGGTTGATTTGTGGCACTTATGACCGAATTTAAATGAAGATTCTAGATTTCAAGTGAAAAAAATAAATTGTTTGATTTGAGTGAATAAATTACAAGTATTTGAGAACTCGATTTCAGTAATTAGACATTAGGTTTCTCATAAACATATGTGGTGTCATTTGGGTTGTAGACTACAACAGTGCAATCTGATCAAAAAACCTTAATCAAATCAAATGAAATACGAAAAAAAATCAAACAGAAGGGTCACCCTACTCTATTATAGAGTATGCCCGCGAAGAGAAGCACCCGCCCCCCGATGAAAAGATAACTTATGTGGGTCGCAGTTCGTTTAGCGCCCCCCGGAGAGCCGGGGCGCTGCGCCCCCGTGATAAACGACCGATGTGCGCCCCACATTCCGCACCACCACCACAGACGGCTTTCTTGACACACTGAACCAGACGGAGAAAACTACTGCCATTATCCTGCAGACGAAAACGAGCTCTGTGCGAATTTTCCATAAGGTTCATTGCGCTTTGCGAATATGCGCTTATGACTTACGACTTGACTTGGCTGCGAATCGAACGGAAGTCGGTCGTAAATCGTGCCGATAGTGTATTTGTAGTGACGTTTTATTTTTTTTTCGGACTGGATGCATTTATTTATTTATTTATGAGTGGGGAGTTTGTTTGTGGGAGGGGAAGGTGGGTGTGATTGTGCCCTTTAAAATTTTGGATAAACATGTATATTCATAGAAAATTTTACTATAATAAAAAATATAGAAATTTTCAAATTTTGTAACTCAATGATGTTAAAAGCTGCATTTTTTTTTGTGGAATAAGGATTTTTTTTTTCAAATTGCATAGTTTGAGATATGCATTTTACTAATTATCACAAAAGCAAAGCAATTACCACTTAATGACACATGTTTCTAGAATGTTTTTAATATTGAGTATGCTTGAAATTAGTTTTTTTTTTAAATCATGCTCATTAGAATGCTTTTTTTAACCATATAACTCAGTAACTAATATATTATTGGAATAAAAAAAAATCTCTCACTAAAGTTCTGAATTCATATTTCAAAATTTCTATCATAAATCAATATTTTAAAGACTTAGTTGAATATTAAATGCATCTCATGCAATCGAATAAATCAAACTGAATTCGGATCGCTTTAGAGATTTACAAAATCAACATGGAACAGTGTAGATAATTCAAGATAATTCCCGGTCGTTTATTCAGTTGTCGCTTTTGTCGCACAGTTGAGAAATTAATTTGGAAGACCGTCACAACGTTTGACACACTACAGGGATTAAGACACGGGTACCCGTTTCACTCTCGTCACGTTCTTCCAAATCCTCCATCCATCATGTCGAGATGAAGAAGGACTCCTGAAGAATTTCCGCTATTTTCGCTTCGGTCAGTTTCTGCGTTGCGAATTTCAAAAGCGCTCCTTTTATCCGATTGTTATTGTTGTTTTGGACGATTTCGGAAATCAACATGTACAAATGTACCCATAGTACAATTTTCGATTTGAATACTCATTTCAAAGCACATGACGATAGTTCACGTTCGAAAATTCGATTTTGAATATTGATGTTGCGCAATTTTCGTTCATCGAATCGCGACTGTATGAATTTTGAATGATGCTTTCATCAAAGTGCAATTTACGACATGCAATTGCAAATACGAATCAAAGAGAAATCAATTCCATTCTCACAAACGAAAATTAACCAACGAAACGATAAAAACGCAAACAAATTTAATATCACGAGAAAATATATTTCGCAAACGAATTAAATCATAAATAAAAACTGCGATATTTCAAAGCGTCGCACAAAAGAAACGACGTTAAGAAAAACTCCGCTTTTCCCAAAAACACCAAAGAAATAAATAAATAAAAATAAAAAATAAAAAAGAAGCGAATCTGAAATATTATGCATCCCGCATATTTTCGTCGCGTTTTTATCGTCCGCGATACGAAAAATATTGTTTGCGAAAAATAAAATTTGAGCGAAATAAAACGGCGGGGACGAGGGCGGAGCGCCGGAACTCGGGCTACGGGACGGGGGCGCTTCCGGTGGGGTCAGAAAGGGCGGGTTGGGTCAGAATGGGGGAGGGTGGGGAGCGGTTTCCGGTTCCGGAGGCTGCGTCCGCTCGAATTGGCCCTTTCAGCCGAATCAAATGGCCCGTTTCGCATTTTCGCGTGCGAGCCGAAATGGCCTTGTGATAAATGTGCAGTAGGTTTATTATCGCGTGCAGTTTTGGATTTCGTCGATGATGTGTGTGCTTTTGTTGCAACGGTGGTCTAAGTCCATTTGCGTTCGTTTCGAGATATTTAATGGCTCGCGTTCGACTTTTTACATAGTATAGTACATAGAAAGGAGTTAGGGGGTTATGGGGAGACTTGATCCTCCCTTTTGTTTTTATCTCTAATTGCTTTTCAAAAAATCGTGTTTTTGAAGTAATAGTGTCTAAATACTTGAAATAAAATTGAGTTTACTCTGACGGTATTTTTTTGAAAATACGATTTTAATGGAAAATCTACTAAAATCTACGAAAAAATAACGTCAGAATAAACTCAATTTTATTTCATGTGTATAGACACTTACTTCGAAATCACGATTTTTTCAAAAGTAGTTAGAAGCAAACTATAAAAAGACGGATCAAGACTCCCCACATTCCCCTATCATCATATTGAAATATTTTTTTTAATTCACTTTTCTTTGAAATTTGAGATATATGGCGTATTTTGATTGTGGAAGAAAAAAATTGATTAGATATTTTTTTTATAAATTTTTGGATTCACATTACTGTCAGAATATAGCAATAGATTCTAGTAAATTATTATCATTTTTTTTTTAATTTATATAATTCTAATTTCTAAAAAAAACCTATAAAATCAAAGAGATAAATATTTTTTCGTGTATACAGAAATATTGTAGACGAAATAAAAAAGCATCCCCCAATTACGACGGGAATGCAAATTCCTTTTGCGAATCGAATAATCCGAAAGAAATGCAAATTCCACGAACCGTCGTGAAAAAAAATCGAATTCGAATAATCTTAAATTCTTAATCCCGGCCACCTGCAGAGTTGGGGCGCCCCCCGGGGACTACGCCCTCTAACCGTGCCCCTTTTTAAGGCCCCTTCGGAAATCGTAACGCGATTGTCCGCTTTTCCATCATTATTTTTACAGAAGGAAAATCCAGTAAACCTGCGATACACCAACGCGATAAAAGAGAAATCACATATTTTTTCCGATAAAATTCAAATCGTTTTACAAAATGTATTATTTTTACGATGTATAATGATTATATATTATATTTATCGAAAAAGTTCATTGATTTGATAATATATTATTATTATAATACAGTCACAAAAAGTCACTCGATGACATGATGTTTTCTCGTATTTTGTTGAGGTAACTTTAACGTTCTCTATATTTGTTATAAGAAATATATTTTGATACAATTATGAACTTTAACATTTCAGAGTTATAGCAATTTTCTGACTGTCGAGCGATTCTTCGCATTCGAAGAAGATTTCCAAGTTTCGTGACAGTTACGCGGCGTTCACCCTAATTGGCCTTGTTATCCCGACTTTTGGATTTTCCCCCAACTTCGCGCCGATTTTCTCCCATTTTCTTTTTCCCCGTTTTAAATGTCGAAATTCGAAAATTTCACGTTTCGATAGAACTGCAAAATTTGAATAAATTTTTTCACCGAGTGATTCGCAGCAACGAAAATTCGCCTCGACGACATCGAAACCGCTGCATAATTCATCTCGACGCAATGATAAAAACTTTTATCGATTAAATAATCTTATAATAAAATATGAGTTATATTTTAGAAACAATTTGAAAATCCTTGAAAAGTAGGATTTAATAATAAATAAAGTGTTCCACTGATTAAATGAATTTTGCATGTTAGGTGCAGCGAGTGGAAAACTCGCGAACACACATGATGCGGGAAAAAGGAAAATTCACCTGCGGAAATGGGATGTCTCGGAAAAAGTGGATTTCCACGAATCCAATTCCAGACGAATCCGGTCTCGAGTGGTTCCGCCATAGCTTGTATTTATTCTAGATTTTCAGATATACACATATACTCCGATTCATATGCTAAACGACGTGAGCGATCGCTGAATACACTATTATTCCTAATTGTTTTTAATCAATTCGAAAATTTTCTAAGAAACAATAATATTATTATTAGATTGTTGCTATGTGTACATAAAGCCTAGTATTTGCACATAAAGTGAGTTCATATAAACAAATATTGAAAAATCTTCTGTTCAGTTCGGTAAAGTTCAGATAAGTAGCAGTCTAGAAGTTAAGGAAATTTTGTGCAAAATAAATATAATTTCATTAAAAGAAATTTATCCGAAATGCAATTATTCAGGTCATTGTTACGAATGATGAATCTCAATTAATTTAATGAGATTAACGAACTCATAGATATCCAGTGTATACAGAATCTATCGATAAATCGAGTCGTCTGTCAACAGTCAGACTGAATTCGGCCATTATCGTCAACAAGTCCTCGAACCCCTCGTCTTCGAGTCTGTCGTACGAAATCGTCGTACATAATCATTCGGTTAAATATCCACTTTATTATTCCGCTGATTGCACCGACTTCTCCGTTTTGTATGTAAAACACTCGTGAAAATGTAATTTCGATTCGGGAAAATCGAAGATACCTAAGTATCTACTATCTTCGAAATGTATTTTCAATTGGTTATAGATCAAATAATTAATGAGAAAATAATTCTATCGATTAATTTTCTGTTCAATATTCAATATTTTATATTTTAATATATAGACGTTTCAATCCAATCGCGAAAGAAATACAAATGTGAATCGAGCGTAAAAATAAGCGAAGCAAAGATAGAATGTCCGTCCATATAAGAAGGCTTCTTTTTATTTACATCCTTTCAGGTGAAGTTTCTGAAGGTTTGTCCGTTGAAAGTTTCTCTCTGATACTTTTTTTCATGAAAAGTCGACTGCTTCTTTGTGTTTCGATTTATTCCGCGGCGAAACAGACGAGGCATGACGTTTTTCGAAAAACCTTAAACTTTTTCAATAACGAATCCTCGACGTTTAAGTTTTAAAACTGTGCTTAGAATTCTGAATTTCTACGAAAAAGGGTTAAAACGTTTTATCTCATCAGTATCGAGAAGACAAATCAAATGAAAAGTAAGAAAACTTAATTTCGAAATTCAACGATAAGAATTTCCCGCAAATATCTTAAGTCTACTCAGAACGTGAAAGAACAAAAATTCCTGATCTATCAAATTATCCGACGACAGTTTCAAAAGAGCTTCGTTGAAATATATTTTTGCACAACAGTGCGAAAATTATAAAAGATTTTCGATAGACACGGATGACATGTATGAAGAAAGTCGTCTATATATTATAATATTATACTTTCCACCCTTGCTGAATGTTCTTCGCCACAATGAAGAGCGACATTTATGACTTTAACTCAAAGAAGAGGGTTCACAGTGTCAATCCCCTTTCGCGAATAAAAATCTACCCTTTTGTGGTCACAGTATGAGCGAAAGCCCGAGATATGAGGTCATTTTCAGTCCGACTAGATTTACGATTTTTGATAAGTTTAACTAAAGAAAATCATATAATTTTATATTAATATAAATCAGAAAACTAATATACGGTTAGAAAACGTTTCGTTTGAAACTCGATCGATTAAAGTTAGGGTCTGGTGGAAATTCGAGTTAGGTTGTTCCACAATGGCTGTCATGAACAGTGTCCACTCGCTCGTTCTGCATACAATATTAACAATGACCGATTAAATACGTTGCATGTCATTCACAAACTCTGCACACAGAGTTTCAATATAAATTGTGAACGCGTTATTTTCACCGACAGTTGTTTCGGACGTCCGGAACGAAAGCGCATCGAAGACAATAGTGTCACGTTTATTTCTCATATTTATATAAATTAACTTGTCATTTGCACGCGGATCGGAGAAAAAAATATCTTTTCAATGCGGAAAAACATTTTTATTCAGTGGGAAAATATTGAAAAACTGCGTTCTTCTCAGAATCGAGAGGTTTTCTTTTTCGCGCGTATCGAACTTCGTAATATAATTTTAAACGATTTCGCGTCAAAAGCACAAAGAACTAAAGCGTAATCGCAGTGAGGTTCTTTTCTAGAAATTCGCAAATTCTTTTTTTCTCATCACAGAAGCGCCAGCTGTGACCGGACCCTTCGGCGCGGAAAATTAAATTTCACGAACCGTGAAAAATATTCGACGACTGACTGAAAAAATAAGTGGAAATCCTTTCGTCGAAATTCGTTTTAATGCATGATTTCAGCGATCGATGCCCACTCGTCAAAAAAGCGTATTTCTCGTTGAAAAAAAGTCGAAACGAACATTTTTCTTATACAGATAATCAAACATGAGACTAGATAGAAAAAGCTATGTTTAGTCTTTGAATTTTTTAACGAGTTTATTCACTGTACGTGCAATTTGTTGGATACTCGAACGAGTTGAAGTTGACTTTGGAATTTGTAAAAGTGGCAATTTTCGTGGCTATTCATTGCATAAATACGGGGAAAAACTGAAAACCACACCCTGCGTACTTGTGAATATTAAATTGGACGGCGTCAAAGTTTTCTTTGTAGCGTAATTGTAGGTTGTCTTAGTTGGGCGGGAAACTTGTACGTATGAAATGTGCTAGTACAGCAAACTGACATTTCTCACACAAATTTGTACAATTTGTAATGAATATTCGATTCGAAGCAACTATGAAATAGTCTGCAATCATTGAATCATTTCTACGACTTTATTCAAATATAATTTTTAGTATTAGTCATATCATTTTAATAAACAATGTTATTGTATTTAAGAGACCCTGATAATAAAAAGGAGATTTAGACAAAGCAAAAAGTAATACTTTCAATACACATAATATACAAACATTTAATTGGAAATTAACTCAAATTGCTTATCATATGAATGTGACTATAGCTTTTGTTGATAGAGATTGAGGCTAGACACACACTTGGAAAGGGTTATTGTGTATTGACGAAGGCACAAGGGAACAATTACATCCCGCCTGGGAAATTAATCCTGAATCCGAAGCGCGTTGTTGACGTTAATTACAAATAATGGCATATTCGTGTACTGAAGCTATATTGTTCCACTGACGACTCTTGTTTCAAATGTATGTACCTACTCCATTTTTATCCCATTATGAATTCAATTAAAAAATCAAACAATGAAAGAGTGCTGTATTAAATGTCTTTTCATTGTTAAATTATTTTAGGATTATTGGTTTATATTGTACATTGTTAATGTTATAAAGTGAAAGACTTGCTCGTTTGAATTGGCTTTCCGCCTCGTTTAATTTTCTATCAAACATTTACGATGTTACATTCGAAATCGATATAGTAATGGCATTTAACTAACCTTTAAATGTCGATGTAGAGAGAAAATTTCACCCCTTTTCTAAATCGGAATTAATTCAAATATTTGTGCAGGGATTGTCCAGAGAAAATGAATCTATATTTTATATAGAACGATAAAATTAATTAAATTAAAGTGAATTTTTAATCATTCAGATATGATTCTATTTAGGTACACATATTTTCACAATATAAAAGATTTTAATACATATAATAAATTGCAATAAATCCTGAATCATAGATTGAATAAAGTCAATCATTTCGTATTCAATGCAACATAAATATATATGAACTAGATTAAATTTCCTTGTATTATCATAAGAATTGTCAATATTATGGGCGAGCACCCCTGATGCACAAATTCACCCTTATTTTTTGAGTCACGTTACTCGTTTACACACGACAAATAATATATGAACCGACGATGAGTTGCACCACACGATATCCAATACAAATTCAACTAAAAATTTAACCCAAAACGTATTTTTTCAAATTCGTTAAAAATCGACAGTTTTCATTGCAAAACATAAAAATTTCTATTGTTATAATTAATTGTCAATCATGCGTTTATCTCATGTGTAATTAATTGCATTGTGCAGCGTGTTACATAATATTAATTCAAGTACTGTGATGTGCACTTGCATGTTGTATCAAGTAGACATTATGCAAACGAGGGACGTGCACAATTGCACTGTATCAAAATGCATGGATGAACATTGTGCTTCTGCCACACAAGGGATTAAAATAATTGCACATTTTCGTCATAACCAAACAAATTTTGTATGTATACAATGCATATTTTTCGTATTACGTGTATTTGAATAATAAGAAATGAACTGGCCTTTTTCTTTAAACAGAGTATGAGAACTTTTGTGAATTATATTCGGAAAAACTTTAAAGAAGAATCATAAAATCATAAATACAATGAAAAGTTTCAAAAAGTCTTTGCATAATTATGTAAATATGTTCAAAAGATTTACGTACCTAAAAGTTCTTTTAGCTCATAAAATTGCGCATATAAACTTTTCAAATATCGAAAAATAAAAATATTTAAAATTTAGTCAGTCTTTTAATCGTTGTTTGAATTTTTTTATAACTGTAAATCTTTTTTTTTTAATAAATTTTGATAAAAACAATCGTACTGAATAATTGCTAACCGACGATTAAAAAATTAACTTTAATCCTGAACAAAAATTCAAAACTAATTGTTCAATTGTTGATCAAACAATTTGTGATTCAAAATTTTTCAATATAATTAGATTCAACTTATAACGATTAAAAGACGAAAAAGTTACAAATAGAAAATAGAAAATTGAGAAAAAACGAACCTCATTCGACTGAAGCCTGGTGTAGCGCTTCAGCCGCAGCCTCCTACTCAGTATGGACAAAATCTTGGCGGCTTTTGCGGGACTGCGAGTCGAAAGACGAGATCGAAGACTCGAATTCTTCCACGAAGTCAGCGCTGATCGACGAGGGTCGTGCTCCAGCCCTTGCGCCCTGGCGCTCACTGAACGCGGCCCCGGAAAACTTTCGGGAAATGGTGATGTGATGGCGGCTGCGCATTCCGCTATAGAAACTCGAAGGGTTGTCGTCGAAACGCGAATGTATTTTCGAAAACTGTTCTTTTACCGATAGGGAAAGACTGCGGTGACGAGTCGCGAGATATCGGCGATTTCGCGATCGTATCAGTCAGTTGAAAAATTACGAGTCGCGTGATGGCCGAATTGAGTCACGAGGGTCTTCGGAAAGTTGTTGATTTTTCACGGTCGGTTGCTATGGTGATGATTTTGGTTTCACGAAAATTTTCAACAATGCGTTGGTATGAGAGTTCTGATTCTGATATTTCAGTCAGTTGTTCAGCACCAGTGTTACTAGTTCTCGCTTTTTTTTTATAGAGTTTGACAATTTTCACTTCAATAATTTAGTTAGGATTATTTTTTTTTACTAAATTTAACTGAATTGTAACTTAGAAAGCGTTTTTTCATGTTATTGTAATTTTTAAAGTCTATAGAGAAAAAAAACAGAAACTCGTGTTTTATAAAACTAATGCAATGCACAAACGATTGAAAAATCGGATCTTGATAGTTTTTTCATTCAAATGAAATAATAATTCAATTTTAGAATGTTTTCTTTAGTTAGAAATTCCAAAATGTATTTTTTTTAATTATTTTCATTAATTAATCATATGTATTTTTCATTTAAAAAATATTTTATTCATATAATGAAGCAATATATTGATTTTATTGTCAATTTTTAATATTTTTTAAAATTTATATTCTGTGGGTATAGGACGTAAAAAAGGCTATTTGGTTTATGCTTTTCGCCGCGTGTTCTTGACGTTTATATTTGGGGTTAGGTTTGTGAAAGATATTGTTATTTGGAGTGTTTCAAATATGGGTAAAGTTAGTCGTAAACGCAAAGATGGAACTCAGAAGGGGCCTTTGCCTTTCAAAAAACCAAAAGTAGATCAAAGTCAATCTCGTCAATCGGCACAGACTGCAGTTACTACTGTCAAGGAACAACTCCAGGTTCATAAACATGTATTTATTGATTAATTAATTTATATGTTGTTATCATATTAATACAATTGGTTCAACAGGTTACAAATCTTGAAGAAAAACTGTGTGCTTTGCAAACGATCGGTACTTATTTGGAATCAGAAGAATTTGTCAAATTGTTGATTGAAAGTGACATTATTAAGATTGTGATATCTTTATTAACTGACGATAATTCTCAAGTTAGAAATGCAGCTGCTGGTACTTTAAGGAACCTTTCTAATCTGAATCACAATGTTTGCGAATATTTAATTACACAAAATGTTATGATTCCGTTAGTACAAATTTTCAAAATGGTATTTCAAAATTTTCAACATTTTATTGTATCTTAATTTCGAACGATATTAATATTTATTAAAAAAAAAATAGTATGATCAAAATTGGATTCCTAAACAAGAGCAAAGTAAGCTAGATGAAGATGGAGATACGTTTTTGCAAAATATTTACTTACTGTGGAACCTTTGCGAATGTTCTGGTTAGTGATAAATAACATTCTCATATATAAATTCAAATGTAC
The DNA here is from genome assembly GCA_024721215.1 of Cheumatopsyche charites. Taxonomy (NCBI): domain Eukaryota; kingdom Metazoa; phylum Arthropoda; class Insecta; order Trichoptera; family Hydropsychidae; genus Cheumatopsyche; species Cheumatopsyche charites. Next base: position 7,994,238 of record CM045576.1, on the reverse strand, counting down.
ACATTAACAACTTTAATTAAATATTTCAGATGAATCTGTGAAATTCATCAACGAATCCCATATTCTTCCTATTTTTACAAAATGTCTCAATAGACAAGTGTATGGAGATGAAATGGTCATTACAATTCTTCATTCTTTGCTGGTTATTATCGAAGATAATTTATTTGCTATACAAGAGATAAGAGAACTGTGTGAAAACCCTCTAAATGAATTTCTGTGCATGGAAGATTCAACACCTAGTGGAATTCTTCTAAAAACATTATCCTGTGGAATGTTACTAAATTTAAAATATCCAAATGTATTGACGGCCCCCGTTGATTTCATAAAGAGTGTTTTGAGAATTTTATCCCAAGTTTTGTCTGCTGATCTAAGAGAATCTTGCCATAAAATGTCTAGTAATTTGCCTTTGCAATCTGCTGATGAAATAAACATGGAGTTAGAAAAAGAAGGATTGAATCTTAAAAGACTTCTAGATGCTCAACAAATGACATTAGAAATAATAACTAACATATGTTCTCCTGAAGGTATATTTTTTAACATACGAACACTTTGTATATTTGTAGGAAAAAAATATTTTTTTAGATGACGAAGCGATGGACATGGATGAATCATCAGAGGGAGATTCTGAAGCAGATGACAATATGTCGTGTGATGGGAATGAAAATGGTATATCATATGTGGCTAATAAATTACCTTCAGAATATATAGAAGCAATCGCTAGTTACAATATTGCTAAACTTGTTTGGGACAAAACGTCTGGTCTAGCTGAAAACGTTGTACAAATTTTAAATGAAAGTGAATATGGAAAGAAAATTTTGGGTTGGTATGTGTTCCTGTACTTAAATTGATATTATGACTTACGATTAATGTTGCTTTGTTTTATATTGTAATTAAAATTTTTAGTTTTCATTGTATTCAGAGCAGAGCTCTACTATGTATGAATAATTTTATTGAAAATTTACCCATGGAAAAGCTTGTGGGATATAATAATATATATCAGATATGGATCGATGCTGGAAATATGGTGTTTAAAGCTTCTCAGTATTCTGATAATGTACTATTATTAGAAGGCGCGACTTTTATAATGAGAGCAGCTATTAATAAATTGAAAGGTGATTTGTTCCAATCTGAATCTACTGTTAATATTTCCGATTTGTTTTCTGGTCTATCTGCGAATGATTTAAAGGTGAATATTGAGAATGAAATGCATGTTTAATGACTTATTATGTATTTCCATTAAAATTTTACAGGATATATTTGACTATATTAATAAATGCCAACATTCTGACATTCAAATCAATCTAATTAGAATGTTGGGAAATTTAGCGTTGATTCTGAATTCCAAATCGCCTGCTGATCCATCAGATGTCGAAATACATATCGCCGGATTTTTAGTAGACCGAATAAATAAAGAAACTGAAATTGGTGTGTTAGGTGAACTTTTAGATACAATCATGGATCTTTTCGCAGAAGATGAAACTGATAAATTAGCTCAAAATGTCAAGTTGATCGGGAAGTTAAATGAAATTACTCCCGTTTTTAAAAGAAAGGTAGTTGAAAATTAATTAAAAACAAATAATATTGTATTGATATTTTTTTTGCATTTAGGTCAAACAACAAAAGAAAACATTGGGTGACCACATGGTGGTTTGCAGCACAGTGATAACAAATCTTCCTAGGTTTGTGAAGTATAAGAGTAAAAGAGTTTAATATTTGTTTAAATCGAAGGATAATGCGCAGATTTCTATGGCAAATGAACTCTCTGCTTAACACGTTTGAATTTGACGATAATAAACTCATTATGATCCTCAAATATTGCTATAATAACATTCAACCCCGAAATCAATCAGTTTCGTTCGTCCATGAACGAAAATTAGTATAAAAATGGAATATTATCTTAATAAAGTCATGAGATTGGTAATATCTATCGATTGAGATTTTAATCCGTTGAGAGGAAGGGTCCAATAACATACATCCTCATTTTGTGGTTTGATCTAATATGTATTTTATTTATATAATTTTTAAACATTACATTGCATATTGTTTGTAAAATGCAAATAAATACATTTATTTTACAATTAGATGAATTATTTTTAATAAATAGTTAACATACTATACTCTAAAGTTTTAAATAATTTTAAGTATATTATCAAAAATATGGAATATTGTAAGTGTTAATCAATTTTAAAACATAAAAGAATTTTTAGAGTGCATATACATCATACAATGCATACAATGGCAGAACATTTTGCAAGTGAGATATCTCAGGTTTCATGTTTTATTCAGAAGATTAAATAAATTTGAATTTATAGTTATTATCTTACGTCTATGGTGATGATTGAATATGACCAAATTTCATAAAGCAACTAAATTAACACATTTATTGAGTGCGATAGGAATCAAGATTTTCACTCATAAATTAGGACTAGTAGGTGATGATTGGGAAGAATCACTCGACACTGATTTAGTGAATAATTTGGCTCTTCTAGGTTTTGGTATAGGATTGGGGGAGGATTTTTTGATACTATTTTCCATATGGACTTCATTTTTTTGTTCGACTTTTTCAAAATCAAATTTTATTGGAGGAACTGAATAATGCTTTTTATTCTCCAGTTTAATATCATCCTCATCGATGAATGCAATCGCTGTGTTTTCTATATCTTGTATAACTTTATCAAAATCACTAAACTCTGACATTTCCCAGTCATTTGAATCGTTTTGTCGACTTATTTTGTCATTTGTGATTTGTTTATCTTTATCTGTATTGGTTGTTTCTGTAATTGTTAAATGTTCTTTTTCATCGTAGCCATTAGACTGATTTTCTATGCTCTGTTGCTTTTTATATGTTGTTATATTGACTTTTTTGAACATTTCTGTGATTGAATCCTCATTCATTTCTATTGTCTCTTTTTTATTTTCATTCGTAATAATGTTTTCATTATCCTTATTTATTTCATTATCCTTATTTATTTCATTATCCTTATTTATTTCATTATCTTTATTTATTCCATTTTCAGTGATTTCGCTTGGTGGTGCCTTTTCTTTTACATCATAGTCATTTGTCTTTGATGCTAAAATTGTTACAGTTTCTATTTTATGGCTATTTTTTTGTGAATTTTCGATATCTAATTCAGTTTCTTGGATTTCATCACAATCTTCTATTATTTTCAATTCAGTTTGAAATGATGGATCTTCAATATCTATGTCATCTTTTTCTATTTCATAGTCTTCAAGTAGTTTTCTACGAACATTTGTTGTTGTGTCACTGGTATTGTGTTCGAGTGAAGTATCCGTTATCTGTAACAATTAATAATCAGTTTATAAATTGTAATAAGCATTGTGATAAAAAATATTGATTATTCAAAAAAAAAATACTGTAATGTTTGGAACTGATGATGGGGGAGGAGAAGAAATTGGTGGTAATGGAGCTCGTCTTTTCTTTCTAGTCGATGCTCTTATTGAGCTATTACTTGTATCTTCAAATGGATTGCTTTGTAAACTACTATTGGATCCTCTGTAAGATTTCTTATCTGTGAGTCCTGGAAGAGCGAACGGTTGACCATCTCGATGAGAAGTGGGACTAGACAAGCTGTTGGAATTGGTGAATGAATCATTAGATTAATCTAGGATAGAATAATTCATAAAATGATTTCACATAATTTTATGTACCGTTCACTTTTGTTTGTTGGCGATTCTAATTCAGTAGTCTTATTTTCTACGTGACTGACCCTTTCATGAAAACGTGATCGCGGCAAAGGAGTATAAAAACTATCAAAGTTTGACTGACTTGCTGACGTTCTTCGATTCAAATCAGAAGGAGCTATTTTATGCAAAAGGATTATGATATAACGATTTGCATAATTTTTTGAATAATAATTTGTATGTAGATATTACCATGATAAGATTTTCTGTATTCCACTGGACTGCTCTGCGCACTGATGCAAGATACGGGTGATGCCAATGAATTTTTCCCATCCTTTTTTCTAAATGATCTCAAGGTGCTGTAAAAATAAAAATTACACAGTTTAATATGATATAGTAATATGTGGATTTGAATAAATTTTCAAAAGATTTTATCAGCATTTGCAATATTCGTTGTTATGGCACATTGACATCTCCGTCGACTGCGAATACTGATGTTATTATTCTTGCAAGTGATTCAATTGATACACAATATCGTTAGGCTCTCGAACATTCAGAGTTCAATTGGTCAGTGTATAATGCAGCATTATTTGTGAGCAGCCACCAACAAATATGATATCAATTGAAATCAAAATTAATTGATACATATTCCAAAGTAAGGATCTTTACTTTTAATTCTAGCGATTTTCATATCAGCACTTTTATGTTTGTTTCAATTTTAGATATTATTTTTATCTCAAAAGGTGAAAAAAAACTATGTATATCGACACACTTAAATACTTATCATTCGATACAGGTCTTGGCAACCTTTTTCAGTTGTGGGTCAAAATCATTAAAGTTAGAAAACTATTTGGATCAATGGATATTTTCAAGCATATATTAATATTCATAAATCGTTCATAATTCCTAGCAACTGTAAATGTACTCTGGTCATGATACTCTAATACGCAATTCAAAGAAATTACTTTCGATTAAATACAAACAAAGTATTGTTTGCAGAACTTAAACGAGTCACTTGAAATCATTAAATGGGTCACAGAATAACCCGTGGGTTAAATGTTCAGTTTTATACACATGAAATTTATGAAGAAACGTAACTTTGGAAAGCAAAATAAATTGAAAATTAAAGACGTGCGAAAACTATATAGTCTAAACAGCACAATCCTTGACCACGATCTTTACATGTGCTATTACGAAAAGCAAATTATTATATGGTTGACTGAATAATTTGTGCGAAGGCGGACATACGAAGTTTCGTCAGAAAATGACTTCCTGCTGCTCAACACGAGCATCTGGAGACCAGAAATTGATCAGCTCTCGCCTCACATACGTCAACTGCATTCGAAACTTACAATTAAAGCCCAAAACATTGAAGTATATTACACGAAAAATGTGTTTTTATTATGACTGCATTTATTATTTTTATTCGCACTTTGCGGTATGTGAATCTAATTATTGCGAATGACCCCCACCAGTGTTTGAGCGCGAAAATAAATACGAATTTCTCATTCAGTCGGTGTCGTCATTGTGTTGTGTGTTTTAGAAATAGCTAAATCCATTTTAATCCGATTTAATTCTCGGTATTCGAAATAAACTAATATAGCAATTCAGTCGGAAAATTGAGTGCGATCAAATATTTAAATAACGTGCTCATTGTTCGTAACTTTCTTTATTTTCTTTGTAACGTTTATTCAGTCAGGTTATACAAGAATCTTTATCGATACGAGGCAAATATTGATCGTTTTAGGTCATTTGTATCAAAACAAACGGTATTGTTTCGTAAAAACAAATCAATGTGTTTGATCATCATCTTCGAAAAAAAGTCATAGATAAAAAAAATGTAAATTGATATCGAAATCGAACACAATAATGAAACGACATTTACAGCTACGTAAGAAATATTCCATAAAATAATAAAAATTATAAAGATCAAATAGCATTTGCGGTTTAATCGTGGCATAATTGACGTGTTTTTCAATTTTATTCTCTTACCTTTTTAAATAGATATAATTATCAAGCATACGAGTTCTCCGAATGTTCTAAATTCTTAAGCCAAAAGCCAGATGTAATTTTAACGATTTATTTCACTCCAAATCGGTTTTATTAATGACTCAAGTCGCTTGAAATAAAAATCTAAAAATGGAAAAAAAACTAACTCGATAGACTTGTGTTCGATAGATCTTCAGCGATCTATGGATCGGACAAGTACCCTTGAACCACTGACGATAATAACGGAATAGATCAACTCGTTTTTCAACCCACTCTAGTGTCATATTGTAATTGCATTAAAAAATTGAGAAAGAATCGAAAGTTTAACTCTATTCGATATATTGAAGAAATATTTGAAATAATTTTGTTCACATTGAATAAGATAACTGCTGAATTACGTTCAAATAAAATTTTATCAAGGTAGATAACCGTTTTTTTAGTATCCTAAAATAACACAAGAAAAAAAATCAATATTTCATAAATGTGTATTGGTAAAGCACTTGCTGAAACTACACACTGAACTTTATTTGCTTCTCGGAGGTACATAAGTAAATAAAGTTTGAGAGGTGCAGATAAGATAAAAGCCGAATAGCGCAAATGCAAGCCAATTTACTAAAAACGCTATATAGAGCGAAAACATTATTTTTTCAGCTGTTTGATTACTATTGCTAAAATATCTGAGGGAAATTTTCATGAGTCGCATCTCATGGTACGTCATCTGAAATGATGTCATAGTCCACAATTGCAAACTTAACAATGACGTCGATTTGGCAATTTTACAAAATTCTTAAAACATTTTACAAAAATTGAAATTTTCATATTCAACTTTATAGGTCGTATTAAATTTATTTTGAACAATACAATAGATGCCCACTTATTGGATGGATAAATGACATGATATTTGACCTAACCTAAAGTGTATCTTAATTTTACTTTATCCGTAAAATATAATGAAAAAAATCTAACCCAACCTAACTTAGAGCTGATTGTGAGTGTATTGCTGTTTATATATCTAGCACCAGACAAAATGACGTTCAAATATATCATCAGACGATTCAATCCCGACCTCGCCAATCAATAAAATATTATTGAAAAGCTTCGACAGCTTGTTGAAAAACGCAAATGACGATAAACAACGAGAATGTAAAAAGTGACGATGAAAAATGTGCCATTGATGGCTCAAAGTACAAGTAAGTATTAAAAAACTATACGAGCATTTGTTCTTTGCAGTTTATAAGACTGTATATTGTTCTAGCACAGTTTTCACGTGAAAAGATAAGGCTGAAACAATCTATTATTAAACAGTATCTAATCTAATTTGTTGGTAATCGAGAGTGAGTTGTGCGGGTCTTACGAAAAATTTTCAGCGGTAGTCGAAAACGCATTGTAAATTCAGTTCAATGTCATGATTTGATTAATTTATGATATATGAAAAAAAATGTAGGACGAATACGCAGATAACGATGCATTTATGGCATATTTTCGATTATCCACACGTAACTATATGAGGGTTATAAACTTGCTCGATGTTATGAAGGACATGTGAGTTTCAGCTACGAACGAAATTTCAGATTATTTGGTTTTCAATACATTTTTTTGGAACATTATAATTTGACTACTGCCATAATCGTACATTGAAGAATCTGTCAATATACAAACAGAAAAAACATTTTACTGGACCGAATCAGGATAATGGCGTTCATGAAATAGAAATATGCGTTTATCAAAGGTGAATTTCAAAATTGCGTAATGTCTAGAAGATTCTGTTTGTAGTTGGATCATCCGTTTAGAACGTAGCTAAGCAACAATTCGATTGATCTAAAACGACGGCAATTGGTGTTAATTCTAGACTAAATTGTATCGACACACGCTAATTCGCGTTTAACGTTTTGCACAAGTTAGCAGTTTTATTTTACGATGCGCGTTTCAGAACCTGGATTGCAGATGCGATATCTCGTTAAAGTTTTTTTGATTTCGGATATAAAAGATGAACATAATTTTTTAAGATATAATTAAAAAACATGAAATGTTTTGAATAATTTAAAAGAAAATGCAGTGAAGTCGATGATTTTGTGTGATGATGTAATCTGAAAAATCAGAATTTGGCTACTGCATATAATTTTTTTTGTATGTAGTAATGATATTGAATATGACAAAATATGTATTACGTTTTTTTTAATATCAAAGAAACATTCTACATCAAAAATAAATTCAGTTTAGATAATTTCATTTTACTGAAGTGGTTTTTAAAATATTTATATAATTGATTTACGATTATATTAAGTGATCGATGATAACGATTTAGATTATATTTATTCAGTACAAGTACAGCACCTTTGTACGATTATTTAATAACAACTTGAGTTCTTTGCGTTTTTCGTATTCATATTACACAAATGGACATCGATTGAATTACAATATGAGAAATGTGGAAAAAATATGAGACAATGTGAGCAATCCTGAACGTAACCTGAATCTTTCTGAAAAACTTTTTCTTTAAAACGACATATTCAACAATTTCTACAGTATTACTCGTTTTTGTTAAACAATGCATTTATTTACATATGCACGTTCATCATGAGCAATTTCTTCACTCTTCAGTGCGCTCATCCGTGTCAGTGGTTATTAAACATTTTGAAATATTAAAGTAAAAACCACGTGTATGATAATTTATCGAACGTAAAAACGAATGTAGCGTAGGTGAAACGTGTAATCGTAAAGTTGGATCGAAATTCGGTTTGTCTCGCAATGCAAGTGTAGGTGGAAAGACCGAATTTTTATGGAGCTCTCCTAAGAATGAATTTATTTTTAGATTTTCAAAACGATGCATGTACGCGAAAAGCGGTCAAATCGAATGCAAAATAATATATGAAGACAATACTTGACCCGTGCGAAGAGATCTCAACACTTTTAACCTTTCGCGTGTGCAAAACACGTAAGTCGACGCAAATAAAGCGTTGAATCAGTTTTTGACATTTCAATGTGCAATTATCGCCGTTTGTATGTGTTTATGTCTGTGTGTGAGGCGATTTTATGAAATTATCTTATATGAATATAAATTAAAATGGTAGAATAAAATATACGATGAAGCTGACAATGAGTCATCTTTTACGAATTAGATCGAAAAAACTTTGTAGTCAAATATGAATTTTTAGGTAATGTAAATCGAAAATATAAATATGTACCTCTAGGTATGATTAATTTTTATCGAGTTGATAAAATATGAATGTATTTGATTACAAATATTGAGGCAAAATAATAATACATTGCTTACTTGGAATAAGTGATTTTTATGAAAATATAGTATTTGCTGGCTTACTTTTTACGTTTAAAGTGGGATTAGCAACAACTAGATTGAATGTAGCAAGATAAAAAGAATACAGTTTGATTTGGAATAGTTAGAAATTGATTTTCCTTTCATTTTCTGCTATACAAAGATTATATTAATACAATGAGTTTGCAAACAGAAAACAATGCATTTTAGCGATGGCGGAAAAGAAAGGAGGAAGATAAAAGAAAATGAATTTTCCAGCAATTTCAAGTAGAATAATGCTAGCGCGACTCTAATTGTCGTAAATCTAAAATCTGATTATATCGATCGATCGCCTGATTTATTTATCTATTGATCAATATTCGAGATTCAAAAATTCAAAAAAAAATATTTAAAAAAAAAAATCAAAGTTGAACAAGCCATCGTGCAAAATGTCTCGTAAAACGTAGACCATCCATTCTCAGTTTCTGTTTAACGTCATCTGCTTTGTTTATGTTGTTTCAGTCGCATATGGCGAGACTTCAGCTGAGGTAACACTTCTATTTCAGCCATTTGCATGAAACGCCAGTTCGCCGATCGTCAACCTTTCGCGTATCGAACCGATAACTTATCTGTAAAACTCTTAAAAACCTCTCGAACGATAAACGGAGCCGAAACGATTCGTATCGATCTACTGTAATATTGTTCGCGAATAATATATTATTACGAATTCGCACGTCGGAACCGAATTAGAATCGGCTTTATCCTTTTTTGTGGGTGTTCGGAATAATATAATGACCTCATCGTGCGATGAAAGTCAACGAGACGAAAAAAAAAAGGAAAATTTGCATTCGGTTTTTAAACACCGGTCGAATGTCGATGACATCAATTATTTCGTTCGTTGTTCAAACAAATTGTTCCGATTTATGAAAGAGGTGTAATTTTGCGTTTAAAACTCGACACGCTCGAAAATTAGTCTAACTTTTCTCGAGGAAAAGTGAAAATGTGTTTCGATTTTCAATAGCGTTTCGATTATTGCAACAAACGAAAGTGGCACAATTATAAGCCGAATGATTTTGCGAAATTATATTGTTATATGTATTTGTTCGCCTTGTGGCCGAACGCGTTTAATTCACAATGATTCACACGAATGAGTGTTTATTCCGAACATAGATAAATTTATTTATTTAAACACAAATACGAATGAAATCAAACGAACCATAACCCAAAACGCACAACAAACAATCCACCGTTCAATTAGTTCTATTTTAGTAACCGGGAACTGAATTATTTCGAAAAGAACACTCCTCGACACGTGTTTCGACTAATAATAGACGAAAACAAAAACACTGAAAGAGCGTACAGAGTATTCCTGAAATCCTTGAACGAGTTGAAGCTGAAACTGCTGCTGCGTCCCTTCTTGCGTCCCACCGTCCAGAACCTCAACCTTCCATGATTGTCGTCTTCGTGAAAGGGATTTAGATGCTCTGGGTAGTCGTAAATGGTCCTCTTGGCTGCTACAGCCATCGTCGATTGTTTTGAATCAGATTCGTTGTCGTTTCACTACCGCTTCATAGTCTTTATACGAAGTGTTAAAACGTTGTTAACGCGTGCCACTTCGCCGAAAGGCAGACGTGAACTGAGCTCCAAGACGTTCTGGTGATGTAATCGTCGGCTAAACGTCCTGATAACACCTCGAAACAATGAATGCACGAGGATTAGTGTTGTATGGGGTCTGAATAGGGTTGTCGATGTGTTTCGGGAGTGATTTGGAACGGACTGAGGAATAGGAGAACGAAGTATGGAACAGGAGTAAGAAGTTAAGTGTGGAACATGAAAGCGGAGGACAGAATAGAAGCAGTGGAGCAATATTTTGTAATGAGTATATTCTACTCCACTGTAATACCTACGTGTTCGTTACAATTCTTAACTTCGTACAACTCTCATCCTATCGCCAGATTATTTCTTGGTTTATAAAATGTTTTTATAAATGAAAAAAAAATCTAAACTAACCCGAAATAATCTAATTTTGACCTATATCTTTAGATACATATGTATGTATTTTACTCTAGAAAAAGGAGATGGAGTGAAACATCCCGGAAAAGTGGATGCATGTTGATTGATTTATTTTATTTGTCGTTACTAAAAGATATGCACCAGAGATATTTATTTATATACAGATCTATTATCAGATATTTTGGCGAGGAAAAACAATTTTATATCGAAATAAATCACTGGATATACAATATTATTTTGTATCTAGTTTGCAAAGCTACATAATTTTATGATTTCTACTAGATCACTATATTTTTTTTATTATCTAATATATTTCTATACTCAGTCTTTTTATGATTAATCTGCAATGGTGTCTTTAATGGAAAAGTGAGATGCTATTAAATAAACTCGCATTGGTCAATTTACCGTAAAGTATCAGATTGCTCAATGCAAGTTGCACAGTATGAGTCTGCAATTGAAATGACAATTACCATTCAATGTCGTCCACCTTATCCCATGTCCTATCTAGAACATCCATGTTAACCAGTCGCATCCTCAAGAATTGGACATTTCGATTCATGCTAAACTTTGCATGAATATTTCAATTATGGTTGTTAACAAATATTTTTCATAATATTTGTTATCAAAAAAACAAAATCTGCAATTAGGCACATAATAAAACAACTGTAAACTTAAGTGTTTATGAAACGATCTTGATACACATAAAAATATACATGCATCGACTAAGTATGAAGCAATATAAAAAGATATATGATTAACGTTACCATGGAAACTGATTCTAAGGATCTGAAAATAACAACACACAATTAAAGATTTCAGATGTGTGAAGATGTCTCCTCCATTTATCCAAGCTCAAACTTTCTTTGGATTGAAAACTGATATATTGTAATATTTAATATTTATTTACAAAATTAAACATTAAAAAATATAAGCCCATTTTGTATGGCTTGAAAATTTCTTTACAGAGGAAATGCTCATTTCACCACAGATACAGAGGTGATATATCCAGCTGGAGGAGTTTTAGTTTTACATGATTTCAAAGAAGAACATCAGAGGTTCATTAAATTACCACAAAACCAGAAATCGATAAAATCAATATCTATTTCACCAAATAAGTAATAAAACGATAAATATAAGATTCATTTGAAATAAATATTTTTCATAATTTATATTTTGTAGACAGTTCATAGCACTGAGTGAAAAAAGTGTGAAAGCAAATGAAAAGCCAACTATAAAAATTTATGATTTGGAGTCATTGGAATTGAAAAAGAGTTTAATAATACCCTTTGATGAAGTATCTTGTACTGAATTTATCACTCTTCAATTCACATGGGACTCTAAATACATAGTGGGAATAGTTGGAGAACCAGACTGGATGCTTTATTACTACAATTGGGAAAGTGGGAAAATAGAAAGTCAAACAAGAGCTTTAAATCCTAACGGTCAAGGAAAAGTTATGCAGGTTCAACTATATAGATGATTTCAATGTGTTTAACTTTTTTTTTTATTTATGTGTCATCTTTTCAAAAATTAAAGGTTAATTGTAATCCCACTGATGCCAATGTCGTTGTTATTACTGGTCCACAAACATTCAGGTTGCTTAATGTATCTGAAACTGTATGGAGGCAATGGGGATGGACTAAGGCTGAAAATGTGAATTTATAACATCTGAAATTTTAAGATTCAAAATCTAATTTATGAATTTTTTTTCAGTTAATTATCACAAGCTCTGTATGGCTCACGTCTGACAAAGTAATATTCGGAACAAAATCAGGAATTTTAATGATCGTAGAAAATGGTGAACTGAAACAAAATTGTTGCTATTGTGCCACTGAAGTGACAGAAATATTCACAAAGAAACAAGATGAGTATGTTTCTGGTTGATTCATATATATTTTTAAACAAATGAATAATTGTGTTGATATGATAGAAAACAAAGCGAAATGATCTTACAAACAAAGGATCAAGAGATATCTCAATCTGGTGATGATTTAGAAGTTCGTTGCTTGACCGTTTTTTCCAAAGGTATAATTACCTAGATTATTTTTTAGTTGAAATATCCTCATAGTATTATGATATACCGATGTAAGTTTAAAAACTTTTTTTTAAGGTTTTGCATTTTCTTGTAAAAGTGGTTATGTTCATATGTTCGAAAAGGAATCTCGTTTCAAATGGATTAAAAGAAATACATTCAAACTCAGCGATGGTCCATTTAGGTACATTTATAAAGTTATTCATTGTGATATTATTTCATTGTAATTTGATTTTGTATTATATTTCAGAATCAATGAAAAAGATTATATTGATCTGAACATAGTTCAACACATTTCTGTGAATGATATTCAGGATACATTGATCATTACAACTCTGAAGTCACAAATTTATTATGTGAAATTATTTGAACAATACATGGATCAGGTTAGTATCTGCTGAAATAGTTTTTTTTTCATTATGTTAATGGCTAACTTAAATTATTAGGTACCTGAAATAACATTCAAAGAAATGGGGGAAATGCTTCATCATAGTAAAATTAACGGGCTGGCAATGTGTTCTTGGAAACCAATCTTCATGACTTCAGGAGAGGCTGATCGAAGTATACGTTTGTGGAACTATGAAACGAGGAAATTAGAATTTGTAAAATTTTACTATGAAAGCATCAATTGTATATCTTTACATCCTACAGGTATGTTATGATAAATTAAATATTCTTCAGAAAAGTGATTTATCTTTTTTTTTTCATTCAGGACTTTTTGCCGTGATTGGATTCACTGATAAATTGAGATATATGGTTGTATTGATCGATGACTTGTATCAAATGAGAGAGTTTTCCATTAGGAATTGCAAAGTTTGCAAGTTCAGCAATAATGGACATATGTTTGCTGCAGTCGATGGAATGGTAATCCAAGTGTTTTCTTCGGTGACCTTTGATAATGTATTCAACTTAAAAGGACACAGTGGAATTGTAAGATGTAAATGTTTGCAAGTCATTTACATTATATGTACCAATGCTTAAAATTATGATTTTGAAGATTAGAGCATTATCGTGGGCTGGGAGAGATGATAAAATTGTATCTTGTGGAGCTGATGGAGCTATTTATGAATGGTGTATGATGACGGCAAAAAGACAAAGCGAGATCATAATGAAAAATAATGATTTTACTGGTTGTTCAGTTAGCAGGTATATTGTAATTTAAATTTCAACACATAAGCTATTAATCATATGAATGTGATCACTGTGTTAATTTATAGTGATGGAAAATCTTTTTATATCGTCGGAATAGACGGCGAAGTTAAAGAGGCTCGAAATGATACAATCATACGAAATCTAAAAATCATAGGTGTAAAATTAGATAACATTGTTTTGGCTCATTCTGATATGATGTTATTTGTCACTGGAGGGAAAGGCAAAGTGGTTTCGATACAGTTTCCTCTTTTAGATAAAGCTGTCTTTTCAGAGTTTCTTATGCATAATACAAATGTAACTGCAATTGCATTGTCTTATGATGACCAGACTTTGATTTCGGTTTCTGAAGATGCTACAATGTGCATTTGGAAACTGGATAACAGCGAAGGAAAAGCTATCGTATTGAGTCCCGATTTTTGTTATTCGGAAGAAATTTTGATAAATAAAAATAATTTGAAAGAAAAATTAATGAGTATCGAGGTAATTTCACATATTGAAAGCATTTAATATTTGATGAAATGAAATTAATATAAGCGTGTGATAGGAATTGTCGAAAAGGATTAGTGAAATGGAAACAGAACACATTTTTGAATTGAGAAAAATATCAATGAGCCATTCTGAAAGTTTTCAAAACATTCATTTGAATTATTCTAAAGAAATAAAAGGGTTAAAAGAAAAAATCGAGGTATTTCAAATGGAATATTTCCAAAAGAACTGGGATACTCTCTGATAAGGTTTAAAATTTAATGGAAAATAAATTTACTTTTAAGGCTATGGAAATTGAATATTCTCACCAAAAGAATACATTAGAAAATGAAATTGCTAAAATAAATATGAATCATCAGCGAGCAATGCAAGAAATGGAAACGGATTTTGATGAAAAACTGATATTTGAATATAAAAAATATGATGTAAGTTCAAAGAAATTTTCAAATAGGTAAATGCGATTTTCATTAAATATTTTCTTTTTGCTAATCCCATATGTTTAGATTCTAGAAGGAAATATGGAGAAAATGAGACAAGATTACGAAAAACAGTTAAAAGACTTGGAGAAGTGCAAAAATACAACATTACATGAAACCAAAACTGATTACAAAGCACAACTTGTAGAAAAAGATAATTCTATTAAAGAGGTGAAATATCAATCTGAGTTAATGTTTTTTTTTTTTGAAAATTATTTTATGATGAATTAAAATTTCAGTTATGTGATAAAAACAATCTAGATTTAAGAGAACATGAATATATTAAACAAACCATTGAAGATGATGCAGATAGAGAAATTATTGAAATCAAATCAGAATATGAAGCGAAATTGATAGAAGGAAAAAAAATGAATGTAATATTGAAAGGTGAAACAAATGTTTTGAAAAAGAAAATCTCAGCATTTGAAAGATTAATTGATGATTACAAAACGAACATATCACAGTTGAAAAGTATGAAACAATATATTATTTTTGTATGAATTTTCTTTTTTACATGATATGTATTGTTTTAGGCAAAGTTGATCAATCTCAAGAATCTATACAATTACTGGAAACTAAAATATCAGATTTGAAAAAACAGATTAATGACAGAGATAAAATAATATTGGAGAAAGATAAAAACATGCAAATCATAAGAGCAGAAAATCAATCTTTTGAAAAACATAAATATGTTCTCGATTTCAAAATAGAAGAATTAAAAGAACAGGTTTGATTTATGTATGTTAGTTAAACGAAACTAAAAGAATACTTTACAAATTGTTTTTTTTATAGATTGAACCAAAAAATGATAAAATACAAGAGTTAAACAATCAAATAATAAAATTGGGTGAAGAAAAAAATGTATTATTGGCAATTCAAGAAAAAAAAGGTAAGAAAAACTTTTTCATTGTATAAATTGATATTCTTTAAATTGACTTGTTGCAAATTTTCAGATATTGAATTAGTAGATTTAAAAGAAAAGTTATGTACTAAACTAGCAGAAAACAAAAAACAATTTGAAAAAATATACGATTTGAAGATCATAGTGAAAAAATTGCATAACGAAGTACAAGAATTATCAACAAGCATTCAAAATCCTACACAATTAAAAATGGCTGTGAAAGTAATGATATTGAACATGAATAAAGAAATGTTATGAAATTATTTTAAAATAAATTAATTATGTTCATTAATTGTAAGGTTTTGCTGTCAAAGATTAAGAATACAAAGTGTTCAGAGAAGAAAATGTCATTTACGAATGAAGAAAAATGTCATTATGAATCCACAATGGCTAGATTACACCAAAAACTAGAAAATGAAAGTTCTAAACATAAAAGAGAAATTTCCAAAATAATACGAGTAAAATTATATTCAATGTAAATCAAATCATTTTTTTTTTCAAACATTTCTTTTTGATTAAGGAAAATATTGGATTACTTGAAAAAATAAACATATTACGAGGAGAACTGATGGAGAGCAACGAACAAATAGATAAAATGAAGATCTTATTAGGCTTACCAGCTGCACGCATAAGTCCGATGAAAGCGCGCATGATGATAGATAAAGCTTGTGCAGATTATGATAACATTGAGAAAGATTTCAACAAGAAGCTACAGGTTTGAAAAGAATTGTAAAACACACTAATAAAGAGAAGTATTGGGAGATAAACTGAGAAATAAGATGTTTTTTTTCATATTTTAGGATAAACAGGAACAAATTGAAGATCTCGAAAGAAGAATGGAAATATAGTTTTTGAGTAGATATATGAAAAACTTGTTTAAAAATAAGAAATGAAATTATTTATTAATAACAGAATTGTATAAAAAAATACAATAACAAAAATATGAGGTTTAAAATTGATGTAAATGTAGAGAAATTCTAATAACACAATTATTAGAAGTACACATATACTAGAAAATACATTCAAATATTTTGAATATTTAGTTACTTTTGATAGTACAGTTGCAAAAATATAAAAAAAAAATACATTCTTGACTTAAGTAAATGCTATCAAAAGAAATATTTAAATAATGAATGGAAGTATGGCTTTACGTCCCCTGGGATAGTTCGGGAATTCTTTTTTGTAGTTTCGGTGTTTTCCAATAGCCCACATGGTCATTTGGTAAAGTCCAGCCAAAGCAAAAAGACCAGCTGAAATAAATAAATAAAATAATTATTAACATTTTATATATAAGTACTTATCAACATATACCTACTATAGTTTCTTTGGTGCATTCAAATCATATGTTTTTATAATACTATAATCTTTCATAAAGAAATGTCAATTTTTTTATAAAAGGTTTGTCAATTTAACACTTATAATCATATTAAAATAACTTAGATAATGTTATGTGCATGATTTGATTTGAATATTGCTTGAAATTGAAAATATTGAATATAAAATGGAAAACTTGTGTTAAAAAATAAAATTCTCACCTGGCAGACATTGAGTCATAACTGTGAATGATGCCCACGCTCCGAACTCATATGTGTAATTAGGACACGATACAAAGTTTTGCAAAGCCGTCAATGGATTTCCATCAGGCATGGGTATGCGACGCTCATTTGAACCTGCCGGTCGTAAGTTTCTCAGCAGCAGATGTATGCTTAAATTTCCCATCTCGCAGAGCTGATCAGAGTAAATATAAACACATCAATGAAAAATGGTCTATTATGGAATGGAAAATGGAATAAAGATGCTCACCGTGAATCCTGCAAGTCCAGCATAAACTTGAAGTTGTGAAGGTGATGTGAACAAGGGGTGGTTGACATGGTAAGCGACATAAAGTGCGAATAGCCAATAATATGAACAATTCTTGAACAGATTGCGCAATGGCATAGTGGCATGTGAGAAACGATGAACGAATAATGTTTCTAGTATTCTTTTCGAGTAATGCACAGTCCAGCAAGCTGCGGCGATCCTGAAAAAGAGATTTTCCACATTTTAATATCTAATAATACATTTTGGGGTATATTTAATTAATCTTATCAGTAAGTTTTTTTTCATTAAATTTTTAAACTGTAACTATGCTATAATAAATTCAATAATCAAAAAAATTGAGTAGCTTAGATTGATTTTCAAATGGCACATATGTATATGTACGAATGAATGCTAAACATTAAACAATATAAAGGAAATAAACGGTATGCATTAACAGCTTTTTATGCAAAGTGAAGTTCAAAGGTTAACTAAAACACTTCATTTGCTTTGCGACTTATTGTAATATACTTAAGTATCAGAAAAAAAGATTATTAATTTTTAAATATATAATCTAACATATTGAACTAAACTTAGTATAAAAGTTTAAAGGTGTAGCTGATAACATAAACTGAAGCGATGATAAGATTATAAGTTAGGCAAAAAACGTTTTGAAGAATAAGCATTCATTTGCAAATATGAAAACAAAATAAAATACTAACATCGCCGTAGATGAGATTTGATTATCAGTTGTGCCGTAAAAGATCCACGGCCGAGTGTAAACCCACAGGTAAACTGCAAGAGGTCCAGCGTATTCGACCAGAAACACTAGTTTCCAAGATATTTGAGGTCCGAGATCTTTCACATATAATTTTGCACCATCGGAGATAGTTAGAGATTTGAGAGTAGCGTCGTCAGATACAGCTTTTCCTTTGGCTTCGAGACGGATAGATTGACGGTCTGGGTACAAACTTTTTTTAATGGAATGAATCTTCTTCTTGACATCTTTGATTTTAGTATCTGCGCTCGTTTGGATTCGACCGAGAGACTTTCCGCCGACTGCGTTCAAAATCTCAACCTGAATAATAAGGTTCATAATTTAAATTCTTTATATTTCAAAAAAGTACAAGAAAACATTTTATAATATAATACTTTGGAATAAAGTAAATAAATAATATACAATAGGCTATTTAACAAATTATGTTAAATGAGAATCTATATTATGTTCATTATAAATAATGGAGGTAAAAAAAACTTCATAAATCGCATAAATGTTTCATAATAATCATAATATGCCCAACGTAATGACAGTGGTCGAAGTCATGTGTCCCTCGTTTTGATATATTTAATATTTTGCATTTTATTTTGTTAGCACATCATTGTAGTTAAAAACATCATATAGAATAAAATTTCATTGATTCTAAAAATATGTTACCTTATTAGGTAGGTACATTTTTTACAGTGATGTGAATAAAAAAAAATAGTAAACTGTTTTTCATTGGATTTTTTGACTTAAGCCTCTTTTATCACCATGAACACATGAAAAATGTTATAAGAGAAGTGAAATAATCATAGAAATAAAAATCATACTTAAGTGTCATTTTTACTTGCCGAATATTGAAATTTTAACATTTCCAATTGATTCGCCGGTACATAACTTAACCTAACCTAACCAAACCAGACAAAAAATAAAAACCCAACTTAATCTGACCTATCTAATGTTGTGCTGTCGATATAATCATTTAACATATGTAAAATCTTATAATATTTATTCGAATTACATATTGTACAGTTCAACGAAGATACACTTTTTTCATTACCCGGAAATAATATGCTAAAGTGTAAATTTATTCAAGCCATTCAACGAGCTATCATCGAAATGAATTGAAAAAAGTAAAATTGCGCAAATGTAGGCAATCGAATGTTTGACGATCAAAGATCACTACCTATGAGGAAAACGAGTTATTTCACATTTACAGTGAGAAACTAGCATTTGCATGTGTACTACAAATGATCGAACGGTCCGAAGATGAAGCCGGTAACATATCGGCATTTTTTTTAGAATATCCGACATATCAGAAATTAGATAGTACTGTGTGATTATCGAACTAATTAATATATTTTAATCGAGTGAATATTACCTCCATTTTAGTAGAAAGCTAACGTAACTGTATAGAAACGGAAGCGTGACACCTCCGAACGTTCACGTTGCTTCACTGAACTATGCCTTCTTCCCCTCTCCTTAGTTTTCCCCCACTTTTTCTTCTGAATTCAGTCGCCGTTTCGATGACATTAAATTTTATAAATTTAAGTTAATAACATCCTTATGTTATAAGTAAATAAAACATATATCTGTATAAAGTAATATATATGTCAATAGAAGTAATTATTGAGCAAAATTAAGTTTAAACAAAAAGTGAAATAAGGTTGTTTTTAGAATATTTAATTTAATATTGGCAGCTTTATTAAGAGTATCGGTTTTTGTGCGGAAAATTTGATTATCTCAAATGCAGTCGCGATATCGCGAAAAATTGTTCGTGTGATAATGTTTAGGTATTTTTTCGGTCGCAGGCTCAGAAGTTGATATGGGATATCTGACAGTTTAAATTAGTGTATGGATTATGATAAATATTTTGTGTTGTTATCATTTTTGTAAATATTTTTGAAGATATTGACATTTTTATTTTTTAGCGAGGATATTTTTAAAAAATACAAAATGAAAAAAATAATGTGGCAACCGGTCGAAAAAACTCATTTGAGAGATCTTTCAGATATGAAATTATGTAGTTCTGATAAGAAAAGAAAATGAAGCGTTCTTTTCTTATTAGAATGTTAAAATTATTTCAGAATATTTTTTCACCTATGTGAGTTGTTTTTCAATCCTTTACCACTCGATATAAAAAAAACATCGATTCGACGATGATGTAAAATTTCTTTCAAATGTATCACTGTAGATAGAAAAATATCAATTTCGTTCAGTTTCGAAACGTTTCGTTCGAACTTTTTGCGCAAACGAAACGAAACGCAATTCAATCGAAATGCGGTGGCGGAAAGGCGCGAATCGAGCGTCGCCGCGGAACATCTGGCCGGTTTTGATCGCGATTGCGTCTCGCGCATCGGATCTGGTCGGCGGCGACGATCGTCTCTCGTTGCGCGAACTCCGCGTGCTCGTTCTGCTCTCCTGATCGCCGGCGGCGGCAGCGTGGCCCGCGGGGGCGCGGTCTCGTCGCGGGGGCGCAGGAGGCGAGAGGGGAGCGGCGGGGGCGAGGGAATGGTGCTGCGCGGGGGCGTGACGGTGGTGCAGTACCCGGAGTCGCCTTGTTCGGGGGGCGCCGGCTCTCCGTCTGCGGCGAGCGGCTCTTCCGGTTCCGAGATGCGACAGGCGAACGCGGAACCCACCGACGGGGTGCCGGCCTTCGTCGCCAAGCTGTGGAAGCTGGTCGACGAGGCGCGCACCGACCAACTCATCTGCTGGGGATCGGTCAGTTCACCTCTTCTCTTCTTCTTCTTCTTCTTCTTCTCCTTCTTCTCCTCTTCCTTTCCGTCGACGTTTCTGCGCAAAGATGCGTTCGCGAGTCGCGTCACGTCAGAATCAGAA
Source organism: Cheumatopsyche charites (assembly GCA_024721215.1). Classification (NCBI taxonomy): domain Eukaryota; kingdom Metazoa; phylum Arthropoda; class Insecta; order Trichoptera; family Hydropsychidae; genus Cheumatopsyche; species Cheumatopsyche charites. The sequence continues at coordinate 7,972,899 of CM045576.1, read as the reverse complement.
TCCCGACCGTCAAACTCATTTTACCTCAATTCGTCATATGCCCTTTTTAAGTACTAGTCGTCAGAATTTCGGTTCATAAACATAATCGCTTCGAATGCGAAGTCAAACGAAATGTCAACCGTAAGCGGATCGAGCTACAATTGAAAAAAAATACCGAATTTTCAATCATCAATATGTCAAAATCATTTCAATCTTTTACTTAAATTTGACTTTCACTGTAGGGAAATTTGCGCAATTATTCAATATAACTTTTTTTTCATAACTAAAAACGTTCAATCGAAAAATATTCGGGTACAATTTATCCACCGTAAATCACACAGATCGGTCAGATAAAAAATATTATATCGATTTATTTGACTGATAATTAATCCCGATGTTGAAAAAAATCAACCCTAACATACATAATCTGATATGATATGAGCAATTTGAATATTGATGTTAACTATGTTTATGATACTTATGATAATTTTAAAATAGTAAATATCCTTTTTGCCGCCGATTTTAAGTAACCGAGGCTCAAGTAATAGTAATTAAATTAAGCAGACTGCAAAGTAACAATATATTTTAGATGGCCTCTTCGTTACACGTTTCTTCCGATCTCCCACAAATACATGTATCACTAGTATATAATTATAACGAGTACTCCTTTTTTTCAGGGGGGTAACACATTTATCATCAAAAATCAAATAGATTTTGCTAGAAAACTGTTGCCTTTATATTACAAACATAATAATATGGCAAGTTTTATCAGACAGTTGAATATGTACGGTTTTCATAAAGTCGTCTCGGTGGAAGACGGAAGTTTGAAATGCGACAATGAAGAGATACAATTTTCTCATCCTTGTTTCTTACGGGGCCACGTGTATATGTTGCAACATATTAAAAGAAAAATAGCCACTTCGAGAACGTCGGCTATCAATAGCGGAGAAGAAAAAGCTTTATTTAAACCGGAAGTCATGACGAAAGTTTTGACCGATGTCAAACATATGAAAGGAAGACAAGAAAATTTAGACGCTCGATTTTCTGTTATGAAACGTGAGAACGAAGCTCTATGGAGAGAAGTCGCCCTATTGAGGCAGAAGCATATCAAACAGCAACAAATAGTGAATAACGTATGTATTTTCTTCATTTATAGTTATATTTTTATGAATCTATTGTATTATAATGAAATCTCAATATCCATTTATTACAGCTAATTCAATTTTTAATGTCGTTGGTGCAACCTTCACGAAATGGTCCCTTAAAAACTGGTATGAAGCGTAGATATCAACTGATGATAGACGATGCTGCTCATAATAGTACCGATAATGTAGTCAATGAAGATGCTAAGCGTGCTGCTAGATTTGATGCCGAGAATGTATTAGATGATGAAGAAAATGATTTTGTTTTACCAGATATGGTGAATTTATAAAAATACATATGATTTTTTGTAACATTATGATCATTCAATTCTATAATTTTCTTTTTAATTTCATAGATTGATGTCGATGGGCCTACTATACATGAAGTCGGTGATCAAGAACATTTCACCGATATTTTGGATAATACTGCTTCAAACTCTGGTGGACCTAAAGCAAAATCCAAAAAGATGTCAGCATCATCTCTTATTTCTGATTCGATCGATTTAAATGCAGGCATTATTGGTATGTATATTTCACTTGCGTTAAACCTGAATTATTTAGACAAACAGTTTTTTGATTTAACTGTTTGATCTATCTATTTTTCAATTTGACATAAATTTATATGTATGATGTTTTAGCTGGTGAAGAAGTTCCTGTAGAAAATGTTTTAGAATCTATCAATTCAATAGAAGTTGATGATGATAATATTCAATTGTTTTCTGAAAATACAGATATTCCTATCTTAATTCAACCCAATCAAATTAAACAAGAAATTGTTACAAAAGGTAAAGGCAAAAAGAATTCTGGTAAAAAGACCAAAAAGCAAGCTTTACCCCACGTATCACCATTTTTGTTGAATTCAACAGAGGTATGTGAAATATTTTTTCATTTTATGTTTAACATATGTGCTTATTTTATTTTTTAACATGCGTCTATCTTTATTGGTTTTCAGGCATCTCCAACATTACCCAGTAACATTTTTGATAGTGATGAAGCTAACTCTCAAGATGAAACGTTTTTGACAGAAGATCCAGACGCTATGTTGTCAAACACGATACAAAATCTATCTGAAGAAGAGTTGATTTCTCCTAGTGGTGCTTTGGACAATATAAATATAATGAATTCAGTATCTACTGGAAATTATAATCCTAATTTATCAATATCAAGTAGTAAAAACAAGAGTAAAATTAAAAAACAGAAATCACAGAATGACAATCTTTTGCAAATCAAAGAAGAAATTGTTTTTCCTGATGAAAATGTTGAAGACGTGAATGATATGACTGTAGCTACATTGCCGAATGAAAACATCAGACCCACCTTGAATCGATTCAATTCAGTGTATGTTACATTTTACATATATAACATTATGAAGTTTCACTCATCATATTTTTTTTTATTTTGATGTAAATATTATGTTGGCATGGAAGATATGTATTTGAAAGTTATAGATCAAGTTTTTTCGATTATCTTAGCTTTCAATGTTCATTATTGCTATCAAATTATTGAAAAAATATAAAATTTAATTACAATTGACTAGTTTAACCACAGTTTATAAACTGGTCCTAAAAGTAAAAGAATTGTATAATTAATTTATCTATTGCATTTTTCCTTCAAAATCAGATTTGAAATTACATATATTTATATAGTTCATTCATGTGTGGTTTAGTTACCACACATTTACAAAAAAAATCAATGTAAAATTTTCAAATTTAGGGTTCTGAGAGATTTTCATATTCCTCCTGCCACTGAAAAAAAAACGAAGCGTCTTCCAGGAATAAAAATTATCAAGTAGGATTGAATTTTGTTAGGCCGTTAAATAACATGGTGGTATATTAATTATATTTTCACCATTTTCTTTAACTTCCTGATAACACTTGTTGGATAATGTTAGTGATTATGATTTTCACAAAAACTTATTTTTCATTTTCTATCAATCACAGGGAGGACGTTGATGATCACCTTCAAACTATGCAAAGTGATATCGACAGTCTACGTGAAATTCTCTGCGGTGATTATTCTTTAGATGCAAACACTTTGCTAGGGGTAAGCAGATATGTTTTTCAGCTGCATACTTCTATATTTTGTTTTTCTCGTTTTAACAGTCATTTTAAATTTTTAGCAACTATTTGAGCAAGAAGATCCATTTTATGGTTTATCAATGAATCCATCAGATGCTGTTGTGGAAAAGGATAAAGAAATTGAAACTAGTAAATTTTATTTTGATAATTTAGATAAATTTATAAAAATTGTGATAAAAATAAAAAGTAGCATAATTTTATTTTGCAGATTCGACAAATCAAATGATATCATACTTTCCTCAAATGCCCAATCTTGGTTTTGAAGATTTGGAAATGGAAAACGATTCAGATAGTCAAAAGAGCATGGATAATACAGCTTCATCTAATCCCACAGAAGATTCGTCATTAAACACTCCTCAAGTTCAATTATCTGAGTTGAAGTTTCCAAATGACAGTATAGATTAAATTATTTGTAGATAGCTTGGGCTTCGGATGATAAATTCACCCCAAAATATGTGCTGTGTGAATGACTTCTCAATTTATCGTAATTTTGTACTTCAATTTCATATTATTTTTAAAAAAATGAAGAAATTGACGTTGCGTGAAAATAACATTTAAGAAATTGCTAAGCATTCTGTTCAATTCTGTAATTACCCTTTTAATTTATTCAGCAACATCTAACTATTAATATGATTTATGTATTAACTGCGAGAACCTTCACTGCAAACTGAAACATGTTTTTTCGTAACTTCTCAAATGATTATAGTATGAATAACAAACGAGATATTTTCGTCACACACATATACTATATATAATTCATAAATATGTACCTCTTTCATAATTTTGACATATTTCTCATTTTATACTTTACGTATTATTAAGATGAATGTATTTTATTGCACATAATACACATCACCTTAGCAGTTTTGATTTTTGATTGATTTGAGCATGTTATTCATAGTATTATTATAATAATACGTATGTAAAGTTATATATTTTTTTAAATTTAATTGAACTGAAAAAAAACAATTTTTTGATAGTCTGTTTCCTAACATGATTTTTTTCACCATTTCATGATGTGCTTATATTTTAAAAGGTCTGAATTTGTATCACATAGATAATTTATCTTATTTTTAGTTAAAATAGGAATAAAAATGTTTTTTTTTTTTATTTTCTAGTACTGAAAATTGTTAAAAAACATATATATTTATGTATATGTATAATACAAACAATATCTGAATTCTTCAAAATTCACATCATCTAAATACATAGCTGACAAATAATACATGCACTATACATACATACCTACTTATTTTCAAAATTTAAATTTTGCTACCATTCCAAAAAGCTATATAACCCATTAAACAGTGTGATTTTACGTATGTTTGTTTATAATAATAGCAGTAGCTTAGATATGCAATTTTTCTTCACATCTTATGAACTGGTCTTGTCTTATTGAAGTTTTCATTCTTTTTATTAATATGATTTCTATGAGTTGCCTAATCGGAAAGGTTTTCGGTTTTTGATTGTATTATGTGAATATATTAAAACTTTCGACGGTTTAAATGAAATAGACCTTCATCGTTTTATTTATTGGTGAATATGGCGCAAATTTTACAAAAACATTATTTTCGTGTATTTTTAATTTAAATGTATGTTTTTGAGACTAGTTTATTAACAATATAACTTTAACCACATGTAAATATTTTCAGAATTCACATGTATATTAAGGGTCCTTTACATTATGCATGAATATTGCAGTTTCATGAATATTTGTAATTACAGCCGAAATTATTTTTCAATATTCGTATTCAATTCAATAGTTCAATAATCATGTATTATGTGAACTTCGTATAACAATATCTTATTTTAATGTAGTAATATATATTTGTTTATCATTCTAATATTATGTCTCGAATTATTTTATATATGAAAAGATGTGACCAATATCGATCAATTTGTGAACACTGTATGATGATTTGGAATCGTTTGAAAAAAAATTAAGTCTCATAAATTTATTGTGAATGCACAAGGCCAGTTCAGAAGGAATTATCATATATAGGCTTTTCAGGATTCAAATTCCATCAAACAGTAGGCGGTGACAATTGCTGTAAGATCACATCATAAAAGCCTTTGAATAACCTATGTGAAAAAGGTCAGTTTCTGTAATATTGATAATAATAAAGTTCGTTTCTAAGTATGAACATGTATTACTTTTATTTCATATTCTATATAGACCCTATCTTCAATTGCATGCTAATTTTAAGCCATTTAACATGTTCACTTTTTTTCTTATAGAATTCGACAGTTGTAATCGTTAACTAATTGATAATGTATGATTGAAAGATTGGGCCTTATTGTTAGAGGTATTAATTTACTTATATTTTTTTAAAAACAAACCAAAATAATGATTGTAAATTTTTTATTCTTTCAACAAAAAATAAAGTCCATCTTTATGATAAACAACCTCATAATAATAAAAATATGTAATATCAACATTAAAACTTCATCATCATTTCTATAATTTAAATTAAATATTAATATATCATAATTAAACTTTAAGCACAGAAAATTGACTAGTATTGTCATGTAACAAGACATACATATTCACATACATACACATTACACAAATATAAAATACTGATTAATCAAGATTTAGATGTACATATATCATATTATATATAATAAATTAACAATAGTTGAAAATTAAATTTCAAGTTAGATCATGTGATATCATGATGTGAATAAAGTTAAATTAGTTAAAATAAAAAAAAAAAATTGTTAGTCAAAATTTACATGTATTCTTACACAGGTAGGTATGTAAAATTGTTTTAACATAACAAAAATTTTATAGTAAGTTAATTTCTTCAAGTTGTTGTTATCAATTAGGTAGGTATATCAATTGTTATTAAAAAGCAGACAAACTTTTTTTCTCAATAAACTGGAATTTCAAATTGTACTGAAATATAGGAATTTTGTGCAAAACAAAGAGTTCTAAATTTTGAAACATAGAGTAATAAATTACAAGAATAATTTCAGTCCATTCTATCCATGAAAATAATTATTTCCAAAATAAGCATTCTTAAAAATCTCTTCTTCCTCCAATGTTCGGTATCATTCTAGATACATAAGGTCCTGGTTTGGACATACGCAATGTTTGCAGCATAGGCAAGCTTTGAAGAGTGGCAGCCAACTCTTCACATATATTCCGGCAGCTTAAAATGTTCACTTCTTTAATGTTTTTGCAATAATGCTTGATGATGTGAACTGTTTCATCGGTGAGCATGCTACAAGCCTAAAATTAATCACCACTAAATATATGAAGGTCATATAAAAAAAATAAAATTGCATTATAATATTATAATTTACCTGCAAATGCAAAGTTTTTAATCTTTTCAAATTCATCGCTATATATTTTACTCCTACGTCACATATATTGAAACAATCTCTCAATTCAAGTCTCTCTATACTAGGACAGTTTTCAGTTAAATGCTTCAATCCTTCACGTGTGATTTGCTGACAATTGTTCAAGCGTAATGTTCGCAACGTTTTCGAATGGAAGGCATATATCAAACTCACATCTGTTACATTGTTACATTTAGTTAAATCCAAAATTTCTAACAACTTTAATCGCACTAATGAAAATCCTCCAATTATATCATCCGAGTAATTTTCACAAACTTGTCTGAGGTCATTTTTCCTTTTTGCATCTTGAATTATTTCTCGTTCAGCTCTAGATCCCAGTGATATGCGATGAACCTCATCAGAAATCACTGGTGTCGTCTTCACTGAAGTTGACGATGTAGTATCTGACTCTTGGTTTCTTATTCCCATTCCCATTCCAGTCAGTGCCGCATCTGTTAGTTCGGTACAGTCGTTCAAGATAAGCGTCTTCAAAAGAACCAAGTTCTCAACTACAGCCTGTATCGAAGTATCAGTAACTGATTTACAAAAACCCATATTGAGTGATCTTAAATTTCTGAAGTTTTCTGCTATTGCAATAATAACCGCTTCATTCACTTCTAATGCAGTTATATTCAATGATAGCAAAACATTGTTCGTTGTTTTACAAATTCCATTTAAGAATCCATCAGAAGTGATGAAAGGACAGTAAGTTATGTCAAGAGATTTAAGCCTTTCTAGTAATGTTATGTGAATAATTCCATTATTTGTCAATTTTCTGCATTTCATTAACGACAAGGATTCAAGTAATGGTAAATTTTGGCATATATTTTTTAACGCTTCATCGTTTACTCTAGTGCAAGACGATACATCTAAATGAATGAGATTAGTTTGATTCCTAGTAAATGCGATGATTCCATCACTATTCAATTGATCACACGATGCGAGACTAATTTTTTGTAATTTGATGTTTGGAAGTTCAGATATTGTGGTCAATGCATTTCCATCTATTAATGTACTGTCAAATAGTAAAGAATTAATATGGTTACCTTTCGCTTCTAAGAATTTCTTGATGTAAGGAAATGTTAATATGCTTTCAGACGGAGGGTAGTTTTCCCCGTTTTGCAGTGAATTCTGAGGATAAAACTTGTTGAAGAGGCCACGATGAAAAGTTATTTGACAATCTGAGAGGTCCAATTCTTCTAAAGATTCAATATTACATGTTAAACGCCAGAATAATGCATCAGTTAAATATTTGTTGTTAGCCAAATTCAATTTACTGAGTTTATTTAATGTTTTACATCTTGAAATTTTATTTTCGTCAACGAGAGTAGCACCCATAAATAATTCTTTGCAATTTATCAAATGTAGAGATTCTAGACATTTGCAAGAATTAATTATTTTTAGAAATAACTTTTCATGAAAATCACAGTGATCAAATTCTATATTTTTAATAAATTCACCATTTCTCAACCAAAATTCGTTAGGAACATTTTCTAGGTCCACTTTGATGAACCGATAATTATTGAAATTATAAAGTGAATTCCACAGTATTAATTCATGAATGAAATCGTAATTTTGCACATAATTTCTTATGAATATCAGGATTTCCTTTTTTCTGAAAGATATGTCTCTCGATACTTGATGCCATAAGCGGCAAGTTTGACCTGCTGCCATACGATCTCCATGTGAAAGATATTTGAACAAAATAAGAAGTATCTGTGGAAAGAATATTTGTAAAAGTCATAAACAAAATATAAATGATTTAGTATGGAAGTATATTTCACTTTTCAATGTAACAATAAAGTTTATGAAATTTAATTATAAACAGTTAAAAATTGAACACATTGCACTCATTCAGTTAGTTTAATGTAAATTAAGTATTAGAGAAAATTCGTTTATGTATAAAGTTACTGTTTTAAGAAATAGCATATTATAATTTAAATTAAATTTTAGTTTTTCAATATTTTATATGTATTTAGTAATTCCGATATCTCAAGAATTTTCAAGGAATCATACTCACGTTCTTGAAATGTTCAGAGAGACCAAAATCAAATAGGTATTATATTTAACTAAGTTGATATTAATCTATTGATAATTTTAAATTTGTATTCAAAACGCGTTTATAAAACATAGTGATAGAGAATCTACAGGAAAAATATTGAACAAAATCAGTATTAAAAAAACCAACCGGTAATATTCTAATAAGAAATATACATATACGATAATCAATAGAAAATAACTGATTGTTAGTTCAATTAATTCAACAATCGAAAGCTGTACAATGCAACTACAGAACTCTGTCATTGAAAAAGTGAAAGGTGTTTCGTATTAAAAAAAAATAATATTAGTTAAAATGAAAGAGAGTGTTACCTCTGGCGGCACGTCCATCTCCATGAACGTATCGTCGTCACCTGACACCTTACTCCCGCTCCTACGATTTGACGGACGTCAATCTTCGAGGCCGTAACACTACAAATTATTGCCATACACTATTTTTTTTTTCATCAAAATCAATTTTGATCATCTAATAATCAATCTAATGTGAAAAACTAACATATTTTTATAATTTTTGATATAAATACAAGCATTTTTTTCATTTACGAACTATTACAAATCAATGTAAAGTGACGAAAGACAGAGACGGACGTATGTACGTGTGTATGAACGTGCGTCTCTATCTATTGTCACTCGTGTGGATTTTTGAAAGTTCGTAAACGAAATAATTCTGTATAATTTTGAACAAGGCTCTGTCCATATGATGAGTTTTAAAAACGTTTCGATAGGGAATTTTTATAATTGCACGCTATGAGCGACTGGAAGCTCTTGCCTTCGATTGTTAAACAGCTGCCAATTGCTCATTTCATGCTGAAAGTTATCTATCGAAACACGCGCAAAAGGTTTGTTATATGGTCTGGCCATAAATCTTTTCGGTTTTTCATTTCAAGTAAAATAATTTTCACGTTATTGAAAAATTCAAAAATCGAATTTAACTGTTTTATATGCGTTTTTGCTCATTATATTTTCATCAACATTCGATTTAATTAAATTCAGAATAATAAGCTATAGATGACAAGGACTTCAAAAAACGTATCTATTCAAGTATGAGCTCCGAATATTCAATATTTTTCATTTAAAGCAAAAGGATGTAGTGAATCTTTTTTTATGTCAATTGCAGTAACAAATTATATTTTAATTTTCGAGGGCCAGTAAAAATAATATGAATCTAATGAAAATATAATATCAATGTGGAAAGTTTTTATAAGATTTTTTTTATTAGTTAATAGTTTTCGTTATATCCAACTGATTTATATGTCATCCCACTGATAAAAATTAGGTAGTTTATGTTAATTGTAAAATCGAGGCCCGAACTTTCAATAGGTTGTTCTCATTACTTAGCAATTTGTTAACGTTTTCTCCACAGAATTTTATTTTCGAGTTAAATGACTTTCATTTCAAAGTAGATAAAATCAAAATTCAATTGAATTCAAAGAAGATTTGATTCAACATTCGAAGCATTTGATATGATATGAAAATCTTTCCAGTTGAAATGAAAAATCTGACTCAAACTATCGTTCGTTCAGAATACGCACTGGAAAATGATCGTTTTAAATTTAATTTAAAAATAGAAAATACGAAAAGCGATTAATTAGACTTTGAAGATTCAATTGTTTTCTTCAGTGTGAAAATTTTCTTTCGAAAAGAAGTTTCGTCGTCTGACTGTGAGCCGAAGAGCGACTTTGAAACATTCAACGCTTCCGCCCGCGAAAAAGGAATCGAGGGGGCGCGCACCCCTCTCTCGGAGTCCTCCTCCGTCGGCGCCTGCGCCCCTCGCCCCCTCGCCGCCACTTGTTGGCCCCGCTCGGTCAGTCCGCCGACGGCCGCGACGAGGGCAGAACACCCGCGCCCCCGCACTCGTCGCCCGTTCGCGAGTCGCGATGCCGGCGCTGCGCCCCCCGGCCGCGCAGGGGGCGCCGACGCTCAAAAGAGAAGCCCCCGAGGAGAAGGCGCGCCGCTGAACGCCGGGGGCCGAAGCCCCGGGGCCCCCGTCGACGAGGGTTGACGTTTGCGGCCACGTGGGCGGCATGTCACGCAGGAAACAGGCCAAACCAAGGTCGCTCAAACGTGAGTGAGATTTTTCTCTTCGTTTCCGGTTTTTATTCGATTTTACACGTTTCGATTTCCTTTTGGAGACGATTCGTCGAGTCATTTGAATTTTTCGAGTCGGAAAAACTTTCTGTTCAACTGTGGAAATTTCAAGTTTTCCGCGGTCGAACTTATTCGAATGTTGAAAAATTTTGAATTTTCATTTGATCAAATAACAAAAGAATGTTTTCGAACGATTGTACAATTTATTTTTTAAATATTGAATATATTTGAATTTTGGAAAAAAAAAAGATTTTTCATCGGTACGAGTTACGTTTGTTTATTCTCATTCAAGTTCAATGAAAATACGTTGTAATTTAATTTATTTTATTTTATTTAATTAATCTATGAATTTTCTTTGACTAACTAGTCCTGAAAAATATATTCAATCTAACTATACGAGTATAATACCTATTTTGGTTGATCGCTAATACTATAATATTTTGACAGCATATCGTGTATTCATTATCATATACAACGGATTTTAATTTAATTTAATTACTTATTTCCGCTGAGTATATTTTTATCAATATTTGAGATCTATAAATGATTTTTAATTTTATTAAATTATTTATTTCCGCTGAGTATATTTTTATCAAAATTGTGAACTTTAATGATCTTGAATTTTATTAAATATTTTTTTTTACTTTTAAATTTCTAAAATGATTCGTAATAATCAGATCTTTCAAATTTATATTTAACAACGAATTCAAGAATTTATATTTATTGTTCATTTATAAATTTAACAACAGCTAAATTTTAATATCACAGTTTAATGTCATAAATATATATATGTAATTTATAAAACTAACGTATTAATCGAAATCATCTCCAGTAACTTTTCAATTTGAGCTTTTCTTCATTTTCATGCTATGAATTGTTTCTCATATTTTCAAATTTTTATACGAAAAAATACATTGTATAAAATAATAATTTATATAAAAAACAACGAATTTCATCAAAATTAAAATAATGAAACGAATTCCAATGAGAAACACGAGCGAAATGTCAAAATTGAACACAGCCAAACCTTCGAGCTTCGAGCTTTCGAGTTTTGAATTCGAAACGAAGGGCCCCCGGTTGGACGCTTCGGACGGGGCAGGTCCCCCGGGGCCAGGGCTGCGCCCCCGAGCGAACGCTAAAAACGAAGGCGCGTGACGTCACGCCGCTAATTGTCGCGGCGAGGACACAAAACCGAATTGGAAAATGAGAACCAATTGGGAAATCGGAAAATTTCGCTTTAAATTCTTATTATAATAGATTTTTTGTTAAATTTAATTTGATTGAATAGATATAAAATGATTCGTTAAAATAAAATATTTACTACTTATGAATAAAATTTCATTTTAAATTTTTAAAAGAAAATAAACTGACTTCAAAATTTTCACAATACAAATTAATCAATCATATATTTTTGCAATATTATACGTGTTTTTTGTAATAAACGATGATTCGATCTGATTTGTAATAAAAATAAGTCGAATGTTAATTGATACGTTTTACATTTGTCGTTGATGCATCATTTCGCTTAACGAACGGACAACCCTTATTAATTGCGGACACCGCGAATTTACCAATGTCCCCTCCTACTCCCTTTGGCTTTGTAATTATAACCCAACCCTCTCGTTCTGTTGATCATTTGATTGCGATTCAACCAGCGCAAATATTTTGATCTCTGAACAGAAAATATTTGTTCACAACATTCATTTCATACAGTAGATATTTTTCAAATATTTATCATAGTTGTTTCAATAGTGACATTTGATTAATTTCTGGTAATATCGAGCCTTATATGTACATACATTTTAGAGTTGCTCATTGATTAAGGCTCTCAAGGACTATGAACATATGTAAAATAATCTTAGGTCATCAATTTTATCAAAATTTGTTAGAAACTTTTAAACTAATAGTATTTGAATTGTAATAATTGTAAAAAATATGAGTTGAATTTTCATTCTTATCTTTAATTTCTATCAAATATCGTCAAAATCATTGACCTGTGTATGTGCATAGTCAGCTCTAGATTTTTGTTTCATATAATATAACATTTTTAGAACACAACAAATAAAAAAAATACAAAAATAGCACCGGAAAAAAAAAAAACTAAGCAGCCAAGAATTTTCCCGTATCGGAAAATGGTCCGATTTGAAAAATTAAAGTTTTTCCCATTCGGAAGGGGGGCACAACGATTTCGGGTAATGCGCGCTGTTCCCGTTCGTTGATATTTGAAAGTCAGGTCGGATAGTATAGAGAGAGCGAGCGAGCGCGGAAACAGTGCCGGAGGATGGCGGGGCGGGTCCCCCGGGAATGGAACTCCGGTCTCGGGGGCCCCCCGCTCCCCATCGATCGCCCCAACACACGCAAAACAATCCGACTCTCTCTCTCTCTCTTATACTACTACGATATTCTGTATATTTTGCCGTATCTGTGTTTATCATAAAATGTGCGTTCGGTTTGTAAACATTTTGCGTCTTGCGTGTTTCTTCGCCGAGTGGGCTTTTCATTGTGCGCAATTTGAGGGTTGCCTTTTTTTCTGATGTGTGTATTTTGTACGTTGATGATTGTGTTGTGCGATTTTATAATTTTTCAGAGATGTGTGTTTCCGTGTGTCGTTGGAGATTTATTGTGCGGATCTGTTATCTCGGCGGGTTTGAGTGGTTGATTGGTGTTGTCGATCGTTATCTCGAGTGAATGTGTCAAAATTTTCAAATCGATGCGCAAAATTTTGTAGATCAGTCTAATTTTGCCGTCAGTATTGCAGTTGTTATCGATGATCTATATTGTATGAGCATTTGTCCATACGCTCAATAGTTGAGATAGACTTTTTAAAATAATTTATAAGATATGAGATAATAATAAATAAACAATAAAATATAGATTAATCTAAAATTATACGTTATATAATTTTATATAATCCACGTTTCGCAGATAATCAATTAAACAACAGCATCATTTAAATCATCGAAACGAAACGAAATCGAAGTATGAAAATGGAAAACTCTCCTCGGTACAATATAAAACTATGTATAAAACAGACACATTCAGTCGGTTGCTTGCAGGCAGCGTTCGGCCGCAAAGTTGTCGCAGATTAATCGCGAACAGTTGTACCGCCCGCTACATTAGTCGTCCACTTTGCGACCATTACAAAGCCGACAACATGCATTAATCCCCCGTTTAAATTCAACCGAACACTATTCCGTGCACGCCGAATTGCCTTTTTTCATTCGCCATCCCCACACTCCCCTTTCCGTGGTTATCCGTACGCGCGTACGATCAGAAAAGCGCACTAGTGAGATTTCGTTTGAGTTGATCGAAGAATTTCAATTCGAAAGACGCGATGAAAGATTTGGTCAAGTTCAAGGCTTTGTAAAATTAGAGCTTTGTAGATGGGTGTTTGCGTCAATTTACACTGTTCGAAAATAAATAAAATTTTCGAGTTTTTTCTTTTAGAATTTTTCGATAGTTCAAATCATCAGAATCAATAAGATGTTATAAATCGGTAAATTAAAAGTGACGATGATAAAGTCGTACATGAGTATTTTTCACGTGATTTTCAATTCAAACAATACAGTGATAAAATTTGCGAAATTTTTGGTTTCGTAACATTGCTTTTGTATGATAATTTGAAAAAGTGTAGAATCACGAGACATGTCGGTGAAACGTCATTTAGATAAATAGGATCTTATCTATACAAGATTACATATCTGTGCATATTTTGTGATTTTACGATTTTTTTTCTTCGTTTTCAATATATTTTTGCACTTCATACTATGAATAATGTATGCATATCATCATGATTGTATGTGTATGTATTTAGAGAGCGATTGTAACGTAAAAAGTGAACATTTATACGAACCCTTTTCATAGGGATTTCGGGATTACGCTACCCGTTGCAACATACGATAAATGAAATTTCCACGAGTCGATCTTTCATACGCTAAAAACAAAAAATATAATACGATAATTGATTAAAAAAATATTTTCATGTGCAACAAAAAAAAAAAAGAAAGTTTCGCATCAAATTCCCTTCATCCTTATCTCGTTTCTCGTACAACAAACAGTACACGAGCTACATCCTTGTATTTTTGGTGCTCATGGCATCGTAAGACGTTTTAATCCTTGCGGTCTTACGTGTGTCAAGGACTCGGAGGCTGCGCTAAAGCCTCATGCCGTCAGGCAAATCTCACATGACGGACGGTGTATACGAAAAACATCCTCCAGATTGGACCCGTCTCTAATACCAGGGACTTGGACATCCTTCATGAGCAAAAAATAAAATAAAATAAACGAAAACACCGGAATATAACGCGATCGATCGATCCTTTCGCACCAGAAGTCCTTGAATGAAATCTAATAATATTTTGTATTCATTGTTTAATAGTTTTCATTATGTTGATGTGATAGTTTCAGTTTGATTTTTCGGTACTTGTATACTTTATGCTCAGCAATATATTCGATGTAAATCAATCGATCCTAAAATATTAGCCAACTTAACATTTTTCTTCTTCATTAGCCATACTTCATATGGGTGTTGGCAATCAGCTGAATCAATTTAATCCTATTTTAACCTTACATGACAGATGGAAAAAATCAAACCCAATTTACTTCAACGTCAAGTATCATGCCTTTTTTTAAGTTCATTATATCAGTCAAATTATTATAAAAGAAAAAATGTTTGATTTTCATAACTCATTTAGATTCCATTTAAGTGTTTTGTCATATTTTATCTTAAATACACGATTAACAAAGCGTTTATCATCACGATGATCTGACCGATACTCATTCTACAATTTCGCGAGCGTGTCCAGAGTTTTTCGTTTGCGCAATGTATGGTTTGTTTTATTTTTAACTTTTAACCGTTGTACCAAGTCGTGGCGATTCCTCTGGGAGCAAAATGGAGTTTTGCCCTGTCCTCGTCCTTCGGGAACGGACGTATATACGATTCTTTTATGTTTTAATACTGAATGACTTATATCTAGTGAATAATATACGAGTAGGTGTGCGCTGTACATTTTTAAGCCGGTATTCAGAATCACGCGAATTCCCAAACATCGCGTTTAATAATTGAATAGAACCTTTTATTCTCGGAATGAAATGTATCAATATTCAATGTTATGATTATTCAAATAAATTTTCAAGATTCAAATGAAAATTATACGATATTTATTAGAGCAAATGGAGATATTATATTTATTAACGAACTACTCTACTTTAATTCAGCATTGCCTAGAAGTTTTAATAAGAACTGTATATGATTTTTTATATTTATAATTCTTATCTCAGTGATTCTGTTACCTATGAGTCTATATTCTATAGATGTCTATAGATTTTCTCCCGTGAAAAATAACGTTTATTATTAAAACTTCTTGGAGTATAACGCAGAGCTGAAGTATGATATCTTGAAAAGGTGACTGCTCCAGATTTCCAAAGTAGTTTGAAAAGGCATTTACTATAGAATCATGGTTATTAGACAAGTTCAATATATTATTAATACATTTTTAAAAATTCAAACCGCGAATAATACCTTATTCTAAATTTCGTTCGTTCCACCGACGACGACCACTCGAACCGGCAGCAGCTGGTTTCGCTCCTCGGATCGATACCGTCCGTATCCTCATGAGGACCTCGGCGTCCCGAGGGACCCGCGGCAGCCTCAGCAGCGCGCGCACGCCACCATCACCATCACCACCGACCTTCCGACCAACCGACCACCACCACCACCATAGATAGCACAGCCACGAGAGCGACCAACGTCGAAAAACGGCCGACGGCGGACGAGTGCAGCGACGGCCGTAAAACCGACTCCGCGGAGGCGCCGCGAGATTTCCCCCGGGGGCCCCCGAGGGGCGCCGCCCCGGGACTGCGCCCCCGAACTCACCTCCCTCCCCCCCACCGCTCGCGATTACATATTTAAATCGCATCAAAGACACACGAGCTAAATACGGTATTCCGTCTGAGGGCAGCAGCTCGCAAGCTGGCCTCCGCGGTCGACTCGAGGGCCGCGAGAGCTTGAAATTTTAATTGGCCGTTTCAATTTTTAGAATGGGAATAATTGATTTGTGTTTATTTTTCATTGTGATTGAGTCGAGTCAATTTATTTGTTTTGAATATTAGATTCGATCGTTTAAAGATGTACTCTTCGTGGCTTCCGATATTTACTTGCATTGATAGTTAATTAATTCTAGGGATTCGATTCGTATATTTTTCAGTTTTCAATTCGCCTAATCGTTACGAATTAAAATTGAACGAACTTTAAATGAATATTTTTTCGCAATTGCGCAAAGTGGAAACTTGAATTTGAATTTAAAGCGGGCACAATGATTAGATACATTTTAAGCAGCGATAGCATCTGTAGATACAAACTCGCTTCGATGGGATGAGGCAGCGGGGAAAGCTCGCAGTGGGCTCGAGCAATCTAAGTCTTGTCTCCCTCGGGACCAGGAGCGGTGGCTGCGAGTGAGTCTGGTGGCTCAACACCTAACTCCTGACAGAAATCGAAAACCGACGTACCGAGAGCCGCTCTTTAAACGCTTTTCGCGAAACCGACACTATTCTTCGACCCACCGGTTAATCCTTCTTTTCCGAACCGGAGATCCCTCGACGTGGCCGCAGAGCGCTGGCTGCTTCCTCGGCAAATTAAGTTATGATATTTCCGTGACGGGGGCCCGTCCCGACGGGTCGCACCCACCTCGGAAGGTAGAGGTCCCCGAGGAGCGACCGGGGCCCCCGACGAGGGCGTGCGCCCCCGAACAACGCTACAAAACAACTTTACTCGAATCAATACTTCACTCATACAAGAATGCTCATATGGCACACGTAAACGTAAAAGTACCCACTCGTACGTGCATTACATACACTTATGTATTTATATTATGCGTATGGATGTGTCTGTTCACGCACACTCGCGTAAAAATTGTAGGTGATCATGGTGAAACTTTTAGGTGTCCTGTCAGGCTTTATTTTGCCCGTATAACGTATTCCCAGGACGTTAACCGAAAAGCAGGGCGGGCCCCCGGGGACTGCGCCCTCGCAGCCCACGACGCCGGGGGCGCGGAGGGGCGGGGGAGGGCCCCCGGACTGGGAAACCTGCGGAGTCCCAGGACGCAATGCGTCTCTCTTTTCCACGTTACGGAAAATATTCATTAAAAATGCTACAGAGTTGCGGTCTTTATATTTTTTCCGCGCTCGTTCCGCGATCGTTTTCCACTCTTGGAAATAATTAAGATTTGTACAATAATTCAGAAATAATTATTTATTTTATAAGATTATTTCTTTCATATATTCTATCTGAGAATTCTATAAGCTTTTAACTTGTTCAATAACTTTTTGATATTTCTTTGTTTATAATAAATATTTGACTCTGAACAAGGTTTTTTCAAAATTTGGTCATGTGTACTTGTGCATTTCTCTTCTTTTGGTTCCTAAGGTCTCATTTCGGATTTTCTTTATGTAACGTCAAAGCAATTTATTCACATAATTTATTTAGATATACCATGAAAGTTATTGGATTTCACCAATAAATATTTAATTGATGTGCATTGAAAAGAATTTCATTCATTTTGAAAACATACTTTTATTTGTGAATTCAAATTACAATGAAAAACCCAACTATAAGTATCAGCAATTAATTTGAATATTTCAAAACAAAATCCAATCACACCCAACCGTTTCACAATGACAACTATCCCATCGAAACCACCGAAACACAATCGAATCTAACCAACCTCCACAAACACAACAAAACAACTAACATCGAAATCGATTCAAAAACCCCTAAATCGAACCAAAAAAAATCACCTAAACGAAGTCATCCACTACCTATACCCCGAACCTAAACTAATTAGGACCCCACGTCCCCCAGGCTGTATTATATTTTGGCTCGCGTGTGTCTTATTAGCGAGTCCGCGCGGGACACGGGGTCCGAGGCGGGACGGGACGGGGGGGTTTTGCGCCGGACAGCCTCGTGTCCCGCGGGACGTCCCAAACGTCGATTCATTATTGGGACACGGGAGGCGCTGTCCCGGGACGTGGGACGCTGCGGGCTGTGGGACGGGGCCTAGATCGGAACGGGATGGGCTGGATCGGGACGGGATGTGTCCGATATGATGATTCAGGATCGATTCGAGATGGATTGTTTCGTTCGGTTGTTTGCTCGATGGATGTATTATATGTGTGTGTCGTGTAGTTCGTTCGGTGGGATTTGTTTAGGTTTTGTTCTCTGACAGGTTGTCTTGTATGAAGTTTTTTTTTTTTCGGTGAAAGTATGAGTGTTTTTAGTTTAGGGTGAAATGGTTGATGTGCGGAAGTTGTGATTCGTTGAAGTTTAGTCGTTGTGCATGGCATAAGAGTGATAATTTGATACGTTTTAGACGAAATGACAACTAAAATATGAAATGTAAATGATACAAATATATTTTATACTATTGATTATGAAATGATTTTTTTCAGAATATTTATTAGCGTTCGCCTTGTCCTACTTTTTTTCTAAATGTATCAATGAATTTCGCTCGCTCGACCATATCCGAATTTCAATGTCAACTAAGCAAACTCATAGATTTTGCTTAAAGAATTACGATGAAATTAAATTCGATTTAACAAAGAGAGTGTTATTTTATATTATTTCATTTCATTTTAAGCAGCACATTTCATTGAGTCTTTTTTTTCCAATATTGATCTGATAACTGAATTTTACAACATAAAATAAATCAACAATGATTTTGCATTCACATTGACAATAAACCGATAATTTCCGAGAATCTTATCAGAATAATCCTTTGACTTAACTTTTATCAAAAAGTCACTGAATCTAAAAAATTCCGCATTACATTCAATGTATATTTATTATTTATTACATTTTTATCTAAATCATATTTTATTACAAATACGACATTGACTGATATGCATCATACACAAACCTTCAAACCATCAACGTACCAATCATTCAAGAATTCACAAAAGAACCTAGAAACTCATATTTTTTTTTAAATTCAATCAATTGCTTAACCAAAACAGCATAATTTCAGAGTATTGTACGAAATAATGTAAAAAAATATCTGATACGGCCCTAGGAGTCGCAAGTGGGAGCGGCTCCCATGGCGAGCTCGAAATCCACGATTTTCGTCGCACCTAATCACATTATCATATTTCAACCCTCACACCGAAAACAACCCTCCCCATAGGTACACGCGTACGTATTTTTCCCATTCTTTTCCCATCCACACACGTGTGCGATATAATCGTCCGCCTCTAATTAATTATGTCGAAATTATTGACAAAACGCTTCTCTCTCTCTAGCCGTGTTTATTATTTCACGCGTTTTAATCAAGCGAAAAGCGACCGCGGCGAAAATCACGCGAAGCAATTTTACTATCGTTGATTAATATTAATTAATTACCAACGCGTAAAAGGCCCATTTGATAATGGGTAATTATGATTTTTTTTCATCCGATGGTCGGGTCCCCGTGGGATTCGAAGAGGCACGCGAGTTTGCGACACCTGCCCTCTGCGTGATTTACTCAATGCGATTGCTCGGTTCGATATCGGATTGTCTCTTTTTTTTCAGTTCGTTGTGTTTTTTAACGCGGTTGATGCGTAATATAATATGGCGAAATACAATAGATGTCCTCGTTGTTTGGATTAACGCATGGTCGCTTTGTAATAAATTTTATACAGACCGAGTTTCTTTGATGTTCGTACAATGTATACCGTAGAACACTTGTGGGTTTTGATAATGCTATGATTTATTTTAGTTTTTGTAGATTATATTGAATTTTATGATCGATAATATAATTACATATCTTCGAACGGCAGTGAGTCGATTTTATACGAAGTATGATAAAAATCAACTCGTGGAGCTATTGTTGTTTAATGGTATCGATAAGATGTTCGGGAATGAATGTAACTTTATGATTATTTTCTATTATCACGAAACGTGAATTATTTTTACTCAGAGACTTTAGAGAACATTTTTTTATTATCTAAAACATCATAAACCACATTTAAATATTGTCGTTCTAAGATATGTATATGAACATATTTATGAGTTTTACTTATCGATATAAATATCGTAAGTAGCAACGTTATGCTACATAAGAATAACCATGAAAAAGATTTATATTATTAGTTCTTTCACTTATGAACATCAAAAGGCATCACTTTCTATACACTTCAACATGAAGAATAGTAGCCTATTGATCTTCAATTCAAATAAGTGTGGCCATCGGACAAACACAGCAGACATTGACATCTCAGAAATGAACAAAGATGCAACTCGAACTTGACCCAATAGCAACACTTACATCAACCGACCTCACTGCAAACGCACAAAAAACTAAACAAATTATAATTCTTTACATTTGTCAATAGCAGGGGACGACGAATGGGATGAGGGCGAAACCGGCGACCGAATCGAAGAAGGGCCAACAGAGAAGGCGGCGCCGCTGGACGAGGAGGAGGAGATGGCGCCCCTTTCACCGCACGAGGAAGACAACCGCGACAGAGGTGAGACCCATTAACCGACATTCGACTCCTCGTCCGTTCGTCCGAAGCACGAATCGATCGTCCTCGAGGTTTATTGATAGTTCGTTGCTCTCGTGACTTATGCACACATCTCTCGCTCGTCTGCGTTATCTAAATGAGCTACGGTGCTTGCGGAGGCCCGTGATTCATGGCGCCGTGTTAATATGTAAATCGAGGTGCAGCCATGACCACCGGACCCTATTATTAATTACCGGGCCCATCCTCCGCCCTTCGGTGCTCTGCGCTTCCATCTCTGTGCCACTGTGCATGGAGACGATCTTCGGTGGGTTTTGCGGGAGTGTTGATGTGTCTTTTAATTGATTTCTATTGTCGATGACTGTCTAGGGGCTAATTGTGTCTGATTGAAATAACTTGTGATGTGAATTTGATGAAAATCGGAGGCTCTGGTCTGATCTGGGCTGAAGTGTCATTGGAAAAAAATATGTCTAATAATGAGTGAAATTTCACTGCATTAAAAAAAATATGATATGAGAAGTACGAGTGAACCACATTCAAAATATTCAAACTGAGAAAATATTTTAAAATTATTAATTAATGTTATAATATCGTCATGTTAATATAGAAAAAGATTATTTTCTTTTGAAATTAAATTAATAGACATATACAAAGACAATTTTCGCACTGAACACTAACGATGTAAATCTGTCAATTATTCCTGTTAGATTTTAGAATATTCATAATAAGTTGATCGAATCAGTATTTTATACGATTTCAATACATTTAATGAGTAATTATTGACTTGACGTCGAATTTATATTCGATTTGATTAATTTCGACGATGCATTTTCATCGCATTAGCATAGAGCATAAATAGCGACCAACCTTGTCGATCTCCATTTACGCTACGAGCACAATATGAATTATCATTCATTGATAACGTTCGGTGCGGTCCGGCAGTAATAATTTAATTGCACACTCCGACAAATAATAATTAGTAGCTTAATGGAACACCGCATCCAACCAGTGCCGTACTACCTACCACGAAGCGGAGTACCGAAACGATCGTACACATAAACTGTACGTACATACATATATGTCGGCACATAAAGCACGTAAAACACATATACGATTCGATACTCCGAATTTATCAATAATAATTTATCAGCGGGCGCATTCGGGGGGTGGTATGGGGGTGGGCCGCCTTAAAAGCCTGTCACGGTGATATTTCATTATGGGCGGGTTCGATGCCCGCCACACAAATGTGTGAGAATCGTTCGATCTATCAAATTACCAGCCCGTTCACCCACCCATGTGCTTTTTTTTTCATATGCGAACGAGAATCATCCCCATATTCGTATATATTCGATCTTTCGTTCTTTGGTTCAAATAGTATTGAATTATCAGGCATAATGTATGTACTTGAAACTTCTTGTCAAAACTGATTGTTTACACTAAATGAAATTATTTATTTAGTATTGGAGTATTGGTATATTTTTTTTTAATTTTCATAACATTGTTTGATATATTTCAATGTAAAGTTCATTAATAGAATCATTTTTGAACTAGTTCCACAAACCTCTAGATCGAGAATTGCTTCACTCGGATGTTATTTTTTGTTTACTCGGTTTATTTGATTTTTTTTATATTATTGAATAATTATAAAAATGAATTCAAAATGTTGTTTTTCAATCATTATATAGCACCATTTCAGTCCGGTGAACATTTTTTTTCTACGAAATAGATATTTATATTTTAATTTTCCAACGATTCAATGATCTGTCTTCAGGCAGTCAAACATTAAATATACATAATAAAAACATTTTTTTAATATATGTATATTTTACAAAATTCATTTCAGTATTACATTTTTGTCGATACGTTTGCCGTACGAGAATCTTTCGGATTTTAAAAACTCATTCGCACTCGTGTCAGTCTTTTTCGATCGGCAGTATGGGGCGCGCGTCTCGTTTTATTGGTATTTTGATATCATTACATAGCTACTGCATTAACATTAAAAACAAAGAGCGTGCCGGTGCCGAGCCCCCAGGAGACGCCTTCGCCCCCTCATTGTTAAGGGGGCGCGAAGAGGCGCACGCCTTCCTGCGACAACGATGACGACATACCAATCGTCGCCGTGTCTCTTGAATAGCAGAAAAAAAGGCTATATACGAAGATATCGGTGATTATGTTAATTTTAAATTAAATTATATTTTTCAATCAATTACAACCAAATTTGAAATATTTGGGGTGCCTTTTTGAGCTGGTATGTTTCAGATCTGTGTCTTGCTTGTAAATTCTGTATGATTCTTATTGAATCTATTTTGGTGCAAATCTGAAACATAGTGTTTCGAAAATGTCTTTACTCTAGATGTTTTTCAAAGAAATTGATATACATATATTTCGAAAACTATATATGGATATGTAATTAATTATGTCGAAATGCGTTTCAGATGAGGATGATATCAGAGAAGAAGAGGATGTTGATGACGACAAAGAAGACGTTAATGAAGAATATGAAGGATCCACACCACCTGATGGTGAGTACATTTATTTTTATTTAATTATTTTCGATTTCGGGTCGTCCACATATGGAAAGTCACTGTATTCTCTTTGTTATACAGTTCATATTTGTTTGTTTTGTTTTGTTTGAGGATACTTTTTATGATCTAGTAAAAATATTATATCGTTGTAATAGCGAGATTCGGTCAATAATATTATATTTACTTAAAATTTTCGAATTATATGAAAAAAGAAACACACAGAAGTGATATATTCAAGACGGCACTCTGAAGGAATCGTGAACGGTGTCCGTACGGATCCACAGGTTGTCTACCGGGTCCGGCGACAATAACTCGATTAGGGGTGTAATGGGGGTGCGCACCACGCCTGACGGGAATGCAAAACGCATAAATAAATACTTGGAGGAGTGGTAAATGGCTTCGGTGAAGCGAACGGGGTGCGAATATCAACCCCGCGGGGTGCTCCTTTCTAATCCCATCAGCACGAGTGTACGCCTCTGCGCCGATGGACGACGAGTTATTAGCGATCGGACTTTATTACGTTTTTTCATTTATTTTATTTTTAGGTTCATCTGCTACGTTTTCATTTCAGTCGCGTAGGTGGGATGGAAAATTATATTCCTTGTACGTTTCGAAATTAAATTCACAAATTCAAGCAAGAAATATTTTGACCAACTTTTATCAAACATATTATAAAATATAGCACTTCGTTAATCGACATACATTAAGCCCAAGCCCTCACAAGCAACGCTCGGACAGCGCCATCCTCAAAGCGAGCACCGTACCTCGGCCAATTTACATATTAAGAACATAATCGATTCACCAACGCCAAAGTTAATATCCTCTATCGCCGTCTCCAGCCATCTCATCCGGATCGACGTCCGATGGGAGTCAGGTGCGCCGTCGATGATTACACGCTGAGTGCCATCATCCCCCGCGGCCCGAAGCCGGGGGTGTGTTCAGCACATAAAAACTTGGACAGACCTGATGGCGCAGAGGAGGGGAGGCAAAGGTCGCCGTCAGGGGCTGTAAAAACTGCGTTAAAAAGTTGTAAAAAGGCGCTCTTACATCACTCCAGGCCGCCGTTTACGTCTGGCGGGATTGAAACTCGGACTTGACGCCGTTAAAACGAAAACACCCCCATACACCCAACCACCCACCACCCACTCGTTCTTCGTTCGTTCGTTCGTTCGTCCCACTGCTCGGTTCTGAGTCGTTACGGTCGTCAAGACGGTCGTAACGATTACGATTTACCTCGGAGGAGTCTCGAAATACTCGAGCTTAAGGCATTCGAGCTGGAGCTGGTGGCGTTTTTCTTGGCTTCGGTGAGGATTAGGCGCGTTCGATCGGGTTTTTATGTATGTGTATGTTTAAGGCGATTTTGAATCGTATCCTAAGATTTCGAGATTGATATTTGCGTCGAAAAAGAAAGATATCAGATTTGTCAAATTTTTCATTGATATGTTCATTAAATCGTGAAATTTTATTTATTCAAAAAAAAAAAATAATCGTATTCATCTAAACTCTATCTATTTGGATTTTCGCTGAACATTTTTCAATAATATCTCATGTCAATATCATTTTGATTGTGTTCTCAATTATGCTAGTGTTGCAAATTCCAATTCTTTTACTGGAAGATATTTAATGTATTGCATTCGTCTTCATCAACCGCATAGTTGAAAACAATAAACACTGAAATGATTCTTACAATAACATAATTTTCATTAAATTTTGAATATACCATATTGTAAAATTCACAAGAATTTAAACCGAAAAACGTTTTTTTTTCATTTTTTCAATTTTTGTTCTTTCACTTTACTATAATAGAGTTCACAATCGAACAAACGAGTACAATTTAATCGTGTGAATAGCCTACAATACACATTGTATTTATTCAACGTATCACTTAACCGACACGGCCCAGTGCAGGTGCAGCACTAGACTTCGGTGCAATAAAACTAAACAGGCTGCGTAATACGGTTGTATCCATTCCCGGCGGCTCCCTCATTTCCCGCGATCAATCCCAGGAAACTCTCCCTTTCCAGGATAGACTAACCCACCACCACCTTCTCGATACGGCCTCAACCCTTTGCCACCCCCCGTGGCCAACTTCGTCCTCGGCGTTCACCTTGAAATTGATCCTGGCTGCATTGTGGAGCGTAATCCCGAGCTTCGTTCCTATTAAATACCATTGTGTTTCGGAGAAAGACCGGTAAATTGAAAGACGTGCTCGTTGATTTAATCAATTGTTGTATAGCGTGTTTTCTTACAAGGATTATGATGCTATTATGTGTAGTTATTTTTTGTGAGTCGTTAAAATCGGACGGTTGTGGAGTCGTTCTGAAGTATGAGTCTTACAATTAGTGCGAGAGATGAAAATATGAATGAATAATATCAATATCAGGTGAATTGTATAGAGTAGTATTACGATTCTTGCTGTTAAATATCAGCCGAGGTGAGTCACAATATTTCGATTCACATTTTGACGTTTCAAGAACATTAAAAATATCATATTGACACTGTTAAGCAATAGCAGATTCGGTAGTCTAAACTTTCCATACATTGCTTGGACGAAAAACTGCCGCTTATAAGTATCGATATATCGAATTGAATACTGTACACATGAGCTCCAATTAGTCCCATTCTCAAAAACTATGACTCCATCGAGCAGCAGGTGCGCAATTTCGTAAAAGCCGAAGGAACTATCGTTCCAGTTGCGGGGGCGTTTACCGACCGGGGGCGCAGGCACCTTAGACGGGGGGCTCGAGTCCCCAGCGGGCCCCCATTGTTCGTTCGGGACGAATGTGTGTCCGTAAATTAATAAACAGCCACATTAGGGGGCGTTGAATATTGATGAGTGGTGCACGATTGTCTGCAACGACTGCTGGTAATGGCCGGCCGAAGTTAGCAGGCCGGACAAGAGCAACCCTACTCTGATTGGGGAACGTTTTAGTGGTTTTGATCAAAGTTGTGTGTTACATGAATTATTTTTGATTTTGATTAATGTTTCATGCTATAAATTTGAATTAAATACATCTTCACTAATGAAATTGTCATGGAAGTTTCGATATCGTTGAAAACGATCTAATTTTCTTTGAAAGATATAATCATTTTTATGGAAAAATAATGGCCGAAACAACTCTGTTTAAAAGCTCTGTACCGTCTGCTCATCTCAAGTCTCTCTCTCGGTCGGTCGCGGCAAATTGATGCTTTAATACCCTGGCAACTGATGAGCTTTTTTTCGGTCGCGAGTCGAGCGGTGTACTCTGCGGATTCGCATGAAAGGGTAATATCATGAAAATATGTTTTTGAATTTATATTGTGATTTGGGAATGACGGGAAAGCGAAGTTTGGTCCCGCCCCGGCGGCCCCAGCTGGCGCACACCACCCACTCACACCGTTCCTCTCTCATCTGAGTATAGGGGACTCAACAAATTCCTCATTGAACCACAAATGATGCCCAGAACGTTGATTCGCTATTCCAATCAATGTATAAACACTGAAAAATTCAATGAATTTTATCAACTTAGTCTACATTTCTATCTTCTGTATTGTATAAGAAAAAAATCTAAATTTTCGTGGAAAGCTTTGTTCTCTTGAATTTTGTCACATTTAGATTATTTTTTAACTTTATATGCACTATATATACTCATGAAGAATTTTGTATTATATTACAATAATTTCAAAATATATTTTTCTTCAGTTTTTTTCCATAATTACTGCAAATTAATTCACAATGAGCTTTAAGTCAGTAGAATTTAGAACACCGTCTAAATTGTCTAATTTGATTTGCATAAAAACTCCAATTTAGATCTCATCGAATATTTAATCAAGAACACCACGCAAATTCGGAAAAACTCAACTGTTATCACGATTTTCCCTCGAATTTTCCGACTTGGAAGAAAACAGATAGACACTTTCTGTGGCGTGTGTACGCGAAAGCTTCCCCCCGTCCCCCCGGCCGCCGCCCGTTGGGGCCGCGCCAAAAACTCTGATTAGTTGGGATCCCTGGGGAATCCCGCGCTCATGGGTATGCCCCCGACCCGCGCCCCCCTCCCCTCGGGGCCCCCGGAGCCTGCGCCCCTCCTCGGCCTCCACCCCTCGCTCTCGCCTCCCGACCGCGCCAACTTGTTTTCCTTTACAGCTGGTGTATCTTTGTTAAAGTTTAAAAGTGAAGATTTCACATGGTGTGTGTATGTGTGTGTATGCGGTGAGGGGATGTTGGGTGGTGATGGTACTGAAATCAAGAGATTTTAGTTATAAGTGTTATGCTTTTTTTATTCATTTATCATCTGTTAGTTACTTAGTTAGTTATTTTCAGTTTCAATCATAAGATTTTTCAATTTAAGTTCAATTTATTTAAAGGAAAACTATTGAATTTAAAACGATTATTATTATTATTATTATGTGTATGGTTTAAGATAGTGATAGACTTAATAGGAAAATCTAGGAGCTACAGTAAGATTTCATTCGTCAGATCAATTTGAAATGGTGAATATTGAATTTAAATTATAAATTATTGAAATTGAATAGTCAAACTTGTATGTGAATTTATATTGAATAATTTCGTTTGAATTTGAAATGTGATATTTTCATTCAGGAAAATCTGTAAATTATCGAAGTAGTGATTTCGATTTGAGACCATTAGTTAATTTATCTATACGATACACATCTCGTCGACTCGCGTGTCACCTCAAGCGAAATCCCATCACATCACGCTCACCTTTTCAACGTCGAATCGATGAATAGCTAATGATTCGAAGCCGACATCGAAACGCGGCGCGATTCCGACCAAACGCATCGATAAATAAAACACAAAAAAGTCACACCGCGCGCATATTTCCCATAACCACCTATACAAATGAAAAATAAAAAAACCGGCGATATTTTCAATTGTCGCATCGCGAGATCCGTCGACGTTTTGTCCCGTCACAATAAAGACGTGTCGACGTTTTCCGACCGCGTGCACACGACCGAAGTGCATCCCCGAGGATGCTGCGAATTTGTATGCACTTCGTCGGGGGAGAGCGGGGATATTGTGTCCGGGAAAACATTCGATTCTTTTGGCAAATTCTTCGGCGAGGCCTCCCCGACGACCTTTTGGCCGTCGCAGTGCCGTGCCCTAAACCGGTCGACCATTATGGTAATTAACCGCTATGGTGGATGGTTCCGTGTCGTACCTTGGATTTGTTCATCGGACGTTGTAATATTTTTTAGTACGAATGATTGTTAAATGTAATTGATTTTGGGCTAGCGTTACTGAGCTAGGTTCTTATTATGGTTCGTGCATTGTGATATCGAACGTAAATTGGTTTTTCATTTCGATATGAATGTGTTTGTTAAAAAAATGCATGAATGTATTGAATGAAAATTTATCATGGAAGGTAGTAATTTTTATGTGATCTAGGTGATTTTCCTCTATGTGTTCGATAATATTAGCTGAAGTTTTTGGGATTGATACGAATTGATTCTGTCTTACTTTGATTAAAATATTTTCTAATCGTTCAATAATAGTCTCATAAGTAGATTTCTACGTATTGGGTATCGACATACATTCTTTAAATATTAATTTTCACACTATTTCAATTTTTATTCTTCAATTACTACCAGTCACCGAAGTAACAACAGTGGCATTAAGAAAAATATCTATCTATAACTCAATTTTTTCATCTTCTTTTATACACAAGTATACCATCATTAGCCACTGAACTTTACTTCTGGCCACTTTTAATCAAATGAAGATCGTTTTGGATTCATCTGCATATAAAAAAAGTTATTTATACGTCACAATTTAAAAATAAAGCAGCCAATTCCGAATACGGCACACGAAATATAATCCATAATCGCGTATATATATAATATAATACATATTGGCATGTAGAGCAAAGGCACAAACGCATTTATGGTTTTGTCGGGGAAATTCTCCCAGAGGAGGTTCGGTTTTGCGCGCTCGGACCCGATGCGCGGGAGTGGTGGAAAACGCCGCGCGAAACGCAAAAGTGGGCAGGCGATGGTTGCCATGGCTGCGGGGCTCCGGGGGGCGAGGTCCCCGGGGCCCTCTGCGATGTGATTAATGCGGCGCCCCCGGGGGACGCAGCCCCCGCGCGTGCGCACCCCCCGCCGGAGCCTTCGCCCCCCGCGAAGCCACCGTGATTCGGCACGCCGCGCCTCGCCAAAACTCCCGGGAAAAACCTACTCCGCTGCTACGTGGAAAACTTCCGCGAAAACCGAGCTGGACTTCGATGCCGGGATATGCTCTCTCTCTCTCTCTCCGTTTATGTTGTGTTATGCCTTTGATCTTGTTGTATATCGGATCTAGTGTTACGTAGTTGATGGTCATTGTGTTTCAATGCAGGGTTTGAAAGTGGTCTGTTATAGTAAAGGAAAAATATCTGGTTGAATTCTATTTGAAGACACTAAAAGTCTAATTGTGTTCTACATTTAGTACTGAAAGAATGAAGTGATGAATGTTATTTTGCCTTGTATGTATATTATGTTATATTCACGATGCTGTGTTAGATTTGACTAATTGATTTTATATAAGGCTGTTTAATTGAAATCTTAGATATGATTGAAAATATTAAATTTATTCGATTATTTTTTTAGGAAATATGATAATTCACCAGTTTTTCTAATGTTAAATATTCCAGATTATGCAGAGTATAGAATTAGAATGGAGAAATTAAATAATCGCATAGATATTTAAACGTGTACATTGTGCAAACCACGGAAAGTCGGGCGTAAAAGCAGATTATTCAGCAGATATTTTGATCTATTTGCACGGGTCAAGTCGATCAACAGATGCCCATTACGAATCTGCGAGAGTTGTTTGCACACCGTTCCCTACTTGGACGGATCTCGTTCCGCACAAAATTCTTCCCAACTCCAGACTATGATTGTTTACAGTTAAAAAAACCTTCACCTTCCGCTTTATATAAATACCTACATACGAAACGCGGAAAACTGCACCGGCAGACCATTTCATTTTTCATCAGCCGACACCATCTCACCTAACCAACGACCTCAACACCGAGCACACACCCACACAAAGACTTCAAATATACACACACCCGAATAATTTTCCCTTTTTACACACACACACACATCCAAGTACAGGGTGCCCCGAGATTGGCAAGCGGCGCGTATTAAATATTTCCCGCGGGACGCTCGTCGGAGGAGATAGATTTCCCGCGGGACCACGTTAATTTTCTGCCGCCTTGAGCATACTGCCCCCCAGGGCGCACCTACCGGAGCACACACACCTTTCCACCTTTTCGCCAGGTATTCTGAAGGGGGGGGTGAAGAGGGGTGGAGAGGTGTTATTGCGCCGCCGGCGAAGCTCCTTTTCAGCGCCGGCGCCCCCGAGAAGCCTGCGCCCCCCGATGTTGCTGCACTCTCTCTAGCGTTCGATGCGCTTCATATTGAATTCGATTCTTTCTTAGTTCGTAGATGCATCTTCTTCTTCTTCTTCGCCATTTGTGCGAATTGTTTTGTTTCGTTGTCGTTTTATGGGTGCGAGCGATGGTTCGGTTCACTATGGTTCAAAACAGGGTTGGGTGAAATTTTTCTGGAATAGTGATTTTTCTGTTATGTGAAAAACTGAATGACTTTAGGAAAACGTGATATGATCAACACTGTTGAGATAGAGTTTTGTTTATGTTTTGGTTTGGTATGATGTATTTGTGGATGGTGAGATTTTCAAATACATAATTTGAGCATGGAACTGGTCATTTAGGGCCATGCAGTAATAGTTGTTTTATGATCGATCATATCACTAA
The DNA here is from genome assembly GCA_024721215.1 of Cheumatopsyche charites. NCBI lineage: Eukaryota > Metazoa > Arthropoda > Insecta > Trichoptera > Hydropsychidae > Cheumatopsyche > Cheumatopsyche charites. The sequence continues at coordinate 7,941,436 of CM045576.1, read as the reverse complement.
CTTTAATTAAACTTTAACTTACAATTAGCCAACGTTTATTTCTATTGAATTTTTTATTCAAGGCATTTCCGTTAGCTCGCAGTGCCAAAATCAATTGAAGAAAAAAACTAGCAAAGTTGTAGTTTAGTCAAAGTTATGAAAAGATCAGCTCTTAGAATATTCTCTTGTGTGATTGTTGATGTTTCAAAAAATATTTTGAATTAATCAAATCAACTGTTAATTTGGTTTCTTGATAATTCGCTCCATGCTTCGTTGATTATTTTTCTTGTCGTTAATGACGTTTCTGGTTGGATTAACGTTTTTGCGGCGAACGGTACCGAGGAACAATGTTGAAAACAATGCGCAATCTCAAGACGCGACCGAAATTCCTCGAACTCATAGGAATTTTGAAGGGTTTCACTCCTGAGGGGCGCATTCCTCGCGCCAACTCCCCAATGTGAATATTTTGACACTGCGGCTTGCATAACTGAATCGAATGTCGCATATTGGTTTCGATACTTTCGAAACAAAGTCGGACGTATATAATAAATACAAGATTTCTACCCTCAAATATTATTCATATTATAAATTAATTTAAAAAATCAAATTCAAGTTAAATACTTTTGATTTCAATATGAAATATTTTCAATTTCAGCTCAAATTTTCTTAAGAATATTCGAACGATTCAAACGTTTCCACATTCATACCGAAAATATCACAAAGTATAAAGACCGAACACTTCAGTTTCGAATTCAAACTTTAAATTCAAACATTATACACATTCACATACGTACTTTAAAGGGTATGTGCCTTGGCCCGACAGCTCATTAACCAGATTGCCGGCCGTGAATTATTAGTGATGCGGCGTCCCGACGTCTTGAGAACCGACGCCGGCTATAATTACACCAGCTGCTTGGCACATGAACACGTGTGTGTGTATGTGTGTCTGTCTTGGAGACTCTGAGGGTTGAAGGTGGTCGGTGCCACTGCAGCTTTTTGAATATTGCAATTTGAAAATTGTCCCCGAGGTCGAACGGTGGTCGGTCGGATTCAAGTTGCTTGTCTCGAGTTCGTGTCATGTGGTTGATTGAGGTTGTGTATTTTTAGTTTGGTATTGTGTTTTTACTTTTAAATATTTGTATGTAGTTTAGTATTTATGGAAATAAATGAAAAAAATGTAACCTAAAAGATAACTTGATCTGGTGATATCTAGTATCATGTCGATGGCATAGTTAACAAGTAACTGATTTTTCCATGGCGATTCAAATATTTTGATAATTGTTAATGAACGAACATGTCATAGCATCATCAACAATGATAACATTGTTGCACAAGAACCGAATCGGTAGCACTGACGAGGATTTACCGACTAAACGTATCGTTTGGTTCGCGACTTTGAAACTGTTGGGGAGTGAGGGTGGGCGATCGGAGACATGGGGGGCGAAGTCTCCGAAATGGGGCGCGGTCCCCGGCGGGCCCCATATACCTGTCCCCGCGTTCGGTGCCAACTACTCCCCGCAGTCAGGTAAATTATTAATATTTTTTCGATACAGGGCACCCGCGAGACAGGGCTGCCAACGCGAGCGCGGGAAACTTCCGCGAGATTTCAATTTGCCGCCGCCGCTTTAAAATGTCGTCTCGTGCCATTTTCCTAATCCGTTTGTATGAATATATGTTTCTTTCATTGTAGCCGTGAATTGTTATTTATTTCATAATTATTTCAAGGAAAAAAAATCAAATAAAATTGGAAAATGCTCAACTTGAAACGAAAAATCTGAACCTTTTATGGATGTCATAATCTAGATCATTCATTAAATATATGGATTGTTATCAATATGTAATTATGTCATAAAAATTGGTTTGATTCATTCACTGGATATTCAATGAACGTGTAATCCCTAGTTTATAGCTTCATTTTCCTTCTCTTCTCGCTCGACAGAAATTGAATAAGATTTTCACGTTGTCAGATGCCACATTCGTAACGTTATTATTTTTGCCGTTTGATTGGATGAACACCCATCGCAAAAGTAGAATATATGTATCCAGTTAACCTCATCTGACAAATATATCAAATCGCATTATGTTAGCACGTGCGTCGGAAAACTCACCTAGTACACGCATACGAAAATACCCGCATGCACATAGCATATTCCGATAAAATTTCACACCGAATACATTAACTGTGACAATGATGAGTTAGGCAAATCACCATTATGATAATTGAAACCGATTATACTCATTGTGCGCTAAATAAAATAAATCAAGTCCAATTTGACGAGAGTTTCGGAATTAACAACGGAACTAGCGAACGGAAAGTTTTCGAATTTCGCGTTAACGAGTTCGTCGGATGGAAACGCGTGAAATTCGAATGTTCGCGCCGTGGGACCCTCACCTACGTATGATAACAACAATACGCAAATGTATAGGTGATAAATAAACATTTTTCGCCCTTCAGCAACAATTGACTTATTTATCTTAATTATAATCGCCCGACAGGGGAATTATCCCTTTTCATTGTTTGTCTCCCTCGCCCGGTGCCACCCCTTTCCGAAGTCAGGTGGCGATGTCCTCGGGGATCGTCGTACTTGCTAACACACCCTGTATATAATGAATTGTATTTACGTACGATAACGACGAATTAAACTCGAGTCGAATATTTCAATTTTTGCTTATAATATAATAAAAAATTATGTCATTCAATTTTTTTTAAATAAAAATATTAATGACTTCATTATATTTTTCAGAATTAATGATAAAATTAAAAGGATATTGAGTTGTGACATAGAAAAATTGTAGTCGCGTAGTCTCGTCTTGGTGTCGGTGACGAATTAATTCAGGTGAGACGGTAATCTGACATGGGACGGCGCCCCCATGGGGGCGTAGCTTCCCTCGGGACCTCCGAAATGTCACCTTCGAATGATCGGGAGAAGGGATGAATTCTCAATCAAAGTCATTTCTATATTTACGAAAGTTCTGCGAAATATCTCTATTCGCATACCAATTAGTTTTAGGAAATTTCGATGTGATTCGAATAAATATAATAAATAATCAATGCCGTAAATGGGATATTTTTAATTATCATTCTGCTTTCTTCAAATTGACGTTATTTCGTCGCGTTTAAATTGGTATTAGTGTTTGTTTTTGTGTGTTTTACATAATACGCTAAAAATATGTGAAAAGTAACCTTTTGCGCCCCCCGTGAGAATTCGGCTCTCATTATTATTATGGCGCTGCGCTTCTCGAGGATCTCAAACGTAGATTCCATATTTCTCAGAAAAATTAAACATTTTGATAACAAAAATTTAATCCACTGTTCAATTATGATTTAAAGAGTCGTAAATTTCAAAATCTTGCGTAAGCTACTTTGCCTCATTATCGAATCTGCACCACATTCCAAGTATCGTGTATAATTCTTATCAAATCTAATTGTGGCACAATGCAGATTCAAAGGAAAATATATCAAAAAGTCATTCGCTCTAAACCTCAGTTCAAATGGCTTAAAGCCCCGACATTCAATCAGCGATGAAAACTATCATTAATTAATTTCATAAGAGAAAAAAACATCAACTCGAATTGAATAACCATCGATTGAAAGTTCTAAATTAAGCGACCTTTCATTAATCTCTAACTAAATCGAACGTCGAACCCGAGCATGCCACGACCCACAGTTGCGGCATCCGCGGTCCGGTCGGTGTTTTATTGTGGCCGTCGGGGGCCCCGCGGGACTCCGATGGCGGTGACGTCACACGAGAGGTGTTCCGGCGCGGGGGCCGGGGGCCAGGGGCGGAGGCGCGCCGGGGGCCCACCGGTGGCCACCGCGAGTAATGAGCTCTCGAGGGACAGGGCGCCATAACCAACCGACACACACATTCATACATACACGTGTATGTACAACACACACACAGATGACCCGATATCACTAATACGCAAACACTAGAATGGGGTGTGTCGTCGGATCAAATGTTGCCGTTCGTATAGTCGATTTGACATTTGTATCTGCGTGTTGGTCGAAATTGGATTTTGTTCGGGACGAGTTGAATATTTGTGCTCTGAAAGTGTTATATTAATCGTAATAGTAATCATGATTCATATTTAAATTAGCCTCATTTGTATTTGTAATTGCTTAGTCTGATTCAAAGATTGTTTTAAAATCAGCTGAATGAAGATCAAACATCAAAACTGGTTAGAAGCTAATCCTGTATTGGAATCTTAAAGTAAGAATGTTTTAAATATTTGGGAAAAATCAAATGAAAAGCATACGTAGGGATTATATTGAATAGTTCATTGATCAGTACTAGGGTTTTCTTTCAAATATTCGAATATTTTTCAAAATATTTGTCGAATATCATCATTTGGTTTAATAATATTCAAAAGTATTATATTTTTTGAAACAAATAATTTTTTAATACATTTTAAATTCATGATTTGATTTTGGTTGTAAAATTGTTCCAAAAAGATTTTCCGGACATCATACGTTTTTTTCAATTCGAACCATTTGAGTCGATTTCGATGAATAATTGGTAACTAACTCTAATCGGTACAACACTTAATACTGAAAAAGAAAACATTTTCCTACAAACGACTACATTCCATACGTAAAAAATAATTATTCGATATGAATATTATCATTTCTTCAAAACAAATCGAAAAATGTGTCAAACAGATCAACACTTTCACCGCTCGCACCCCGAACAAGACTTACGGGGGTACACCAGGTGCGCGTATGTTTATTCCCGGGGTCCATTAGGAGATAAAGGCCTCGGATGACGGGGTGAGGGGGGGCGAGAGGGTCGAGGGTGTCTTCGGGAGACGAGGGTGACACGACAGCCAGCGGTGGCGGCGAATTCGACGCCAATCACTCCGCGGCGGGGGGCGCAGACCCCGGGGACGTCATTACGGGGGCCCCGGACGCTATCGGAAGACCACCGCGCCGCTTTCATGCGCTTTATGGGATCATACGCCGGCCAATTGTTATCGCGTAATGGATACGCAAGAATGACGCTTTCTATTCGGTTGAAAGTTTTCCAATTTTCTTTTGAATTTTTCAGAACCCATTTTTCAGTTTATGCTGTGACTTGATTTTTTTTAATTATTTAAATGGGGCACTTGAAAAAAAAAATGGTAGAAAATGAGATAAAAAATTTCAGACAAATGTTCAGAAATGAAAAATAAAATTCATTTCAGAACTGCACATAGGAAAACAAGATATGTTGTTTGGAAAAGGAAAGTCTCATTCGTAAGCGGATGTGTATGGTCACGTAATTCGTATTGTGTAAGATTAAAGTTCGAATGAAGCCAATTATCTATTTTGTGTCCTCGATTATGACATTGGTGTAAGTCTCGTTCTCATTATATTCTGAAATATGTTATAATAATTGAATGAATTATTGACTTATTTTTATTTATTTCCTAGACTTTTACACCACTCTTGTAATAGATGACACATTTATTAACAAAATCATATGAAATGGCCTATATTAAATTGAAACGTACAGCACAAAACGACCATATCCGTTAAGCGAAATAAAGCAATTTAAACGGCGCAAAAACACGACGACGACTCGCAAAAAAACAGCATCTCTTTGCATCCACGTGTCGCGTGAAAGTTTAACGTTGATTGTTTATAGAAAATTTAACACGTTGTTTGCGGGCGGGTCGCGGGAAAAGTGCGGCACACGCCCCCCGGTATATAAATAAGCGGTTTCCGGGGCCGCGGGCAGACACATTCGCCATAGTTCCAATTCCAAACATTTGACAATCCCCTCGGGGGACATTAGAAAATAAAATTTATATTTTATGACAGCGAGGCTGCGCGGCGGCTCCCAATAAACCCATTGTCGGGGGCCATCCGACGCCTGCGCCCCCTCACCCCTCCCTCGCAAGCCTCCGCCCCATCAGACACACATGGGGCCCCCGGTCCACCTTATTTCGCCTGCTCTCGCTCCCGTGTCGTTGCCGAAAATCCACCTACGCCGTTTTCGCAAACAAATCTGATATGGTTCCGTTTGTGTGCATGTGTGTGTGCTGTTGGTTTTCTTTTTGGAATTTTCATCGTTCGTTTCCGGGAAAATTTTTGATGGTGGGAAGTTTAGTTATTTTGGTAGTTTGTAAGAGGGTTAAATTGAATTTGTACCAAATTTAGGTTTAATTTAAATGCTGAATTAAATATTGATTTTGTAAATGCATGGTATCGATGAATTTTAATGTTTTGAAAAAAAAATATTGATGACATTTGTGAAGTATTATTTAATTTGATACCTATACTTCAAGTTGAATTAGGTTGAGTTAGGTTATGTTTCTTTTTTTTAGACTGGGATAGAGTCACGTTTTGAGTTAGGCTAAGCTACGTTACGTATTGTGCCAAATGTTTATTTTTCAAGCACATACATTTTTTCTGTATTATTTCTAAAAAAAAAAATTGTTTAAACTTTTCATATAAGTTAATAAATCATATCTATTTTACAGAATTGAAATGCTATTGAAAGAAAATGTTGATAAATCCAGAAAATTTGAACATTATCTATAAGAAAAACTATGAAGAAATGTATCAAAAACTATTGTAATATCAATACAATAACTAACATTTCACGATATTTACGTCACATTCAATAAAAACCTAATCAACTCACACTTTTAATTTTCACATCTGAACACATACACGAAAAATCCTTTAAAACGCACCCCAGAAGTGTTAAATCGTGGACTAATTTAGTCTCGTTTACGTCGAAGGGCAACGCGCGCCCTCCACCACCCCCCCGTACATACAACGGATCGTATTCAGTTAGGGGTAGTTTGATCGCCTTTACCGACGCCCTGGGGCACCTTGCCCAGGGAAGGGATTTCAAATCGACCGGACCCGGAAACTTTTTCATCCGGAGGGTGTCCGTCAACACTTTCGGTCTTATTCCGCTTCTTGTTCGATTATGTGTACTCTTGTTGGTCGAGTGATTTTTTTTTTCGGTAGGGTAGTTTACGTCCGAGGTGAGAAATGAGAGGGTTTTGTCTATGCAGCTGTGAAATGTTATGCTTTGTATGAGAATGATGATGCGTTGATGGTGTGCAGATTGCATCGGATCCAAGTATTTTCTGATAAATTACAAAGGATTCCGAAAATGTATGAATCATGTGTTACGATTCGTATGGAAAAATTGTATTGTTGAAAAAATAATTTATGTGAAATGATTGTGGAAAATATATTTTTATGAGATTTGAATTGATCTCTAACATTATTATGAGAGAAAAATATTTTTCGACCACTCTATTTGTACGAAACTGTTTACAGCAGAAATAATTTTTGTGCCAAAAATGTGTCGGAAAATGCGCATTCGAATTTTTTCGTATCATCTATTTATATGATTTTCTGTTGCTTTTTCAGATATCAATGGACCGACCGATACGTTGGACAGTTTGGAATCTGGTGAGTACTCAATTCAATTACTCTCTTTAAAACTATTTATAACCGATTTAAATAGAATATTGTGTTAGAAAAAAATGAACGTTAAAAAATATGCAACATTCATAAAAAATCGGTTCAATGAAAACATAAAAAAAAACGAAACAACAATCGCTCATTCACAAATCTCGCTTAATTGATACATTCACCGAATTTACGAATCGACCCTCGCCGTTAAAACGGACAGCGATCCGCACTCGACAGTAAAAACGTCAAAAATCCCCTTACGTTACAAACACACATCGATACATACCTACATATTATATAATAATTCGAGCAAAATTGAAGAGTCGCAGTTCGATTCCATCCTACTGCATCGTAGTCCTATTGTATATAGCCACGTGCTCGGACGAGGCCCCTGAGCGGCGGGAATCCGCCCCCGGGGCCCCCGGGCGATACACGGAAACCCTCCTCGGAGGCCGTATCGGAGACCCTCGTTAATGCGGCAATTAAAACGGGCGAGCGTTAATTTTTAAAACGGATTCTCGTACGTTCGTCGTGCACGTGTTCGTGTTTTGTTTTGTGTTGTGTTCGGGGAAAATTTTCGTAATTTTCATTTTTGAAGGGTTTTGAGTTTTTGCTGTAATAGATCGATTGACTTTTTCCAATTGAATGAACGGCTAATGAATAGTTTTGAATATCTTTGAATATTGATCGTAGAATAGTTAGATAGTTTTGACGATTATATTAATGTTAGTTCATTTGCCGAAATTATTTGATTAAGAAAATTATACGAGTGAAGATTGATTTTCACATAACGTATGAGACTTGTGTATCGATTTTTCGTATGTGTGATTTTTTATGTATAAAATAAAGATATATCACTAGGTGACATTCAAACGTCGCGTGAAAATTAGGTTTAGTATACAAGTGAAAATTTCCCGAGGAAAAGTGTTGACTGACATGCTTTATGATTCTCTGTAGTATGTAATTTTTCAAATAAACTCGACTAAAATGTTGCTTTCTATATTGAATTGATATTATTAGTTGTTCATCTACTATGCTTGAAATAATTTTCTCAGATTCGAATAATACAATCAAAATACCAGATATGAAAAATATTGAAAAGTATTATTTTCAAAATATTTATTTTTTGACTTGTTTTTCTTAATATAATACCTTTTGAATGTCAGTTTATCGATTTGATGTAACTTATACCACTCCAAAAAAAGTTTACCAAACTTAAATCGATAATCTACTGGACGATCGAAATACCAACCTTCGACGTTTCAAACAACAACCGCACATAATCAAAAAGAACCAACTTCGAATAGGATCAAACGACACTAATTCAATAAATCTGAACAACCCAAAGTCGCTTTCCGATATTAAAATCGCGATCGCCCGAGGTGCCACGAGAACGGAAAGAAGTCGCCGAAGAGCCGAGAGCGGAGTTATCTGCGGAGCGCCCGAGGGTAGTTTTCGGAGACCAGAGGGAGGACTTTCGACCCTTCTCCCCGTTAAACGGAATCGCAGTCTCGACCAGTTAATTACGGCGCCGCGGCCCGATAACGGACGAATTATTATTCTGGAACGTTCCACCAAGATAGTGCGGGTGGGAAGCCGTGGGTGGACCAAGTGGGTGGGTTGGGTGACTCTTTGTTTGTTCGGACATCTGAAAATACTCCGGAGACTCGTGGGGTTGACGACATTCTCGAGCCTCTCTGGTGTAATCTTCTCGTGTTATAGATTTTTTACGTTCGGTCGTCTATGGAGAGATTGATTATATTTCCGATTTTCATATTTGAAGTTGTTTAGAAGTATGTTTGGAAAAGAAAGGAATAGTTTTATGAATGATTTGATGAGAAATTAATTCGATTAAGGAAATGTTGTTTGTTGTTGTTTTCACCAATTAATAGCTATCGATGAAAAACATTAATTTGTATCAATATTTTCAGAATGATAGATATAGAATCGATTGATGATTGTAGTATCAAACTTAAAAAAATATGATTCATTGAGACACTTCAGCAATGTCATGTGTAACGCTTACAATAATATTCATTTTAACGTTATTCATTGGTTAATTTGGTGATGCGAAACTCACGTAACTTATCATTTTATACGCCAGTACTCAAATCTAATTGTGAATTCATAATTCGTCCATAATCTTATTCCGCCACAGTATGAAAAGTGAAAAGCGTCCGGCGACAACACGCAAGTATGAAAATTTGATCGAGGCTTCTTCTCGTTCTTCGTGCTCGCCAGTGGCGGGTCGTAAAGCCGCGGCCGTATAAGCGAATTATTGCCATTATCATAACCCTGCCGCCCCCCCGCGCAATAAATATTTGATATTTGCCCGAGGCGCCACTGTCGAGTTTATTATACACATTTTTCGCGATTACTTTTGTCGTGGGGGCTTTTACGAGCGCGCGCGCGCGAACCCGCAACTAAAAGTTTTTTAGTGCGCGACGTGCCGCCACTGGACTCCCATCTCGCGATTAATTATTGCCGCCTAATCGGCCTTCATTTTTGAATTTTTCAATGCCGCCACTTCATAAGCAAAAGCGCTTTACTGCTCATGAAAGTCGTTATTTATTTTCGACAACAAAACAACTGATAAATTCTAGAATGTGGAGACTCAGTTTGTATTATTAGAAATAAGGAAGCATAGCCATCGAGGGTTTGCGAGATTCGCACAGAACCAATTAGTGGTGGGGTTTAAAATCTCATCGCGACGTCTCTCGTTCGGAAAATCCGGCGTCCGGATGCTAAGTGAGAAATTGTGTCCGCAATTTGAACGCGTCCGTTTTAATTGAAACTTTGTGACGTTCCGCGGACCATCGGTCGTTTTGTATGTGCGATAGTTTGGTTTTCGCATCGATTCTGGGAAAAGTCAGGGACGGTGCGAGGGAGAGGCCGGAAGGACTCTAGAGCCCATTATGTGTTAAATTTTCCTGTCAATTTGAGTTTTTCGTGAAGCGAATATATTTCCGAGTATGAAATGAAAAGCAGGCTGTTTAATTGCATTAGAGATGGGACAATTGATAAAAGACATTTGAATGTGAAAATGCTCTTTTAAAGAAATATTTTGATTTTCAAAATTTATTTTCTATCTATTTCAATACAAAATTTTTAGTTTTTATATAAAGTTGATTTAATTGGAATATTATTTCATATTTACAATAGGCTTCAAACTTTCATAAAATTGCCTTATTATGCTTTCCTAACTTTCAAAAAAAGAGAGCTAAATCTAAAATTATCCATTTCATCAAAGCTCAATATAAAAAATAAACTATTGATAAATTAAAATAACAATTTACATAAATTCCCACTTCACAATGCGCAAAAATCATCGCTAATTGACGCATCCATTTTTTCCCGGCTTAATTTAATCACCGAATTATCCGATGGCAGGTCGTGCATAATGCATATGCACAGTCGGGTCCAGGATGCGCTCCGTAAATAAAATAACACCCAAATTTGTTGTCTGACGTGGGGGTGGAAAACGGCGGGAAAACGGGGTTTGAGATGGGGGTCGCTTGGCCGAAAGCGGCCGATGAGCGGCCAGGTCGCAAAAACGAGACCGTTAAATATTTTATCGGATGCATCCGGCTGGCGGATGCATTATGCAAAATGCATTTACGACCAAATCCCGTCGTTATTTATATTCTTTCTATTTTAATTTTTAATTGTTTCGATTGCGGTATTTTTTCGCATTATATGAGGTACCGTTGTCAGAAATTGTCTTGTACGAACGATTGATGTTTTTTATTATGTTAAGTGATATTTTTTCGATGTTGATATTATCTTTAAAATGTTCCATTTTTTTTGCATTCGATAGTATTATTTTTTTCAAAATCACAAAAAAAATTTGGTATCAACTTTCAAACTGTTAGCCCATTCTATGAAGATCTATTGTGAATATTTTACCGATACTTATGCGCAATCTATTCACTCGACATAGAATGCATTATCTTTCTGAATTATTCATATACTTACTCATAATATAATATTTATAATATTATAGTTTTCTGGGTCGCCATGGGACCCCGGATCCAAGGGGCCGTTACGATGCGCGCCTTACGAGCGTCGCGACGCCTTTTATGGCGTCGACGACAACAACACGCGGTGCCAAATCGCACCACACCACCCTCATCTTGTCTTCCTACGTGTATTTATTTATACGCGTCTCTCTATATGTGTTATTGTGGAAAATGTATGGGAATTACTTCCGGTGGTGAGCAAAAGTCGAGTTCACATTGCCATCTTGGACGTCGAAGCTAGTTTCGACATCATGATATTGAAATTTGAGGTTTCTCATTGTCTTTGTAATCATTATGGCAACAACTTTTCACATATGAATTCTCAAAATTTTCATTCTGATATGTGTGTATATTCGTGCTTTCATATAAAGTCTTCGCGCTCTCTTGAACTTTAAAACTTTTTTATTTATTTATATTTAGTGTCAGAGGCGTGCGTGGCTGGATTCGTACGGTTATTAAGCGGTCGCTTTTCGCCGAATTAATTCCTCGGGCGCACTTTTATTTTGTCCGCGTGAAAAACGGGCACCAAAAGCCCTCAGGAGACGAATAACGCAACTCTTACGGCTCGAGGAAAAACCGCGGCCTCTTTTTATGTGCCCGCCACCGGTCAGGGGTGGAAACCCGGAAAAAAAGAAAAGCACCACCGTGGATTCGAAAAAACGGCGGGAAAATCGAACTCGCGTGCGATTCGTACCTATAGATGTACTTGCAGCTTGTATTGAAACAAATTTTCCGGTTTAGACTGTTGTAGTTTAAAGAAGAAACAACAGATGTCTTCCTGATCATATTTATATTTTTATATATTTTTTTGTTTTACGAAACATTTTCCAGGTGCAAATGTTTCATTTATAACGGGTCAGCGCTCAAAGGAGTATTCCGAGAAATTAGTCTCAAGACATACACATTGTTAAATTGGTTCAAAGTCGATTTATGTAGACAGTGATAGTGAGCTGCACGTATTCCATACAGGTGAGCACGAAAGTAAATGAACTGACTTAGAGTTAATTAAAGATCTGGCAGAGTATTTGCGGTACACGTGCAAGTAATTTCCTTGCTTCGTACAACGACGTCGTACTAAAGCGAATAAATTAACTCTTCAAGACCAAGACCGATTCGGTTTATAAGACAATCCGGATGTTTGATTTTAGTGTATCGTTTCAGTCATGATTCATCTATTAATCGCTGAAAGAAAATAGGTTTCTATACAAAATCCAGAATTGTACATGAAGAAAGGCAATATTCGTTCGGATTGAAAAACGGGCACGTCGCCGCTGAAAATCTTCGGGAAATAATCTCCCATTCCGAGATAACAATACAATTTTCTTTATGGGCTCGGCGGGGTGGACTTGTTGAGCCGTTCGTCGGCCTCCGCCCCCGCAGGGCCCCCGTAGTGCTCTTCGGGGGGCGCCCCCGACGGGCGCCGCCCGCTCGACTATCAAAAACGCCATCAATATTTCAAATTTATACTTTCTCGGGGGCCCCCGTTATGGATGGGGACCGCCATCGGGCTGAATTTAATTCGAACGGCGCGCGACACTTGTAACACCGCCGACGTCGGACCTTTATGTATTGCTTCGTCCTTGAAGATGGAAAAGTTGGAATTTTTCTTCAGAAATAAAAAAAGATAATTGTAAAATAAATATAGAATTCAACTCGATTTCAATAAGTAGTGAATTGTGAGGGAGGTTGGATGGTGTTAATTTACGTTATAGAATTTCTTAGGGTTAATCTTTCTATCATCAATCAGCAGTTCAACTATAACTTATAGTTATTGATTTTCTAACTAATTATTGAAATATCATCATTTCAAAAAAGCTCATGTACGAGAATGTTCTGCACGAACATCTGATTGTTCTTTATTGTCAATTCGAATTGTCATTTCTTCATAAGAATCGCATTTGATTGCAAAACAAACTAAGTGCATTACAGACACATTAAGTCAAAAACAAAGAATTAAAATACATATAAAATCAGCTTGTAGTGTATACTAGTGAAAATTAAAAAGCTATCTAAACCAGCAAAACAAATATTATTCATTGAAACAGCACACTTACACTCCACAACCACGAACTCCAACCGCACAGAGCACAAACCAGAATCCTTTTGTTTTCAGTTTCGCCCCCCGCGAGAAATGCACATTCGACTCTCCCTATGCATTATGAATTTATCCATACGCGATAAAAAGACACCGTAAGAAACCACCCCTTCACACACCACAACCACCTGAAACAAGAACGTCTTGCGGGGACGTTGAGGGAGATTGCGTCAGGAGCGCACCTGGTCCCCGGCCGGCCGTACTACCCTCGACGGCCCGAGTCCATAAGAATTATCCGCGAAAGACACACACGTACCTTTAATATTCATTTGCATCCGACGACGACGCGACCTCGAGGACCTCCGAGGTCCATTCTCGACGGCGTTACTGCCGACCTGCTGGGTCCTGACGAGCCGCGGTTGTTAATAATGTGTGAAGATTCCGAAATTGCGCGCGGAACGATGGTCTCTCGCTTTTATTTTTTGATCTTGTGTGTAAATTTTTGGTTTTTCAACTAAAAGACTTAAAACTTGTTTATTTTTCATTCATTAGTTTTCAAGTTTTGTGTTGTGTTTTAAGGTGGGTCTCGATATAATAAAAACGAATCGCACTTTGTCTTTGGGCATTCGAAGTCGGTCCTTTCAAACGGGAAGTCTATTCAAAACGAATGTGCAAAGGGCGTCTTCTATGAAAAGTTGACAGAAATAAAACGGGGTTCCGCCGAACGAACAAAACCGAATGAAACTTTGACAATCAACTTTCGGCACAACACGTCGAAGGCGGAATGCCGTATATCACTCTCGCGGAAAGTTGTCCAGTATTTTATATAGTCGTGACACATTCCATTCTGGCTAGCTCTACCCATTCGGTGTCGGGGCAAAAACTGCTCCCTTTCTTAATTAAAGTTTGTAGTGAATTTCACCTTCTCGCGAATGAAAATCTCCGGAAAACTCCCGACTTCGTTTCGGTCTCGATTACGTAAAGGGTTCGTCGTTGACAATATTAATTTGGTACTGTTCGACGGTCGCTTTTCTGCAAGTTATTTTTTTCTTCTTTCGTCTTCGGTCAATATATCAAGATAGTGTCGGACTCCTGTGTTCGGCCTGAAGTATATTTATGACCCCTTGAGCTCGAGCGAACAATTTTCAAAGCATAGTGCGTCCCTTCGCAGATGACCGTTGCAGATTTTACGAGAGTACGTCGTCTAATGTCAGTGATATATCATGGATGAAAAATTGATTTTATTTATTAACGAATTTCATTAAAAATTGATTTATTTCACAATGAATCAGTAGAAACTTCATAAAAATTAGTTATTAGTTGAATGCGAATCAGAAATTTTATCATTAATTAAGGTTCTTTACAACTTATGTATAACTTAAACATTTTTCTTTGTTAGCTATCATCATAGATTATTTCTAACTAATTATTATCAGTGAATGAAAGATTTGACATTAACAAACAGTTCGAATCATCAAATCAACTTTTTTGCAAAAACGAACAGCCACAAGACAACCGTGCAGTATTTGACATATTTCAACACAAATCTACTCCAATCATCAAAAACAACACATTCATCAACTCACACGACATACCCTAAGCACATTCACTAATTCCAACAAGCACAGAACAACCAGCAGCAGCAACAGCAATCTGCAACTATGAACCTCTCGACTTTTTCCCTCGCGCCATTAGTTCCCTCTCCGGCGCTAACTACGCACAGCATAAAACTTACCACCGAAACAGAACAGCCCCGCAGAGGGAGCGGAGCACCTCCGAGACTCCGGACCCCGGAACCCACACACCCCCATCCAGCTCACCCGGGGCAGGCGTAGCTAATTCAAACGGAGATAGATAACGTCCTCGTCCGATGCAGTAATATCCCCGACCGCCGGAGAAATAAAACTGCCGCTATCTAAACAAAGAGCCCTAATTATTCGGCTCGGGGGCGGCGCGGGGGCCTTACGACCGTTTTGGGGCCCATTCAGACTCGCGTATAGGCCCCGGGGGGCCCCGGGCGCCGCCCAGCCAATCACCGGCCCGGATAAAGCGTACCGTTCGGTTTTTTGCCCCCACCCTGTACTTCTTCGCCCACCGTATATAGTGCTCCTCTCGATTCTGTATGGGCTTTATAGATATGTGTAAGGGGTGGTCCAGGTTCTGGAGTCGGAATTGACCGCGGGATCGTCCCCGACATCCGATAATGGGTGAGAGTGCGCCGGCGGTGAACAGGTTAACGATGTTGTATTCGGTGTCTCCCCGCTGGATGCTTTGCGTGTTTGCGCTTTTTGTTTATGTCCGTTTCGAGGGCGATTTTCAGATTGATGCTTTGGAATTGGACGTTTTTTTTTTTGGTGATGTGATTTTTGCTTTGTATTTCGATAGTGGTGTAGGTCTGAAAGTTTGAAAATATTGAGGTAGGGTTAGTTAGGGTAAGTGCGGGAGTCGTCGATAAAATGAATACTATGTCGAGAAAATTACCATCTAGGCTGCATTCTATACATAACAGTATGTACACTAGATGTTTTTTTTTAACATCTTCGCTAATTTATGAGATATCGATTATTACTATACTCACTCCATGAGCCAATACTAACTTAAATATTTTTTTCCGGTTAGCATCGATAATGTATGAAATAGTGTGATAATGGTTTAACGATTAGATTTATGCTCAAACATAGAAATATTCGGAAAATTTTCTTGGAAAAATCGCTTTTTCTTTTCAAATTCCCGATATTTGTCAGTCATAAAATAGGATTTTATCTGTTTAGTTGCATATAAAATAATAAATGGTGACATTTGATAATTTAAAAGATTTTATTTAGTGTGCGTACGCTTGTAAATGATAACCACATAACGCGCTCTCACTGTCCATTAGTTTGCATCGAGTCACACTCACGTTAATAGGCATTTTATTATGAAAATGTAAACGACACACGCGGGACACGTACAGGATGTTGACGAAAATTTACTGAATATAATGAAATACCTGAATTTAAAAAGCTATATTTCGTCAATGAAATATTTGATTTTTCAAGAACACGCGACACATAGCAACGCCTAATGATAATGTTGTAACATTTTATTAATTTCGCATGAATGTGAAACATAAATATTTTCATTCGTTATACCATGTGGTATAACGAATATTTTTTTAAATTCATTCATATTAATTGAAAAACATAAAAAATAGATTTTTATGTGTAGTTGATGAATCGATATAGGAGAGATCCTTTTACTAACTTTTAACTAATTGTAAGTTTTAGTTTAGCTAGCATCTTTTTTCTATAAAGTTCGTCTCTATTAGTTCATGAAAAGTTACTGAAAATATCTGCCCTAATTAAAATAACATATTTTTGATAGAAAAAAAATAACCACATCTTCAAATTCTCTATTAATAAAAAATATTTCACAAGAAAAACTTAAAAAAAAAGTACAAAACAAACCGAAACACGCAGCCTCAACGAACTCTTATGACTTGTTAAAAAAGCAACAAATATGTAAGGAAACCGTACGTGGAGACGAGAACGGGGAGGGCGCAGTCTCCACGCGGGGGCCTCAGCAGGGGGGGCGGAGGCCCTGCGGCCCAGAAGGGCCCTCCGGCGCCCCGACAGCCGCCCATAAACAAAATTACCCGCCGAACAAAGGCGCCTCAATCAAACCAAACGGCGCCTGGGCGACGACGACTACCACCCCAATTCGACGGATTTTTAATTCGCAACATTTGAATGAGTTTTCCAGTT
This sequence comes from Cheumatopsyche charites, assembly GCA_024721215.1. Lineage (NCBI taxonomy): Eukaryota > Metazoa > Arthropoda > Insecta > Trichoptera > Hydropsychidae > Cheumatopsyche > Cheumatopsyche charites. The sequence goes on along the minus strand of CM045576.1, from coordinate 7,924,240 downwards.
TTTTTATGTATGTATGTATTTGTATGTATTCGTTTTTCCCGCCGTTTTCGTTCGCGAGGGTCGAGCGTCTCCGGAGACGATGTTGAGTGTTAAGAAACGATTACGCTTGTTGACGAGGAGTTTGATTGTTTCGTTTGAAGTTTATGATATTTGACGAAGATTCGAGTGCGCCAAGTACGGTTGTCGATTGAGGTTGTCTGTCTTATGAAGTTGTGAATGAAAATGACTCAGTGTGGAAATTGTCATTTATTGAAAGTAGTATCGAAATTCTTATTTTATGAAAATATTTTCAAAATTGTTCAGATGTGTGATAAGTATTCATATAAAATATTCATTTGTGTGATGTGAATGGATTTTTACTTTTATTATATGAAAATTTAGTCAGATAGCTTTCAATTGACAAAATATATCAGCTCATTAAGAAAATGAAAACTTATCCACTATGCTGCATTGACCTTAAATAGGAACTTGTCGGGTTTCTTATGTAATTATTTCGGAAGATTGTTAAAAGTTTCATTTTCAATTAGATTTTAATATTAGCATTTGCAAGAGCAATATTTTCACCTGCTTTAATAAATATGATTTTCAGTTGAATATTTGAATGTCATTGCATTTTGCAGTAATAAAATCGTACAAAATGTATGTTGAAATTAATGGAAACATTGTTTGTTTTTATTATTATATTATTCTAAATGAACTTTTTTTCGGTCTTCAAGATAATTCTTCAAAGATTTTACATTTGACATAGGGAAATTACTTATGAGTTCAATTATGAATAATTGAAATGAATATGCTTAAATTTAATGAACGGTTAAAGTTCACAAATTGTAAAAAAAATAATTATTTTAGTCATCGATATGAAAATTTAAGAAAAATTTTCATTACAACATTTTCAGGTATTTGAATAATTTTCATTTTTTGTTGCAATAAGCTTCGATATTCATGATCGAATTAGATGGGATTTCCGAAGCATCCATCGGTAACTAGGGTAAACTTTGATTGGTTTTGAGTTTGGCGGGAACGCGTGTCGTCGGTCCATCGTCGTTGAATCTCTATCAAATTAAGCGTACCGATGTTCTTTCGTGCGGAAAAATAATTTGAAACGTGACGTCACGACGGAAAATTGTTTGAATTTGTGCGTTCAGAGATCAGGGGTCAATTAAGTGTCCGTATTGATATAGGATTTTTTACGAATACGTAGAAATTATGTTCAGTTTGAAAAATTGAACCTGTTTGAAATAATTCCAAATTTAATTAAATTTTTATCATATCATGTACGAGTATGAGCGTTCGAGCGTAGGTACATGAAACGATTTGAGTTCTCAATATCGAATAATAAATAACGCAGCATGATTTTGGAAAACAATGACGATAAAAAATATCTACATGAAATAAAATCATTTTAATCGGATAATGAAAACACACGTCGGGTGCGTGCTGCACCCATGCGCGCGTGACTACAGATCCTCAATCTGTGAAACCCATTTTTTTTTACCAAATCCTTTCTATTCCAAATTTTTTTTCATTCAAATCTTTCCCAAATTTTTCAAAACTTTTAATAAGACATTGTTTGCATGCAACTAACTAACAACAAATTTATGCGAACGCAACTTTAACAAGAACAACCCCATCTGTTTCTACGTCTACGACGTCTAACCGGGTTACAAATGTATGAAATTTCGGATAGTCGTGCATTCAAATGAAGATTTGAACAAAGTTTGGAAGCGCCCGGGGCACGGCAGCAGCACCCTGTTGTTATGCGGTCGGCGAGCGCATGTCGGCCACCCGGTGGGCCCCCGCGGGGCGCAGCGCCCGCCGAGGCGCCGCGGGGGCCCCCAGACGAGCGCTCGCATGTATCGTGCGCTGTCGAACCCGAGGATGTGTGTGGATTATGTGCGGTTGCGACTGTCCCGATGTTGTGATGTTTTTTGGAATTGTGCGATTCGCGTTTTTGAAGTTGATCGATTGGTTTTTTTGTATATTTGTATGAAATGGAGATCGAATTTGGTTGTTGTATAGTTCGATGTTGATAGTGATTTAATTATATGTTTGAAATAGTCAACTTGAATTGAAAATTTGCATATAAAAGTGAATATCTATATTTATGTTTGTCTGTGCTCTATAGATTCGTTAAAGAATGATTCTTTGACAGTGAAACTTTTTTAAGTTGTGTGCACGTCTGGAAATATTTTTGTATCATTATTTTTTACAATTTGAGTTAAATATTTTTTGAACATCGAGATTACTCTCATAAAATAGTTTTTTGGAAAGTTTTTCGTTACCCAACCGTACCAAATATCACTCAATATAATATTCCATGTGAACGGAAAATACTATACAATAGTTCACAATTGTCCTGAAGTCTAAAAAATTCGATCAAACCCGAGTCGCATAAGCAAACATACAAATTCAAATCGAGCAATTCGTATATACAAGTTAATTATGAAAACTTATCTTTTCTGAAATAATTATTCTATCGAACGTCATTATTTACGAAACTGATACCAATCACACATTAATCATCTATAACACGCTCATACACATAAATAGAATCATACAAAACATTTAGACGCGGGCAAAAAGCACACGGTTAAGGAAAACGTCTACCCGTTGAACCCTTTTCAACGTCCCGAAGAACATCGCATGAATGGCTCCCAGAAATCTGATATGTTCGCGATTCGCCCGGTGCTCTCCCCTTCTTCGCCGATACGATATACATACATTCAATCGAGGACGAGGTGTCGGGGGCGCGTTTTTACCATTTCGCCATTCAAAGTTTTTAATTCCGCCGGCGAAAGGAAATACGCCGGATCCGCACAAAGGGTGTCCCACCTGCGCATTTTTGTTTCAACCGGTCCGTCTCCCAACCAACAAAACGCCCACGTACCTATTGCAAGACCTCCTTTTTCTCTCTGTCGATTCAATTTCGCTTTGTTTCTGCTCGATTCGAGCCTCCGCTCTTTTTGTCGTGTGTTCATTGTGGGTTTTTTTTAAGGTTTTTGGTTTTTTGTCCCGGCGATGATCGTCTGTGCGTTCGGGTTTCGAATGAATCGTTCTGTGCAGTTGACGGCGTCGTCGATGTCGATTAGGGATTGTGGAGTTGATGAAGTCTTCGAAATCGTTATTGAATTGAAAATTCCGGTTATTGTCCCATCGGTATGTTTGATGGGTGAGATTTAGTTAGGTTTGATTTCTTTTTCATATTAGGCTGCGTTACATTTTAAGGTTCAGTTAAGTTGGGCTAGGATAGTAACGAGTAATTAAAATTTTATTGATTTTAATAATTTTCTTAGATTTTTGTGAAGTTCAAGTATTACTGCGGCACAGTTTATTTTAAATTTTGTGTCTTTTTTCTAAAGAGAACGCTTTTCTTTTCTAACTCGACTCTAGTTGGAAACTATTGCCTCTCTTGCTCTTATAGATGAAGAAAAACATTAATATTTTGTCAGAAGAATGATGAGCTTTCCTTGCATATATGATATAAAATATTCATATTGAATATTATGATATTGTTATTTAATGTCAAATATAATCCACGAACACTTCCCTAATCAAAAACACGATAGCTGAAGCTCGTGCCACGAAGAAGAACACTTCGATTTCCGCAATTGTACTAAAACCAAGTTTTCGTGAAAAATAGACGTACTCGGTGGCTTCCGAGAAGTTGGGCCCCCTTATCCGGCGCACCCCCCTACAAGTCTTTCTTCAGAGGAACGGAGGGGCGGGCGAGGCTGGGCCCCGCGAGGGTGGGGGCGGAATCCCCGGGGGATTCCCCGAGCAATCTCGGCCTTCGCCCCCGCGAGCGGCACTCAATTAAACTTTAAGATGATATGCATACCGACACACGCACCGCTCTCCGACTGTTCTGTGTATGTACACAAGATACACTTTTGAGAGCGGAACCATTGTTCATGTATGGGGTCGTTATGAGTTTCGGATTTAATGATCGAATTTTTAAACGGAATTGGAAATTTTTGTGTATCGACGGATTTGTTGGGTTTCTTTCACGTTGCATTTTAGTTTTGATGCATATTTATCGAGTATCAGAGAATTTGGGAAACTAATTCGCTTATCTTGCGTAGGTACTTTGGTTCATTTATTTTGATGTACAATAGTATAAGTTACTGGAAAAATGCATTTGATGGTTCAAGAAAAATCAGAAGGTTAATATTGCTACTCTAATAGTTGAATAAATTAAAAAGTTTATTAATGCGGTGTTAAAATTGTATAGGTACAAAATTTTGACTTTTGATTTCACGTTTTTCAATGACAATTCCATTTTCTCAGTTCTTTCATTATACTTATGAGTGTGATCGAATTTGATAACCTATAGTTTTCCTTTCAGTTGCATCTCTTTGACACCTAAATATTTGCTCTAGCTCCAATTTTCATTCCAAACAAGATCGTTCTTCACTGTAAATTTCCAAACCTTCAATTTAACAATCAATAAATCAATTTTAACTTATTATATCTTATCAATATATTTATTTCCCTAGTAAAAATCAAAATCTATTTAAAACTACACTAAAATAACAAAAGTCAATTGTAACTAGACACTGCAGCAATCAAGCAAAAAGAGAGATCGGATAATTTTTCTGTAGGTTTCTGTCGGTGGCGGAGGTCACAGTAGTACCATCGGGAGCGGAGGCCGTCGCTGGGGCCCCGGGGAGCCCTCGCCGGAGCGTCTGCCCCCCTGGCGATCGTAAACCGTCTTAATTGTAAAAGTTGGACGCGGGGGCCCCCTATACGCGGATGACCCCGCAGCGGACGACCCCCTTTTTACTTTTACTTTATCTTACGGTCGCCTTTTTTCCCCACTTTTTATTCTACGTTTCGTTTTTCGTTTAATTGTTCGATTGGTCTTCGGTGTCGATTGTATTTTATATGTACTAGACTGAATGTATATTTTTAGATTTCATTGATTTTTCCCAAAAATTCATGTATAAAAACATATGCACATACAATTCTCAACATATTCAAATGTGAAGGAATTGAAAATTTATTAGAAGTTATTTTAAAGTTTTAATTCTGCAACGAAGATGGGTATGAATGTAAACTACATACTAGATTGTGGTGCACGTAAGGAATGCTCAGGGTGCAGTTCATATTGTCCTTGTCGTCGTGTGCAACTCTGACTGTGAGACAAGTCCCACAGGAATTCACATACACGAGATAACACTAAAGTAGCGATTCTTCGTCTGTAAATTCTCATTCGAGAATGTGTTTCCTTTCAATGGACCATTACAACTTTGAAAAAATATCACATAGTGTACTATCAATCGAATTGTGTATTGCAAACACGAATCTGAAATAAGAAACACTATTTACTCTAAATAAGACGAAAGTTTCGCTCATGAATGAACACAAAAAATAATTTCCGTAAATTAAATAAAACTACCTATGATACTTCAAACATTTTCCATCAGCATCACAGTGCTGCGAGGGTTTCTCTTCGGTATAACGAGAAAACCGATGTTAGGATACGGGGGCCCCGTTACGATAATCGCGTCGGCGTCTTCGACTAGCGGGGGGGCCCCGGGGGCGCAGTCCCCGCCCGACAATTAAACGGTCGCCCCGGTTTCTTCGCGTCGGATACAATGAGAGGATGTCGTTTGTGTTGACGACAATCTTATTCGCTAATCATCTTATTGCTCGACTCATTCGCAGCAGTTATGCTGCATGTACTCGGTGTGCACATTTGTGTGTTTGTCGAGAAAATGCTCGTTTCATCAATTATTCAATTAGAATTTGATTGGGATGTGTGATACGTCTGAGAGAACTAATAGTGTGATGTACTGTACGATGTGCATTGCCTACAATGATGATGATGTGTGATGTGTCATTGATTTCAATCACAATCAATGCAACTTAGAAGATTGATAAGTCCTATTTTATTATTTTATATAAACCAAAATCGATTATTTTAGCAAATTCGTTCATTTTATCTATCGATCCCATCACAAAACACAATCATGCAAACAGACAACGGCGTTTTGGATCGGTCCCATTTTTGCCTCTCGCCCAATTTGGCGAGCATCGCTGCGGTCGGGAAACCGTGGGGAGGAGTGTTGTGGGTGGTTTCGGGAGCCCCAGCCTAATTTAGAGTGTCCCCCGGGAACTCAGGTATTCTGTATCAAAATAATGATTATGTTTGAACCGCATCCGAGCACAAACACAGACGCGCAGCCGATATGTCGCGTCCCCCGAGGACGATGGCTCACTTTTTTTCATCCTCCGCTCCTTTCCGTAGTCGGTTTGCGAGTGTGAGGCTCTGTGCCTCTGGTCTTCGTTTATTTTCATATTGTTTCGCGGAAAGACTAACGGGAATACGATATCGGATATCTGATGATTATGTACAGCGTCGTTTGTTCATAATGCGCCTTCAATGACTAGGTGATCTACGTTTCATTTCGCCGCCTATGAAAATATTTTATATTCGAATACGAATAATCGAATATTGCATCCGTTAGACTGGAGTCATAATTTCGTTGGATTTTCGCGTTATCTACCGAACCGAAGTGGAAGTAGAATGGCAATGTGTCGTCCAATAAAATGGCACGCGGAGGGGACGCGTATTTAACGCTTCTTTACAATCGTAACAAAGTTTCCGAATCAAAGTTTGCCACGGAACAAAGTTCCCGCGTAAAGTTCGCGGCCAGCAGCCACCCTAAGAGAGATAATGGCGGCCGACTTCGAGACCAGATAACGAAAAAACCCTTTATTAGTTCAATTTCGGCGGATAGGTGCCGATGGCCTTTCTAGATATAGAAATTCGTTTTCCTTCTAACGAGTTCATACTTTTTTTCCTTCCCACCTTTCCGTAAGGTGTGAATCGGGATTTTCGTATCGGGTGATTGGAAAGGTGAACGTCGTTTACTCTTTTGTTTGTTTACTTTTTTCTTTTGGGTAATAAACGTTCGTACTTACGAGAAACGTTAGTATAATCTGTCGGATTCTTTATTGAGTTATTGATCAAAAGCGGCAAGTCACCACAACTCCATAAACCGACCCCGGGAAACCCATTTGCCCATGATTAAAAAAATATTTCTTTTGAGTACTGCCGAAGAACCCACAGGTGCCGAAATTTTTAAATCTCAATTATCATGGGACACCGTGAACCTTAAGTAATACAAACCTCATTTTATTGTACAAATAATACAATTTTTTATCAACAAATAGGAATTATTTAATACATTTCTAATTACTTTAACGTAACGTGACGATCGAGCACGTATGGTACCTAGAAACTGTCGGTGGTCTATCGTGATTAACGTATAACAATGCGGTCAGATTCCTAAAGTAGTAGCACTGATTGTTCAGCACCCGACACCTGTCGTCGCCGAAAGGGTCGACGAAAAAAATATCTTCAAAAAAACTAACACAAAAGGAAACGGATTACGCAGATTGAGATGTCGATGAGTGGCCACCGATCAGATTTAACGCAACGCTGACTTGCAACAAGACAACAATGTATTGCACCTGCAGTCAGGTCCGATACTAAATTAGATAATTTTGAGTTGTTTCTTTTTTTTTCGATCTTGCATATTATTATTCGTTGAATTTAAACGAAAATGTGGTGAAAAATAAGTTGATTTTTGATTTTTGTTAATGTTTGAATTTTATTATTATTATATTCGAACGATTATTCGGTCGTGAAACTAATTCGAGAAAATTGCATTCGATTATATTTTCAGTATGGTTTAGAACTTGGATAAAGTAGAAGCGGATGTGTGTACAGTGGCGACATCCGGCGATGGCACATTGAAACACTTTCCGATACATTTTCCGAGGAAAATTCACGGAATATTTCGCACATTTTATTCAGCAAAATTTTAGGATTTTCGCTTAGCATATTGAAAATTTAAATTAATGCATTTATATGAAAAAAATCATAACAATACAAAGTGGGTGTGTTTGTTGACTTCCGTTGCAGAACGGAAGATCCACCCCCGACGACCAATGGCAAGTTTTAGTTTTGCACATGCGCACCTTTATGAAAATACACGTGCTTTTGTGCCACGTGTTTCTAATTCAAATGCCACTTTGAAAATATCAAATGCTGCTCATATATTTTTTATCATTTCACACTTAAATTTCGTCACTACTGTTGATCCTGAATAGTAAACATTTTCCATTTCATTTAAAATTCGACACATTCAAATATGTATGTAGACGACAAATATAGAAATTAAAAACAACTGTCAAGTGACATTCAAAAAACCAGCATTGTAAATCTTTACTCTTCTTATTTTCTCATTTTAGACACTAACGACCAAATCGAGCTAAAATCGTGATTGCAAATTCGTTGCACTTTTTTCATCCTACGTGATATGAATGAAAATTTTTATGCTCTCGAATATTCTTCTCGGGCACTACGAGGTCTAACCGCGATTGGTGTGGTTTTGCTTTTTTCATTGTTAAATGTATGAAATAAATCGATTATGATGCGGTGAGGTTATTTTTTCGGTTTGACCGATTCGATTTGGTGGCAAGGTGCGCTTTCATCACCTGCCCTGATTGTTTTACATCGGTGATTCTTTTCCGCTTCTAACCGATTAGAGAAATCGACAATATTTGATACTATATCATAAAATAGTAACAACCATACATTTTCCCATATAGAAGAAACATCACATGCGTGCATCATTCGTCATTATTAAGTCCACGAATACACGTGCACGCCCAATACGAACCTCATCAACGTCGAACCATTAAGAGCACGGCACATAAACCACGAGAGCGATTATGCGGAACGAAAACAACCAAAACATCAAAGAGGGAGCTCAAACAACCATCAACATCAGCTGAAGGAGGAGGAGGAGGTGACGGTACCAATTGAATCGTTTTCTTGGTCAACAGACCGTCTCAAAGCAGGTGGCTTTTGGGCACGCGCCATCGTGCACAACTCTGGATCACCTGCCGCTCAAGAGACAAATTCTAATTCGAATATTTACATAAATCTCTAATAAGTCTTTCAATTCTGTGTATTGATTTTCCATTGGAATCATGTTTGAATGTTGTTCTATTGAAAATTTATTTGGATTCTAGAGTTAGAGTAGGCATATTACGTTCTTTGCAAATGAAGAATCTTGGAAAACGAGGGTGGTTTAAAGATCGGAAGTGGTCGCGTGGCCGACTCCATTTCCCTTTCCATATCCTCAGTTCCGGTCGACGAGGGCGTACTCCTCGTTACGGATCCTGGAGTTTGACCGGATTTCCGTTTCAAGGCTCAAGCACAAAAGCTCTTCTGGTGATTTACAGTCAATCTTAAAGGAGTCTGTTTCCTTTTTGAAACTCCGCAGTAGTTTGCTTAGAATTTCGCCTTTGAGTACACAATAATCGCATTGTTCTCAAACATAATAGTCTAAAATTTATCATTGTTATTAACATTAAAATCTTATCAATTTTTGAAAACAAATAATACAATGAAATCACATCCCGTTCATTCATAGAACTACCTTTTTCACTTTAAGCTCCTTTCGTTACGAGTCAAACAGGATGTCGATAGACCCACACGTCAATATCTCAAAACTTATCACGTAATCATAGGGATAAGTGTCTTTATATTACATCTTCACTGAGGATTACCATCCAATTAACACGTCCGATCGACAATGGCCATCGGCGCGTGAAATCGACCTTGATCCTTCACCCGTCTTCGTGAAAGACCGTAGATCTTCTTGTTTTTCTTTCGATTCGGAACGATCTTCCGAAGGTGTGCCAACTTCTTTCTTCTGGTCCGATTATTGGTCACGAGCTGGTCGTTTTTGTCGTTGGAACGCGTGGGAACCGCGAACGGACAATTGGTCAACGGTACACGATCTCTCGATGGCCATCGAGGTGATTTTAAATCTCGTTTCTTAATTTTTGAAAAGAATCAACTTTTTATAAATCTCATCTGGTATATTATACAAAAAAAAAATTAATGGTTTATACAATTTTCACATATCAAACATTGTAACCTATTTTTCATAGATGTTTCAACGGTACGTGGCTATACAATGAATGAGAAATACGTTGCGGTATGCAGTGTTTAATCGGAATTACATAGACTCAAGTGCGGCAAATCGTTGAAGAATTTTCTCACCAACTTTCGTCGATCGATGCTATCTGATTCCATGAACCATCGGCAGCTCTTTACGCTGCCAATTATCGTATTTACATGAAAGTCTTCCTTCGACATAAACACACATGCAAAAATTACATATTAACTCAAAATCCTACAAAAAATTTCTCAAATTATAGTTTTTCACAATCAAATGATCGAATTTCATCAATATTGAACAAATGAATATAAATTTAACAAAAAAGACTCATTTAAAAAAAAAAAGGAAACAAAATATTTCCGAAAGGAGATCGAATGTTATAATCGAGCTTACATGAATAATAGCGATAGTTCGGTCGCAAACTTGCGTACGGTTGTTACACGTGTAAATTTCGGGCGGGTCGCAGGTTCGCCAACTGTCCGCGGCTGCCATTAAAGATTCAGGTGCGAACTTTGCACTTGTAAATTTGGAAAGCGCGGAGGCTGTTGTCGCGCTGACAGGCCGGGGGCGCCTGTCACTTCGGATGCCGCATCCAAAAGCACTCGGATCGATCCGACAAATAATAATAAATAAATGTTGCCACCATTTTGCGCTTCTCTGAACTGTAATATTGATGCATTCGTTCGATTTTGTTCTAAATATATTTTTTTATTTATTTCAAACTGGGCCCATAACCTGTTTTTTCATAAGTATGGAATTTCACACACATATCGATGCCTGAGTACAAATATGAATATTATGTATCTATTCATTCAAAATATATTACATTAATATGAAAATTGATCATACTCACCAAAGTAAAGTCCACCCTACACACCGACGGAATAAAACGAATCGAACCGAAACAAAACGATATGAAACAAACTGAGTAAAAAAAGGCGAAACGTGTTGGTAGACGGTCGTTTTATGTGTTAATTTAAAAGGTGAAAGAGGCTGGACGTCCGATTAGGCGGTCACGCGTGACAAGGAATGTTTGGGAACCGCGTCTCGTCGACGGTGACTAGTCGAAAACGCGCCCATCGGTCGTTATGAGCTGGGAAACACCCGAAAAACACCGAAAACGAGGTATTTCACGTTTCACCCGAAAAACTAGATCGCTTTTTCATATTTTTTTTAGTTATTTTAAGCCTTCGGATCGCCGAGAGAGTGGCGCGATGTTCCATTATTCAAATTCGATCTATTTTTTCCGGTACGGCTAAGTCTATGAAATGTGGATGATTGCTGTTTATAGTAAAATATTTGTATACAAATTGATGTTTGTGAATTGCATATAACTTGTTTTAATACTTCCAATTCTATGCAAGATTTCTGCTTTTTTCCTATAGTTCAGAGAGGGAAACATTCATAGAATGAAAAATCGACATAGATCCTTTCGTAATTTGCGATACTATTTGAATCGGCTCATATAAGGAAAAACCCATGTAACTAATCGATAGCACAGAATTGAAATATCGGGTTTAAGAAGCTGCAAATAGAATTCTTGGTAGGATCGATTACGAATTCAAACAAAATTGAAAACGGCGCGAAATCCGAAATCGCTGAAGTCACAGTACAGCTTGTTAGGTGTCTCTGTTGACGAGGGACGGTCGGTAATCGCGCGAGTGCAGCCGCGTTAACAATTAAGGGCGCTCAACCCCCTAACCTCCACCATCAACAATTCAACGTTCCCCCCAGTACACCATTCCGCTTCCGGTTTTCCCGTCCCGTTTTACCCTTTTTACTTGGGCGGGTCGGGGGCGGCCTTAATATTTTATCTAGTGACAGTGGCTTTAGACGACGAGCAAGACTTAAAAACGCGAGCAAGAGAGAGGAAACATACCCTCGTTATTGCCCAAATCACGGTGTCACTCGACCCTGACACGTTACGTACAGGGTGTGTCAGAAATGCTTAATAGAATACGTATAGATTTGTGTGCGGGACGTGTTTGTGTTGTTACGTTTTCGCTCTCCTCTCCCAATGGGATTTATTTCATCTTTTTTTCTATTATTTTGCATATTTTCATCGAATTTTAAGTCTTTTATGTATTTTTGATTAAAATAATATTTTTTCTGGAGCTCGAAATTGTGTATATTACGTTGAGATCTTAATTTCATAGATAGTATCTAAATGAGGTGCAGCTGAAAAAATCGGAAAATATTAAAAAAATATATACCATTTTTCTTAAAGGAGATGGAAATATTTACTAAGGATGGTTTCGTATAATACTTTGATCCGTAATCAAGTAATTTGGATGATCAGAATTGGGTTGCTATTATGTGGAATCTGGTAGAATTATGTGCTTTTCGAGCGGAAAAATGGAATTATATGACAAACGAAAAGTCCAAGGGATGCAAGTGACATTTTTGCCGATATTGAGTTAGTCACAGAAATCGCTTCTATGCACGCTAATTTATTTGGTGGCAAAAGGATATTAATGAATTTGGAAAGTATGCCGAGATATATCATCAAATCAGCCGACCTCTTCCTAATAAATGTAGGTTCATGGTCAACTTTGAATGCACTTTTCTCGAAATCACCGCGATGTCACTTGTACCCTTGGCCTTTTCAATCGTCATATATGTAGGAACATAGTTCGTCTTTGTCGCAGTTGTTCGACAGTTCATTATCGAAGATATGAGAATCGTGCTATACATATGAGGATCATTCAAACTCGTACGTATCCCATTTGAAAACAAATACAACGAGTCATCGACATCCCAATCGAACTCACTCGATCGATCGACCAATCTATAGAATCACGGGGGCCCACCCGCAGGCGGAGAGCCCCCGGGGGGCATACGCCCCGCAGAGAGCCCCCGTTTCCACGACAGACACGAAGTTGGCCCCGTGCTTACTCCGCGGATGACCCCCCGACTTTATGCGGAAGGTACGCGTTCGTTAAGTGGTGTGTCGATTATTTATGTGCATCGCGCGGGGTTCGTTTCGGTAATATTTTCGATCTTTATTAGCCTCCGAGGAGTTGTAAGGATAAGCTCGGGATGATGCTGGATTTGTATCTGGTGAGCTTCCGAAGGATAAGGCTCAAGATCGATCGTGGATCGGTTCCGTTTTTCATGAGATTTTATGATGCAAGGGATATTTTGTTTGTGATGTAAGAATATATCGTTTATTTGTTGATGAATTTTGTTTTCTAATATGTCGTTGAATATAAATTTGAAAGAAAATTTGATCAATTTTTCCAAGTCAATTTCTCCAAGACTCAAATAGAAATGTATGTAATTTTTTATTTAAAATTTTATTTGAGTTTTTCTTTGTTATTTTACTTTTAATGTGTGTGATTAATATAGGGATTAACCTAAAATTAATACCGGGGATCTGAGAAGAATAACCATTAAGTCTTGCCCCATATTTTAGCATCCTGCCGAATAATCTATCCCTCGGGCGGCGTCGTTAATTAATCGAGGATAGCCCAGTGCGTGGCTCGATTAAAATTTTAATATTTCACACCTTAATACGCCGCTATAATCGCACTCCAGAGTTGCATAAAATAAACCCGAACTATATATAAATCGTCCCTAATAACCGCAAGCGAACCTACACGTGCCCTCAATTATGAAAATGGTGCAATCCCAAAAATTGGAAAAAAAAGATCATCACATTTTTCAACTGCTTTGTATACCTCACAGAAATATGTCCTTTGTGATAGTTTTGTTGATTGATTTAAATTATATTTCTGTTGCACAACCAAGGCGGGCTATGAAATTTAATTCGTTAAGTGAATTCATGTAATGATAAATTTCCTTTCGTATTGATTTCAATTGGGCACCTAGGAAAGAAGTTAAAGGCAAAACATTAAAATAAGGCAGACTTATACCATTATCATAATTGAGATCACATATATCTGGTCCTGAGTTACATTTGCATGCTTAAAGAGCGACGTCGGATCTGTTTGATGTTGGGAGCGTGCGTGGGCGCTGGTCTCCGAGATGCTCGCGGACGATAGTCCCGAAACGGTGGTTATTCAGTTCGCCGACAATGGTGTTTGTGGTGTCGTGAGAATCTGCCGCCGTCCTCGCAATCGATTCGATCTGCCATGCCGGCCGGATTCACCTCTTTTCTCACAAAAGCCAAAAATCGCCAACACTCGGTCGTGTCGAAACGCCAAAAGTATCATGGACACCACCTCTTTGTGTTTGGACTCAAAAAAATATTTGAAAAAAATTAAAATAAAATTATTTTCAAATTTTTAAAAGCAACAATGTAACGATGCCGAAACCATTTTAGAGTATTCGCAGATATGTCCATCCACTTTATAAAACCCTCTGTTACCTATAATTTACCAATTTTATATAATACTAGCAGTAGTACCTAAGATTATAATTTTTGAGGCGATCTATATCTACCCTCGCTCACAATTTCGAAAATTCGAAAATTATTAATATTAAGAAAAATTCACGTACCTAATATATTGAAAATAATTTGAATATCTTTTTGTCTATAATAGTTAAGTACTGATTTAATTCATCATTGAAAAGAATTCTTAAACAGCTGATCCGTTTGCCGCGAAATTTTTCAACTTAAACTGTAATCATAATTTACATGAAAAATATTGATAAAAAAATCCAGTCTGAATGAGTTAAAATATTGTCCAATTTTTATGAACAAATTTCCGCTCAATTCACATATTTATAGACGCGATAAAAAAAAGTCCGAAAATAATTGTTTTCGAAAAATTGATTATTATAAAAAACAAAATTAAAATGAACTCAAAAAGTAAAAATGAAATAAACTTCTGGAACAGCATTTAGTTAATTGAGCTGCAAAACTAAATAATACATATTAATATTTCGGTTATTATAAACAAACCATACAATTTAGATGATCAATATAAATTCAAATTTAAATATAATTAAAAAAAAATATTAAAAATATATCGGTTCCAAACGTGTTAATTGTTCGGTCATTGAAGGGTCAGAAACGAATTTCCGGTCGATCCGATCCGATTCGTACATTGAGACGCGACAAAAAACAAAATGGCCGAAAACTATTTGTTTTCAAAAATTAATTATTATATTTGAAAATGTAAACAAAGCGGACGGCGTGACCTTGATATTCAAAAATGCTACCTATCGATAATTAGCGTCAAGGGTCAGATTCGTATGAAGGCATTTATGTACAGATTTTTTTCCGAAATATCCAGAAGATACGAAAGGAGATCTTATCGCATCGGCCGTAAGATCCAAATTACCGTATTTTCGTTTCGTTTCAAATTAAATGCTGTGCAAAAGGTGCACCGTTTTGTTTATTTGTTATATGTTTTGCACCGTCTGAATTCGACGCTTGAAGATTTTCCATACAAAATCCCGGGCAGACGTACAAACGTACAAACGTACAAATACGCTTAGCGTATTTATATTATAGATATTACTTTTGGAGGAAGAAAATAGACTTCTGATATCTGCGATTTTCCTAAAGAAAGTCTTTATGCTATTCCACTAACAATGTTTTTCGCATACTATTTTTATTTTCCAAAAAATATTCCAATTTCAATTCATTTCAACACCCAAAAAAAAAATTATAATATTCATTTAAATATGATCAACTAAATTTTAGAACGAAAATCGTATCATAATATTCAATATACAAAATTTTTAGTAATTATGAAGTTTCTTTTCAAGGTTCTATATTGAAATATATTTAGCTTTATCTTTTTATGCCTGGTATAAATCCCTATTCAGATTTGATTGAAAATTAAGAAAAAAAATCAAATCAATTCAATCGAAATGCCGATGGAAAATTCTCAATCTGACAAACAAATCATGAGAACTTCTTAAATTCGACAAATTCATCCATCACACCTCACATAGCATTAAAACAAATCTAACATTACCCAACCAGATAAAAACGACAATTGTTTTAATAGAGTATCATTTGTCTGCGCGATTCGCGCCGCGTAAATCTCCGAAAGAAGCGTCGCTAATTCTCATTTTTCCCTCGAGACGCATAATTGAAATTCGTTATTGAGACGGCGACAAAAAGCGACTCTCGATCGATCAACAAAAAACAACAGAACGTCGCACAAAAACACCCACGACACACAAACGGGCACACACACAAAAAATGAATATAATAAAAGAACGACCGACTAACGACTTCGAATTCCTGATTCGTGATGTTAGCCGTGTAATGTGCCGAAGCTGCCGTTGGACTCGGGCTCACTTATAATCGCTAATGATAACCTAAACTGTTGTGTTTCGCGAACAATGTCGCAAAATCAATTCGGGCGATATTCGAGATATTTGTAGAGAGTTGCGGCTTTGTCGGGGAATGTGTTCCGTTTCGCTCCCCTTAACTATCCCGGAGGATTCTTGGCGAGTTATCGATAATGGAGGGATGATATTTGAATATTTAAGGGAACTAACTATGCGCATAGATGCGATCTTAGCATTCATTGCTATGAGTGAATTTCATTTTTTTTATTGTACAATATGTTTATTTATTAATTCGATTCAATTTTATTGGAAATGTCGTATATGTTTTGTATGTGAGAGTTGAAATGATCAATTTCGAAAATAGGATATGTTTCTTTATATAGATTTGTACATAGAAACGTTATTATGTTCGATCGACAATGGTTAATTGATGCAATAATGCGGGATTTCACTTTTTTCAGCAATGCAACAAGTGAATGTAAGCTGAATAACAATGAGAATACAATCATTCGTATAAAAATGTACATGATTGGGTCACATAGCTACAAAACATGAATGTATTTTCATTGTAAACACTTACAGCTAAAATTTCTTGTATTACATTTGTTATCACTTTTTAGTAACGGTGCTGAAAAAAAAAGAAAATCACGCCTAAGAATTCAATATTCATCTTCAGTATCTCTAACCAAAAGTCAAACTAATTATATGAAAGATAATTATTTCTGATAAATTGTAAATGACGTGTCAAAATTTATAACTATTACTTAAATTCATTTTATTTTGCGTATTTTTTTTCTGATTTTTTTACAACTGAAATATTCGAATGAAAAATCAAAACACCTTTGAAAAAATTTCAAAATAATTTCGAAACACAATAATGATGAATTTCTTGTATTTCCAAAGCATTTTCTTTGGAAAATTATAAATTTTGGAAGCTCAAGTAGGTGTGAGCGCTTTGGGCGCTCGACCAATGAGCGCCCAGCAGCCGCCCACCGACCAATGGGCGCCAACTTGCGCCTCTCTCTCGCACCCATCCCTCGGTACATTGACGCCATCTCGTTTCGACCGAATGTTTTTGAGAAAATTCGGACTCCACCAAAATATTTATGGTCGTAAACACGACTGAATTCGAATCAGATTGCACATGTCAATTATCAAAATGAATGCGTTGATATTTCTAGGTGAAAATTCCTGTTCTTTTGAGGAAAATTTTGGATATTCTCGGTCGGCACGTATCAGTTGGTATGTTGTAGAAAATTGGTTGATGGATATTATTTTGATAAATTTCAATAAATCAGTTATATATGTTTGATGATATAATCGTTTCATTTTTACTAATCGTAAGGCTTAGCTGTTGAAAAAAAAAGTTGTGTGATTGACATTCGGCAAAGATTTCTAAATCAACGCCATTTCTTATTGAATAATATGGAAAATTCTTTAAGTGAAAAATTTAGGGGTAAATGGAGGGACTTGATCTTTCTGGGAGACTTGATCCCCCTTTTAATTTTTTTTTTCTCTGACTGAAAAATAGCGTAAATATTATTAGACTTCAATCGATTTTACTATGCTAATATTCTTTTGAAAGAAAACGATTTTCCAAAAGGGATTTGAGGTGAAAAACCAAAACGAGTATCCACTCTTTCAGCAAATTCATGTTCCCGTCTTTTTATTTTTCCCTAGTATTCAAAATCATTGAAAATTCTAGTCGGAAAAGTTTACATAGAAATTCAAAAGCTTCCGATAACAACTCATTCGATTCGGAACGAATCGCAACACTCGTATATCACAGGTGAGAGAGCGTCCGCTCCCCGTTGGGGGCGCATCCCCGGGGGGCGCCGTGGGTGCGGCGGGGGCGAAGTGCGCGGAGGGGGGCGCAGGCGTGACCGTGGGTGCGCCCCGCGGCACACGCGCCAGTCTTCGCGCTCACCTCGCGCAGACAACACGTCCTGTTCCACATCGTCCAACGACCACAAGTCCAACGTCTACAAGTCCAACATTGACATTTACATCCATACAACAACTCATCAATATTTTATATAAAAATTGTTCATTTATTAAAAAATATTTTCGCAAATTTTAATATTATCGGTTGTCAAGTTTTACGGTTGATGATGGGTTCATCGTCAGTTTCGATGAGTTGGGGTGTTTCCCTGAGGAGGTAGCACTTTTCGGGGCGGTGAAGATGGTCGTATCTTCGTGACATGATCATGCTGTTCAAAGGTAACAGCAGCCGGTTGGAGCATCTCATCGAAAAGATTCAAGCCAATAAGGAAAATCACGAAGTGTCTTCGGACGAGATCAAAGGTTCGACTTTTTATTTATAATCGAAAACAAATGAATGATTTTGTGTTATTAGTCTTTGGAATCCAGTTATTCTTTTTTGTTCAAAAATATATTTTCATGTGTTTTCCCTTTAAGAGAAAAAAATGAAGTTACTGTCGTTAAATTTTATATCAATATCGTTAAGCAAATGTAGGTTCGAGTGATGTAAAAATACATCTTGATTCACGTTCTTATCGTTTGTGAATATTAAATTTGATTGCCGCATTAAAGTTGATCAAATATTTAAAATCACATATTTTTCATCACATCTAAACCAACAAACGACTCACCACACTCGACATGACTCAAAAGAAATATTCCACTCCAAAATAAACTCGAACGAAATATTATCCAATCTCGAAACACGTTTCAATTTACAAACGAAATTCAATTAAAACGAAATAATTGCATGCACCGCTTTGCTGAATCTCGACATACAACCGCGGCATACAACGAAACAGCAGGACACCGAAACGCACGCACACACATTATATTATAACTCATCCACTAGTGCGCGAAACATACGAAATTGTGTAATATTATTCGTATAATATAATTCATCGGATGGATGCTGCAGTCGTTCGTAGAACACCCACTGCGACTTCACGCAGAGCACCCACCTGTGGATACAAGGAGTCGAAGCGATTCGAATACAGCCTGGACGCAAACTCTATGCATTGCACATTCAGATTGATATCAAATTCGATTTTGAAATATAATAAATTTCACATTGTGAAATGAAAATTTAGATGATTCTTTCATTGTGCTGAAACAAAATTGTCGATTTCACTTAGAAAATGTATAGGAATATTGATATTTTGTTACCGAAGGAATGGTTATATCATGAGTTTATTATTAAATAATATTAATATTGAGTATTTTTATGTATTTTGTTTTGAAAAATTCGGAAAATTGTATTATTTTAGTAGCATGTTCGAGCTTTGGGTGTACGTAGTTGGCGAAAGCACACGCCCACGGCTCCGCCCACTGGAGACTTGCACGCCCACCGCCCCCCACCCCCCCGCAACAAATTTTATCGTGTGTGTGTGTTTTCAATTAATATTTAAGTAACATATTCTTGTTATATTCACTTCATTTATATTGGTTTTATATGACTGAATTTCATGTAAAAATTTCCGGCGTCGAAGAAATTTTCTTGTATGAAAATTTGAATTTTTTCGATTTTCTAAATAAATATTCACGAAAAATGTTAATAATCTAAATTGTTTTATATTTGAATTCAATTATGATCAAATTGATTGAAATTTTTAGAAGAATTTATAGATTTTTAAATAAAGTATTACTTCTGCTCTTATTTGACGTTTGACGTATTTCTTTTTCAATGATTAAAATATTATTTTTTAATCACCAATCTACCATTATTTTTATGTATTTTGAAAATTCAGTAAATTACTTGTATAATGGTAATTCCAATAAGCTGGAAAATCGCTTCCATTAAGAATCTTACTGGAATATGAAAATTTTCCGGATCCATATAAAATTCTATTTCATTTTCTTGAATACATTTTATTCATTTTTTTAAATTAATATTATGAAAAAAACTTATATTTTTTGAAAACCATTAAAATGCAGCCGATTCCTTATACAAAAAAGTATCAAATTTAAAATAAAAAACTCGTAAAACCGCTTCGATCGAATGCAACCGTACATACACATAAGTCGTTATAAAACCCTTCAAAAAGTTCTAAACGAAATTTTTACTTTTATACACGGTATATGCAGAATTTATCGGAGCCGGACAAAGTTTTCTCCACACACGTACGATGTGCGAATTTCGAATAGCCTTCGGCTACTAAAGCTCCCCTACATTTCGGGTAGTTCGTTTTAGGGGTGAAGGTTTTCGGAAACGGGTGTGTTCCGATTGCCACGAGCCAAACTCTAATTGTATTCAACAAAAAGGAATATGTGGCGACGTCCCTTCGTTGAAATTTGAGAGCATTTAGCCGTTGGTTCTCTCCGTGAACGAAAAATAAGTTGCCTCTATTCGTTTTCAGTTTTTTTAGTGCTTTTTCAACGAATCAAAGCTGTTTTTAATTTTTTAAATTGTTATTTAAGCATTTCTACCTCAAATTTGATTTGATTTGACCATGAGTTTTAGAAAAAACGAATATGAAAATTAAGCATAATTTTTTGAATCAGTACGTAGTGTTTTTTCGCAATTATATGAATGAAGATACTTATATAAATTATGATCAAGTTCATGATTAAGCTCACTAAAAAACATAACAATCAGTTGTGCAGTTTTATTTCAATTATTTTCATATAAATAAAGACAAGATTCATCTAACACACCTGTTCGTACTTTTATTTCTCAAATATTAATACCCACGATCAAAATGATTCGAATTTTTAGTACAATCAGACCAATTCAAACTGATAAAAAAACCGTATTATTATCAATATTTAGACTCATTTCAAACGTTTAACTGGCTAGATCACACACGAAGTCACACAGGAACATCTATTACACTTGAACGAATCCAATTCAGTGCCAAGTGTTTTAATTGTGTTGCCGTGGGTGGGGTGTGGCGTACCCAACGCTTGACCCTAATTCAATGCTTCCTGTTCCAATCAACGACATTTTCACACAAACCACACTAAAATCTAGCCTAACAACACCTTCGATAAAAATTTCATAAAAAAAATCGACATTCATACCTTTCCAAACAGTTCAGATTCACTTATTCAAACTAAGATTTGGAGCAATCATCTTTTAAAGCAACTTTGCTCACCTACTCCAAGTACAATAATATCTTCTGAATCTTAATTTTATACAATAAAACCTTCTAAAACACACGTGACGTCACAGGATTCAAAATCTCGACTGTCCTCAGGAGCAGGACTGTCGGATGACAAACGACGTTTTGACAATTGTGCTGCGGTCGTAATTGGATAATGGCGGTGATGATGAGGCGGCGCCAAGTATCCTCTCCGGCGTCTTCCTTCGTCATCGTCAGCCGGGGATCTCGCATCCTGTGGAATTGCGCTAAATTGTCGCCTCAATTGAGCTGCTCTCACCCACGAGTGCTCGATTTTTGTACTCGAGTGTCAATAAACTTGTATGTGTTTTGTCTAGTGAAAAATTTCATCCGTTGAAGATGATTTCCTTTTTGAATTAGAATTGCGTGCCATTAGATTTTTTTTCCAATATATGATCTTTTTTGATTATATATTTGGCTACTTAGTCAATATTGTACTCTTATTAGCTTTATTTGTAAAAAAAAACGATGAATTTAAAGTAGTCTAAAATTTTTGAATTTTTATAAGAAAATGAAGCTCAATAAATATTTAACAGATCTGATAGTTATCGGTTTGTCTGTTTATTAAAGCTGTCAATTTCATAAAACCGAATGTTTAAATTGCTATCTCATTGAAAAATCTGCTTTGAAAACAATGAAAATCATCTCATCGTTGACGCGAATCAGTGTTTGGTGAAACATTTTTTCTACATTGAACCGCTATTATTATCACATAACGAATATTTCAATAATACATATCAAAAATTCATATCGAGTACAGATAAATTTTCACTCCATTCGCATTAGATTTTCCGAAATCCCTGCGAGATTCAACAGCGGAACCGCATAATATAATTTATAAACGAAACGAGAGAATGCGGTTTTTTTCCCTCGCCTTTAGTGTGTGTATTTATGCGATGCGATGGAATGAAAAGGCGCCTTTCTCTGCCAAATGACATCAATCACAATTTGCTATTCTGCGAGTTGTCTTCATCCCCAACAAAAGACGACCACCCACCCTTCATTCCGATAATAAATACCAAGCCATTTGTACTCTTCGTATGAGTATCGCATCTATCAACGGTATCAAACGCGCGTAGGTGTGAATTATACGAGGGTTGAGAGGAATACGAATTTCTGAATAAATTCTGAAAATGTTTCGATATGTGAAATCTCAGAATGTCTTTTTAAGTTATTTTCATTTTGACACTAACAGAATCATTTTTTTTTCATTTTTATTGTATTAAATTTCAAATATGTATTCGTTCATTGTTAATATTTAATATATTTTCTAAAAATAATACAACGTAAATACATAGTATCAAAAGTAAAAAATAAATATAAAGAAGACATTGTTGAGGTGCCCCATCATTTGTCAGGATTCCCCGTCGGCCGCAAAGTGATATTTATCTATTATATCCCCGTCTCTATTATCTAGCCATCCAAGACACCTCATGTGTATATTTTTCCATTTTTCCAACTCAAGACGAATGATAATCGTACGCCTTTCCATCCTCATTTCGTTCGCGACGCATGAAATGCATCTCAATGCCGACTCTGCATTTCTCAAATTAAGGCAATATTTTCCGAACGGAAAATTGGACGCTCCCCTTTTCTACCGCATAGTGCTTATGATATCTTCTTGTGAATTTATGTGTGTTGTTTGTATTCGATGAAATAATCGAATGGACGATATTTGATGTGAATTGCAGAGGGCGTGGGCACCACTCCGGGCAGCTCGTGGAGGTCTTCGACTCCTGAAGGTGGTTCCAGGTCGCCAGGAAGCACGGCGTCCGAGCGAGAGTTGTCTTTCACACTGGGGGCCACCGAGCATACGCCCTACCAGTGTCAGTTCTGCGACAAGGCTTTCCCGCGCCTCTCCTACCTCAAAAAACATGAACAGGTTAGTAATACAACAATTAAAAATCCTTGAAGTCATGGGATATAATTATCAAATTTGAACAATTAGAGCTGAGTACAGAAATATGTCTTTGAATATGTCATTTCATTTGGATTCACAAAGGATGACTCAAATTTTGGTTATGTACACTTATATAAAATTTGGCGTAAACTAACCTAAAACGAAACTCAATCTACCCATAAAAATGAAGAAAAAACGAAATCTTACCATACATATCCTTTTGAATTTTGTGCTGATGTACCAAGTCTCCATTAATTGTACGTAAATATATTAGATTATTTTTCCAATTATCTTTGAAAATTGCTCGTGCTATCATCTTCAACGATAGTACTACTCGGTCAACATGTGATAAGTTCAATCTGGTATGCTTATGTAGAAGAAAATGCAAATCGTGAGAACCGATCAATTGGTACTTATCATCATTATCCTCGTTCACTTAACAGCGGCTGTACGTGTCACATCGAACATACCCGTCCTATACATTATGCTGTGAAGATTACTGTGAATTATCTGCATTTCAATTACAAATAAACGTCGATAATAAGCGAAGAACATTTCGAATCGATCCTCTCGAAACGTTAACCATTTGACACAGTGAGAAATGAAACTCTCTTTGTCTCGGCGAGGTGACGATGGGTCGCGCCGGCGAATCCTTTGAAGCAGGATCCGATGCTCGATCGAGCCTCAGGCGAGGCCAGATCCCGCAGACAGATCAGATCTTCAAACGCAGATAACACGCTTTGCTTCTGATTTCGCTGCTGTTGCTGCTTCGGACACTCCCGAGGGCGTCGAGATCGCCGTTGAGATAAGCGGAAGCGGATTCTGTTAGAATGGACTCACTCTGTGCTGAATAGATGTTTATTGATTGTTGAACTGTGTCGATAGTGCTGGGTGTTTGTCGGCAGATTTTGCACATCGAATTGGATTTGTGGCGACTAGAGTTGCGATAGCGAGAAGAGAGTGTTATTCTTCGGCTATGTTTGGTTTGGACCATGTCCGTATTAAGAATACGTTCTCTGTAGCAGAATAATGCTTTAACTCACATGCTCTATTTATCCTGTGATATTTTACGAAGCCTTACACATAAGATGTCATGCAATTGAAATGCAAAAATCAATATTCTTCCTTTATTTTAAAAGAAAATTTTCGAAGAAGAGGTTGAAAACGCTCGAAGACAGAAAACGGCAAGTGAATCTAGTCTTTGAAACTCGAAATGAATTTTGAATTGTTTTTTCTCTTTCTTGAACTCTATTCTTTTTAAAGTTGAACGGTGTCCCTTTTCTACAGTTTCCTTGATTAAAGTCGGCCGCAGATCTGATTTGAAATATTTCCCCATATACGTACGTACATATGTGTTTCCAGATTATAATATCCCAGCGAGTTGAAAAAAATCACTTACTCATTATAAGAAATGTCAACCGCTTTCATTCTGCGCCTCTCACAAATACAAATTACCCACATACGGGGACACGTTTGACATTTCAGAATATGCACAGTGCCGCCTTTGATGCTTCGAGCGCGAATATCGAATATACATAGTTAAATTTATTAATTTAGTTCGCGTGTGTCGAGATTGGAACCGGTCGCCGAGAGGAAGTTCCCAAGTGCGTGTCGTGGGATTAAAAAAGTGCACCGGATTCCGCCGAGGATCGGTGGTCGACCAGATATCTCCATCTGCCATCTCGGCAACTGGCCATCTCCCAGTGTCAGGTCAGCATCTTCGATTTTTCTCGTTGTTAGTTAGCCGCTGGTTCGACACAAAAGTGACAGAAAATTAAATCGAATTTGCGAAATGTAGATTTCAATAGTTAATGTGTTCTTTAGATGTTCTTCGTGTGGGAATCAATCGTTTATGTAATACACATATTTGATGGCATTATTGGATAGATAGTTAGAATAGTGCGGCTGTTTAACAAAAAATGACACGTCGAATGTTTTGCCGATATGATAATATTTAAGTACTAAAAAAAAGTTTCTTCTCGTGAAATTTAATTATATGACATCAACATGAGAAATACAAAAATTTTGCAAGTCTCATTTTCGACGACAACTTTTCAATCGGACTTGGTTCACATCTTCACCGTGGCGAAATACCGCAACTCGGTTCAATTGATCGATCGATCGATCGAGATCTTCCTCCCGGTCGTGGATTTCGGAGGTAGATGACTGGTTCGATCGGCGCCAACGGATCACCATCGGCTCTGTTTGTATTTTTGTACATCTGTATTTGTATATTCGGTTCCCTGGGGCGTCTGTGAAAGCAATGACCTTTGTCAATCACGCCTCGAAAACAATATAGACGTCTCGATTTGGATTTCGCCGTTCGTATGGTCAATAAGCTGTTTCGAGATTAATAAAGTTGTTTGTACATGAAAAAAAAAAATGATCTTCATGTTTGTTTGTTTGGATGTGATTTTTGAACCTTTCACATCTGCTTTATTTATCAATTAACGGAATCGCTTACATTGTAATATTCACCGTTATGAATCGAGTGCAGGGATTTGTAAATTGTAATTGAATCGTTCGATTAGTTTCAATTATCGGTTTAGTGAAACATCAATTACTTTTTTTTTTTTGTGAAAACATGATATTTGATTCATATGTGTTTTATCGAGTCGTTTATAGCCAGTGAGATTTCCAAACCACTTCCACGGAAGCGTTAAGTGATTCGAATTAACGAGCTCTCAATATCTCACAATTCATCTATCTGATAACAGTCTTCTGCTTTTACCGCTACTGAAATTCAATTGCTCTTATTTTGTCGATTGTATTCAAACGATTGTCTTAATTCAACTGGCTATTTATTAAAAAAAGAAACAGTTTTTTAACAGTGCTTCGAATTGTAAAGTCGGAGATTTAATCAACGGTGACTCGTCAATTTTTTTTATAAAAAAACCACTACGTTTATGTTACAATATGATATGCATTTAAGAAGATTGATTGATATGGTAATTTAATATTAGTCATAAAAATATTAATAAAAAATATCTAATTATATAAAGTGTGTATCCGTATGCCATATAGAAAGCTGTATTTTGCGATAGCTTCGTTAAACGATTCGAATGTAATGGGATTGTTGATATATTTTGAAATGTATAGTTTGATAAAAGCACTTAAGCATACTCGTTATTTGTTTAGTATAATAATCGAGCATTTCAAGCGATTTCGACACTCGACGGAATCTCTCACGCAACCAGCCCTTTAAGAAAAAAACAAAAATAACGACACTTGACACATTTTCGCACGGACTCGATTCCATACGGAAAAATCACCAACGCGATGACAACGCTAAGTGGCAAATGGTGATTGCCATCAATTCGTCCGAGCAAATCGCCTTATAATTTCCCCATAACCGATGCGACATCTTCGTTCCTCAACATGGACCACCGCAATCCGTAATAAATACGCTCGGCGCAAAAAAAAGTGTCATCACCATCGTGTGTAGCTCCGGCTCTACGACGAAATGGCAGAAGCGGATTACGGGCAATTTGGTGTCACGCCATCCTCAGCTTAGGCCATCTCGGCAAATGGACTTTCGTGTGGTTTCATTGAAAAATTTGACAATTGATTCGCTCACTCTATTAGCGGCCAGATTCCATGGGAACTCGGGCCGGAGACGTTTCACAGTTTTGGTGGAAAGCGAGAATTTCGTTCGGGTTTTTCTTGTGTCTGTTCTGAGTTGTTGTAGTCGTCGGTGTGTTGTGTGTAGGTGATGCTGAGCGAGCACCTCTCTGTGACAAATCTGTTTGTCACGGAATTGTCCGCGGTTTGAAAAAAGACGGTACGCGCCACGAATACTGAATTCATACGTGGAAGGCTTTTGTTGATGGGATATGCTTGCGACATTGGTTCTATGTGCAAATATAGAATGTGTGATAATTTTTTTAAATATTAATTTGTCAAATGGTATATTTTTTCATATGTTTCTAGGCGATTGAAAAGTTATCACAGAGGAAAAACTCTTAATTGAATTATTTTATGTATCTATTATCATTTCTGTCTAAATAACAATAAGGAAATGATCAAATAAATAAGAAAATTTTATATTTTCGTTTAAACATTTTATAATCTCTACAACGTATCAGATCACTATCAAATTTCTATAAAAGCTCATAGCAATACGATCGTTGGTGTATAAGCTCGGAAAATTGCGAGCTTTCCGTTGAACGTTCGAAGCTTTGGGATTTCAAGTGTTAAATTTGACAAATGCAGCAATTATTCAGTATCAGAATTATATAATTTCTGCGTAGGACGTGCGTCATCTATCTCATTATTGTGTTAGAGCCGCCAACGTCGCAGACAATGCCTGTTTAATGAGGTGTCTGCCTTTGGACACGCTCATTTACTTTGCGTTTTTATTGTCGTCTCTCGCGAACATTGTGGTGGAAAAAAAAAATTGTATATATTGTGTAACTTTAACGCATACGCACACTTTAAGACTAGAGTTGTGTAGTTGAATAGGCGAACTTAGGCAGATGATGAAAAA
Source organism: Cheumatopsyche charites (assembly GCA_024721215.1). Classification (NCBI taxonomy): domain Eukaryota; kingdom Metazoa; phylum Arthropoda; class Insecta; order Trichoptera; family Hydropsychidae; genus Cheumatopsyche; species Cheumatopsyche charites. The sequence goes on along the minus strand of CM045576.1, from coordinate 7,896,553 downwards.
CGCACTTAACTTTAAGAAAATAAACAAATAGGTGAAGTAAAAAAAAGGTACGTTTTCTCCGAAAAATTAGCATCAACATCGAAGTCCATATAGATGTGGACGTATTTTCGCGAACGTTGTCGAAAAATAGCACTGCTTCGTACGTGACAATGCATATGTTAACACAAATCCAAAAATACACTGAACTTCCTCTATAGAACCTTCAACTGTTTTTCGCATACATTTTAACATTTTTTCAGAGCATATTTGAATTATCGTAACGACAATCTAAATTTGAAGCAGTGTTATTGATATTGAAATATTAATTCAAATGATTAACAGTCGAAAGCACGTCTAGATTTTTTTTCGATTTCGACAGCTTCCGTTGTAGTCCATTGTAATGGAGCTTTAATCTTATATCGACGTTCATATGAGATATATTATCATGTAATTATCTTAATTAAGATTTTTATACAATAAAAATTCAATGATTTTTTTATGCATATTTCAATGTAGCAATTGAAAATAATAAAAATATTTCGCGAATCACACTCAAGTCCATTTCAAAAATATACCAATGCGAACGGTCAACGTGTGCGCGACGGTGGTCCATAATGTCTAAATTAAAGTCACATTAGGAGACTAATGCGCCCGCGACTCCATTATTGCGATTTGCATGAAAACGACAAAGAATCGAGAAGGAGCAAAAAAATAAAAAATAAACGACGGACGGAAAAAAGAACGACATACAGCACAGCACACACACGTTTCACGGCGGCTAATTCGCAATCTGTCCATGCTCGGTCACAGATTATGCGGTGCGCCATTGTGCGAGTGAAAAATGGCCGTCGCAGATTCATTTGGCCGGGCCGCCATTGACGCGGAACAATGGCCGCTCAAGGTGCTCTTTAGTTTCGCAATTAAAAAGCGCCGAGCATAAATTTCGCGCCAAGATTCAAACGATGCGCGAAATTTCCACGAGAGCTTTTCCGAAAACCAAACTCTTCGGTAATCAATATTGACTATCTTTACTTCGAGAATTTTCATTTTTCACATTTAATCTGCATCAGTACGTTTCACTAAAATAATAAATTCACAACGCAACCGAATCGAAAACGATCATACGAAGAAGCCACTCTCTCGAGAACCAAATAAAGAGATCTCCACGAGAAGATCTTATCTCCGTCGGCGGACTGTTTCGTAACGTAAAACTAGAGTGGAAGAGTCACCGATGGAGATGCTCGAGAGCTGATAGCGGAGCCACAATATCGTATCATATATACAAAAGCACGTGAAATGCGAAGAGGGAAAGAGACTCGGACACCGGTGGCAGCTTTCCGGGCTCCTTTTAGGTGTCCGCAACGAACAATGACCGCGAGGTCGATGGTGGCTTTGAGATAAAGCGTCGCCGTCGAGGATCATCGACGTTATCGTTGGACATCGGTAATTAATCATCGTTATGGATCGTGAAGACGACGCACCGACAGTCGGGCATAACTGTTTTCCAAGTCGGGTTCGAAACAAACGGTTTTGTCGTCGAAGGCTGCTCGATTTTTTCAAGACTGTATTAGTAAAATTTTTGATGTTTTGATTTATCGTTAAATATGAAATTTTAGTGCAGATGGAAACAATATTGAAATTTCATGTCTTAATTCATCCAAAAACTGAATGCATAATACATATGTATGTATTTTTTTTTAATCTTGGGTTTCATCGTCACTTACTCGTTGATGTCTCTTAATGAAAATTAAACATAAAATCGATTTTTATTTCCCGAAAATAACATTTACAATTCAATAAATGTCTAAATTTCAAATTCTAATTTTGTAAAAAAATAAATTATATATTGCATATATATTTCACTATAATTTTAATAAGACATATGAAGTTGTTTTATCGAAGGACGCGCGGAGCTTTTAACACCGTCCCATCTCGATCTAGATATTGTCCCAGGCGAACTTCAAAAGACGTGTAAATTACACCTCAACATCCACGGAAAGATAAATTGTACGTTTCGTGTTTGCCGTGACACGTCATAACAGTTTTCCCTATCCGAACACGATCGCACACACTTTAGCGCGAACGAATCCTCAAAGCTATCTGAGATGAGACATCTCGAGCTTTTCAAGATCGTCGTCTAATTTTACCTCGTTTTTGTGGAAAAATGTTTTGTTCATTTTGCATAATTGTTTGTTTCAGACGCATTCGGATCAGATGCCCTTCCGTTGCGAGTTCTGTTCGCGACTGTTCAAGCACAAAAGGTCGAGGGATCGTCACGTCAAGTTGCACACGGGTGATCGCAAATATCGCTGTGTTCATTGCGAGGCTGCCTTCTCCAGAAGGTGATTGATTTTTATTTTTTACAAATGATTATCTTTAAGATGTTCGAAATGTTTGCAGTCAATTGATTAAGTAGAATCTACGAACCTTTCATGGTTGAATTTGTATACCTAAGTCTGTTAATTTTCAAGATCCAAAATCAAGATATTTCTTATTATTTATGTGAATATGACTCATATCATACAGTGATATGTAAATTCGGGTCTGTAATTTATAACCACCCCGAAACCCCTCACCATTACGAATGTCAACACCCGTCACATGCGCGCATCACCTTCCACATTCCTAACCCTACCAGGATTACGGGCCAAATTAATAAATCAAGTTGGGCGCGTCTCATTGTGCATACGGCAAACAAACCAAAAATATCTCCAAAATGCACAAAAAGCCTCGGGGGCCGGCCGACACAAACGGCCCACGGCAATTTGTCACCGCGCTCCTCGCCGAGGTTTTTTAAAAACGTCTTCTACATCTTTGTGGATGTCTTCGTCACCTCGACGGTGTTCTTTGTCGTCTCTGCTTGGCCACCTTTTCACAGAGCATGTCAGTGCCGGTTTCATATTTTTTAAAGCACCTTTATTAAATTGCAGTTCCAATCGATCGGTGTATGAAATAAATCCATCATCAAAATCTTTAAAATAATCTTATTGTAATATATTCTTAAATTTCTCATCTGTATCTTTTTTACAATTGAATATAAAACTCTTGCAGTGGAGCCAGTGATCATGATTTATTTTTCTAATCATCTTGAGCTATTACGAAGGAAAATATACTATTCTGTCTATCACATGCACCCTGCTCTTTATCAGATTGTTGGGTTTAATTGGATATCAGCAACATTAGATGATACTACAGGTGTCACATTTGAATTCTAAATCTAGACGATTATTGAATTTTGATAGTTTTTCATGACTTTTCTTGGTTTTTTGGCTTTTCCTTAAATCCCATGCCTTAACTCGGCCCTGAGTCCACCGTGTATAGGCGAGAGCAGCCTTCGCGGTGCGCTCTTTTAGCCTCAACAGCATCAATCACGCATTCAACGGCCGAACGCTCTTTGTCCCCGACAACTCTTTGCGCAGAAAAAAAGCACCACCAAAAGACGTATACTTTAAAATGATTTTTTCAAAAAAATAAAAAAAAATATTAGTGTGAACGAAAAATGTGTATGGTAATGCGCGATCTACATGAACGGATCAGTGACACACTTGCGGTTTAACAGTTTGGCATCTGGTCTCTTCATTCAATGGATTGCCAATTTAGCTTTTCATTTTGAAATGCAAACTGAAATTTGAATATATTGTCGATTTATAATTTTGTTTGGATCAAAATTAGTCTGGATCGAATCCGAAATGAAATTAAGACGTCGAGGTCCGTCTTTCGGGCACAAAGGGCGAAACAAAGCCAGTGTCCTCGACGATGACTAATTGCGCCGTGCTTTTGTAGTTAACCGCAGCCCATTCAAAGGCAGCTTCTCGGGTGACGATCGTGAATTAATCATAACACGCTGCCGGGATAGATCAAAAGCAATCCGATGGGAACACTACGAGCGAAGAAGGTCGTGGACCACGCGCGACGGTCACGGACCGGTGAACCGTCTCGGAATATTTGCTTCTTCTGACCTCTGAAGATAAATTTCAATGGCGAATTCAAAATTATTTAAATGACTGATTTTTGCGGTGTTTTCAGCGACCACTTGAAGATTCACATGAAGACTCACGACAATCAGAAGCCGTTCCAGTGCACCGTTTGCAATAGGGGATACAACACGGCTGCCGCTCTCACTTCTCATATGCAGAATCACAAGCGTGGAGATGGTGTCGTCAGTGTGAATCCTTTGAGTTCTAGGGCTTCTGGTGGTTATAGGTGTTTGCAGTGTGGCGATAGATTCAGACGACCTGATATGTTACAGGTAATACATTTTATATTTATTAAATCTATTAATTTTTATTGATTATATTTTTAATTATTAGAGCCATATTGCTGTCGCTCATCCCGGAGAGAATCCTTCAGAGGGAAGTCCTCGAGCATCTGCAACGTTGACGCCACCATCTCCAAGGGCTCGACATCCGCAGCATCCATTCACTCCTAAGCTGGCGTGTATATATTGTACAAGAGACTCATTCACCACTATGGATCAATTGCAGACGCATGTTCGTGCTATGCATGGGGCTATAATGAGCGGCGAATTGCCGTCGTCTCCGGCCCAAAATGGGATTCCTCCACCTTCGCCTTCTCCCGCTCTTCCGTATCCTTGCGACATGTGCACCATGAGATTTCCCACTCCCGTCGCCCTAGTACAACACGCTGCAACAGCACATGCCAAAAGAAGTCCGGGAAATTCTCCCTTAGCTTGTGTAGCTTGTTCGATACCATTTGAATCTCCAGCTGGTTTAGCTGAACACTTTTTGTTAGTTCACGGTGAACAACTCCGTCCTACCGATCTGAGTAAAAAAGGTACTAAGAGACCCAGAAGCAGAGATGATGCATTGAATTCTGGTACATTGCTATGCAATCAGTGTGGTGCTGCTCTGCCTGATTTCGAATCTTTTAGAGTGCATGTTAGAGCTCATTTAGATGGAGGCGCATCTTTGACTCCTGGTGCTCCAGAAAGGAGCTCTTTGATTTGTCCTCAATGCGGAGCACGTTTTTCTTCTGCGTCTGCTTTAGAACGACACGCGGCTGCACATCTTTTAGCACTCGGATCTGAATTTGGATGTCCTAGTTGCTCAAGAGCTTTCACGAAGCCAGACGAGCTTCAAAAACATTTGATGGACCTTCACGCTCATCATATCTATCGTTGCGCCATCTGTAAAGAGATGTTCGATTCCAAAGTAGCTATACAGGTAAAAATTACTTTTTTTCTAAATACTGAATATTATTCAGATAATATTGACTTAATGCCATTTTTTTTTCAGGTGCATTTCGCAGTAAAACATAGCCACGAATGTAAGGTCTACCGTTGCACTGCTTGCTCATCTCCTCCAGCTTCGTTTCGTACTGAAGCTGAATTTGCTCTTCACGTTCGAACACAACATGCTCAACAGCAACATATTTCTACTCCGACTGCTTTAAGATGTCTTTTCTGCAGAGCTACCTGTTCTTCGGATTTAGAGATGCAATTCCATTTGGCTGCTCACGCCGACCATTTCCGTTGCCCTATATGTAGAGAAAGCTTCCAAGTAGAGTTCTTATTAGATAGACATATGCAAACGCATCACACACCTCAAGTAATAACATATTCATTTTGATAACTGTATTATTATTATAAAAGTTATTTTAATATTTTCTATTTTTTCATTCAGAATATCAACGGTAACAGTCCGAAACCGAAACAAACACTTTCGGGTCGTTTGAAAATGATGCCGTCCGAAAATAACAATGCGAAGAAAGATGTTAACAATTGTGACATTTGTGATAGGAGTGACTTTCAATCTGAAAGTGAACTGGCTGCACACAGAAAATTAGTACATCATATTAAAAGTGGCGGGAAAAACGGTGCAGTGAGTCTCAGCTGTGCCTATTGTAGTGAAAATTGTAAATCAAGGACTGAACTCGAGAATCACATGAAGAGTCATTCTCAAGGAAGTGCCACGGGAGGAAAGCACAAATGTCTCATATGCGATGAAGTGTTTCCGTCGGCCGCTATTCTAGCTGAACACAAATTGACACATTGCAAAGTAGTGGCCGGCAATAATTGCACTCATTGTAAATCGATATTGTCGAATGAAGATCAATTTTTCGCACATTTAGCACAACATTCGAATAATAACAACCCTCCCGGTAGTCCTAGTTCGGCTTCACCGGTTGCTTTACCAACCCCATGTGTTATTTGTCGACAGACTCTAGTAACTGATTTGGAGGCTAGAATTCACGCCAGGTTCCATTTGAAAAATTCGGGAGCAGTTTCAGACAACTTCCAATGCGCTCTTTGCCTGAAGTCTTTCGAACTTCAAGACGTGATACCCACTGGTAGTGAATTGAACAATGGTATACCGACTACACATGTATGCCGCGATTGCTACAGACAACACAGTGGTATTGCACAATCAGTAGATCTTCGATGTAACGAATGTCACTTGAAGTTCGAGTCGAATTCTGCCTTGGAAACGCACATGGAATCAGTTCATAGAAAAACCTATTCTTGTATAGAGTGTCAAGCAGCTTTCGACTCTGAAGAGGAAGTTAGAGTTCACGTTCAGGGTCACTTAGCTGGAGGTGGATCATTAGAGTGTCGATTGTGTCGACGTTCTCTAGCTTCTCCACTTCAACTTCAAGCTCATCTTATAGAACACACTTTTGCTGGATGTGGAGGATTCACTTGCTATCTTTGCTCTGCAGTATTTACAGCAGCTGCTGCTCTACAACAACATATGCTCGCTCATGGCTTAGCGTCGCGACCGTACGATTGTGCTCGTTGTGGTCTGAAATTTTTCTTTAGAGCAGAATTAGATAATCATAGTTACACTCATCTAGAAGATGACGCTAGATTAAAATTAAGTGCAGCCGAGTCTTTAAAGCATCCGTATTTCATAAGTCAAAACGGCTTTCACGCGATGGATGCAATGTCGTATTTCACAACGTCCCCTCCTAATATGAAGAAGATGAAATCTTCACACAGCCCTAGTTTGAGTTTGCAGAACCGCGGAAGACTCAATTCATCTTCCAAAGAAGATATCTCAATCAAGCAAGAAGAAGTAGCTATCAAACAGGAAGTAGAAGATAAGGTTGATGAGTACATTGAAGTTGCATCTCCTGCACCGAACCATCCCCCTTCTCCGAAATCAAAGTCTCCCACTCCCTTAACTGATGATCAAAAGTCAGAAAAGAAAGCCGTCGAAGAAACTTGTACGAGTGAAACTAATGGTGATTTGTCTTTATTGAGTCCAAAGAAGGAAGTGGTTGAAAATTAAATTTTATGATGCAATTTTGTGATAGTGTCCGATGTACATTTGCCAAAAATATTTGAAAATTTTGGGATAGCTTTGTAATTGAAATCGATATGCCGTTCAATAGATAATGTAAGAAGTAAGACTTTATATCTATATGAAGCTTAAACAATATAGATGTCGTTTTCTAGATTTATTATAACAAGCAATTAGAAAATATTCAACAAATAATAATTAAATATTAGTGTTCATTTGTTAATGTTTCAAACAATTATAAGTATTAATACGTATGTTTCTATTTTGTTTCCGAATCAATGTGAAGTTTCTGATGTTACACATATTTTGCAATACAAACTTCTTTTTGTCGGTATTGAATAATGTACATTGAATATTAATTATTACGTAGATTTATCATCATTAATGAAATGAATTTATTATGTTATTTGTTACTGTTTTATGTGTTTCTCGTTATATCTTTTGTTAGTTGAAGTTTCATTTTACTTTTTTGGAGTTGTTCTGTAACAAATAATTTCTTTACAAGTTTAAATCATGATTTTTTTCAGTACATGGAAATTTTGTCCAAAAACTTGTTGTTTGTCGAAAAGACCAAATATTTTATTTTATTTTATACATTACCCTAAAAACAATAAATAATATAAATTAATTTGAATCTATAAAGAAAATGAGTTTGTTTTAAGAATTGCCAATATAATATAATTTGGAAAAGAAAATTAGAATTATAAAAATCACAATTTTGAATAGTTAAAATCAGAATTTACTCAAATACAAACGTAAATCGATTCACCTATTGTTTTTCAATTTCAAGAAAATTAGAGTGAAATGTACATATACCTATATTATTGATGATTAAGTAAAAAAATAGAAAACAATCAGTTTCCCTTTAATATGAAAACTTTTGTTATAGAAATATAAAAAATAGATAAAAACACAAGAATGAATATATCGGTTAGGCAATAGCTTGTTTAGATGAAATCCATGGTAAGTAATTGGCAACGTTGACATAAGCAGCCGGTATCCCTTGAGCAGCACAACCTAATCCCCAAGCCACTAAACCAGCTAAAGTCCAACGTCCTGTGGAAGTTTCGCAAACCAAACCAGATCCTCCATCACCCTAAAATACAATTCGTTTAATTTTAGAGAGAAACATTTTTGTAACCAAAAGGAAAAATCTTACTGTGCAAGCGTCCTTATTAAGTTCTCCTCCTGCACAAATAAAAGCAGCTCTGTCGAGAACATAAGCAGTACCGAGCCGAGTCGTTCTCAAAGTATTTTCACAAGTTGCATGAGGCAAAATAGGAACATCTACCGCTTTTAGAACTGTCTGATATTGACCCGTAACTCCGAATGAATCTTTTCCCCATCCAGACACCCAGCATCTAAAGATGTCAAGTTTCAGGGTCAATTTAAGAAGCTATTTATTTGATGATTCATGATTTATACCGTTGGCCATCGAAAGTTTGTCCAGTCGTAGGCATACAAATTGGAATAACTGCTGGAGTCCCTGAAGGTACACCACCAACCATTCTTACAAGAGCAACATCGTTTTGAAGAGTATTTGGATTATAGCTTTCATGAAGCCACACTCTAGAAATGCTAAAGTCTCTGTATGGATATTGCTCATAGTTTCCAGAAGCATCCCATTCTCCCAATCGGATTTTCAAGCCACTTCCGTTGCTGATAAATAAATGATAATTAATAACGAGATACAAGTTTTCATGTTATTTTAATTTTACAAATTAAAATTATATTACGGATATCCTGCTATTCGATGAGCTACAGTCAGAACATGTTGCATGTCTATAAGTATAGCACCTGCGACGTAAAAGTTGTCCGTTGTTAAAATAACCACCTGAAAAATAAATAAAAAAAAACGAAAATTAATACAAGCACATTAACAGAAATTAAAACGTATTTGAATACCATCCAAGGATAATCTCCATATCTGGCTTGCCCTGGTTGAGTTGGATAAATAATGCTGGTCTGGAGACGCGATCCACAAGATTGCTGAGGAGACGGTGACACGCAGCAATATTTCAAACCAGTTACACATTGCTGGACATTGTTTGGCTATATATAAATACAAATTACAAAATATGACAATGGCTCACGATACAAAATGTTTTTAAATTTTGAACTTGAACTCACAGCCACAACGATTCTGAAATCAATAAGCCCAGTTCCATCAGTATTGGGTGCAGTCGTGGTATTAACAGGACATTGAGCTGGTAAGAAACAACCACAATTGGCTTGCCTTTTGGTTCTCGTTCGTTTGGGCCTGATCGACCTCTTCTCCCTCGGGAACTCGATGGAGCCACCGGGATCCGCTTCGATGACTACGTCTTGATAATCACCACCACCGAATCTGACCAACTCTACATCTAACAGCTTCAACGGCGCCTCACTTCCAATTCTAGGATCTATGAGTGGAGGTGGCGTAGTTGGAGGTCTAGTTGTAGGGGGAGTCGTTGGTGGTTGTGTTGTAGGAGGAGGCGTCGTCGGGGGTGGTGTTGTAGGGGGTGGAGTTGTAGGTGGTGGTGTTGTAGGCGGTGCCGTTGTAGGAGGTGCAGTTGTAGGTGGTGGTGTTGTAGGAGGTGGTGTTGTTGGTGGTGCAGTCGTAGGTGGAGGAGGAGGAGCAGTCGTTGGTGGAGCAGTCGTAGGTGGAGGAGGAGGAGCAGTTGTCGGAGGTGCAGTCGTGGGCACAACTATTGGAGGTGGTGCTACATTTGGAGTAACTATAGCTCCGTTGATAACCGGGTAGTAAAGATAGTTGGGTTGAACGGGAGCTACCCCGAGGCAAGCGGTCAGTAGCCACAAGCACATCCTTTAAAATGAAAGAATGGTTCTATTGAAAAAAATGATCAGGTGAATCGATAGTGTGACCATTTTTGTGTCGCACGCGTATTTTTATTTATTTCTAGTGTGAATTGCATTCAGTAATTATGAAGATAAAATCTGAACCTTTGTTTAAAAGTGTCTAGTTCACGCGACACCGGATAACCGACACACTTAATCAATCAATTGACTGATCACCGATTGTTGATGATCTACTACTTTCAATAATTATTTAAATATCACATAAGAACAGATATTTCAATCGTCAGATAGCATTTCTTCAATCAGATTCACAATTTTACTTGTAGAATTAATAATTAAATCTGACTGATGAACTGCTATCAAAAAATCCAAATATTGATTCCAACACATACATAGATCATTGAACCGATCATTATTAAACGCGAAAAACTTAAGAACTGATTTCTTGATAACACACTTAATATACATATACACATAAGATTTTGTTCTTATTTGGCTATTCAAGCTTTCGATTGTATTTGACTCACATGTGCCTATGATCTTCTTTCATATGCAGGTTCTCTCGCTTGTGCGACCGTGGTCAAAATGGCGATGGATCATACGCTATCAATTTTAAATATGGCGATTTTCCCATCGGTAAAACCACGCATAATACCAATGGCCGGGAAAACTTAATTGGCTTGCCAACGCGAATCTCTCTAACACAAACCAGACAATAGTCTCGTTTTACAGAGTCGAAATAGTTTTTTAATATAAAAAAAGTTTTTTTTAATATTTATTTAAATAAACATATTTTTTTGGTGAAAATTGAGATGGAACAACCATAAGTTGATGACAAAAACACTATATACCGATCATCTAACGATCTAACAATAAATGAAGAAATGTTAACAAATGCTACACCTGATAGGTATACTGTTACTAAAAAAATCTTCATTAGATATTAAATCGATTTTAATTTAAAAAAATAAATTTGAATTAAATTTTATAATTATTGAAATTCCTAGAATGAATAACATCATATTCAGAAAACGAATTGAATGAAATTCGATCTGATGTGATGACACAATATCACTTCTGCATCGCTTGAAATCGAAATTGACGTTTCATAAAAACTCCCTTTCCATAACTAATGTGTCCCTGCATTTTTTTATACTCCACATATTAAAAAAGAGGTAAGTTAATAATGGGTGGTCCATTAGAAAAATTACTGACAAGTGAACGCGTTCCGGAGCACTACAATTACATGCACAATAATGGTGCATCATCAGCTGACCGTTTACAAGCACTAAAATATTTATTTCGTTTTTAAGGACGATGATGAGATTATGTATGAGTCAATAAAGTGAATCATGAATGGTGCTGGAATTGAAAATAATTCGGATGCAATTTTCTTTATTCGGTAATGAAAGTTTCTTGAATTATGACTTGATAGTTTTATCGTGAAAATAAATTTGAAAATATTCCAGGTGTTTTTCCCATAAACATTAAATTCATATCAATATAAAATATATGAAATGGCCATTGTATGAAAATATTTTTGGATTTTCAGAATAATTTGACGATCACCTTGTTAATACAGCTGCAATTCAGTGTAATTTATTCTATTGATAGTGACTCGTGTGATTTTGACACAAATGCTATGATTTCAAAGGAAACATTATATATTTTACGATTCGATACAATAATAATAATACAATAGGCATAATAATATTTTATTTGCGATGCTTTTTGATTTTGTTGCGAACGAAAGGAAATCAGAACGGTTTTGCATTGACCCGTTTTCAAAAATAAATACGAACGCATTCAAGGCGCGAAAATCGTTTGAATCGCATGAAAAACTACGCATAATTATCCAACTACATTTTATATTTTTTACAAACGCAAAATAGCTCAAATGATGAAAAGACATTGTTGCGCATGAAAAGAGTGACTCTTTCATTACAAATTTCATATTACATAACATTTACATTAAAATCCATTTTTCCTTTGAAAAAAATTGTAGATCGACCATTTTTTTACAGTGCAATTTGGTATATATTATTATTGTACTGTTAAAGATCGGTCTTATCTCGGAAATTTTAAAATAAATGGTCACTATCAATAGGTACAAATTCTGATCGATATTTTAATTTTTATAACATCAGTCATTTGTGCCAAATATAAATGTATCTTTTATTTGTTTAATTATAGTTAAATTAGGAATGCTTTATCATTCTCGTGGAATTTGTCAATAGAAACCAATAATGTCCCGGAAAATCCAGATCAAACAATCACCCCAGTCACGAAAATTCAAACATTATTTGAAAACATTACACAATTTTGCCAACAGATGTCACTCGACAAAAGATAAAAACGAAATCTATTTTACCGACACATTTGGTACGTCAGTCAGTCTTACTTGTGATACAGAGTCATATAGACGTTAGTTCAGTTTTCATTTTATATTTCACATTTATCAGACTATTGTGGTTTAATCGGCGAACAATTGAGGTGAGCAATCCCGATTAACAATTTCCGGACAATCACATCATACATTTCGCAATATTACAACGCAATTCCTTCGTCTATTTACGTTCAGCTCGAACCCAACGTAACAAGATCGTTTTCGTCCATCTAGATCAGCCATTGGATTCGCGACAGATTCATTGTTCTTATTCGATCTGAATTTTCAGCAATAATCGGCTGAAAATGTTGTTAAATTCGACAAAATCCTGTGACGATTCCCAGTCGGATATCGATTGCCCGTTTCTACTTCCACAGCTATATTTTTAGAAGCGCATTGTTTGCGAAATGCAAACCGCTCGATTGATTGTGTTCCCGTTTTCATACATGCAAACAAAAACATAATGCTTTCGAAATCTGATTGTCACAATTTATCCATTCGAGCTTATTCCGTTATCCGTCTAGTCGTTTGCTGAACGTGCTGATAATCTAGATTCACGTAGGTGTTTGTTTGTTTTTTATTTTTATATTATTGTTGATGTTTATTTAAGTGGATAGGTATCAGTTCTGACGTACGAGCTTTTCTTTGTAAAATAGAGTAGTCGAATTTACCGAATTGTGTTTATCGTTTGATTGAAAAATAATATTTTTTCATTGATACGTGTGAATGTTCATATATTTTATTACGTTTGGAATTATGTTTTTCTATGAACTGTGATCGTCATATTTTTTCCAATTTACGCAAGTTGGGAAAATATATAGGTATACATATTATATATGGAACTATGTATTTAAAAATCATTTTAGATATGAAATGAATAACGTATACTTTTAAAGGAAGGTGTGGCTTTAGTTCCGTCTGGGAGACTTGATCCTCCTTTTGTTTTTATGCTTTTAACTCCCCAATCTCACACTCTCTAATTAATATTTTATACATTCAATTTATATCTATAACTGAAAGCAGTTGATACTTAACAAATTATATACAGTCAAACTCCTATAAAAAAATAACACTTAATTTGATACATAGTGTTGTAAGAGGGTCATCTGTACTCATAAATTAATCCACAATGAGTTTTTATTTTCATTGTTTTCAGAGAGCGAATCGGTTCTGGCGATGATACACACCTCATGCGAAAAAACTACTTCAAATCCTCAGTGACATCGAACTCTCTTTGCACAAATAAACAGTGATGCGTTGATAGAGCACCAAAGAACATAAAATAAATTGAAAAATCGTGTCAAACATCCCGGTAAATGCCGGTGAGAGCAAGCTTTGTCTTATGACGGTTCGGCAGCTGCTGCTCTGCCTTTCAGGCCATGTTCTGCTTCGGCAGGAGAGCAGAGCGGCAGCCGGAGGTGGAAACCTCGAAGAAACCCCAAAGGAGAACCTCAGAACCCGTGGTCCAGGCTCCAACCGAGGATGCGGTTTCAGACCTCAGCAGCGATGGCAAATACGAGATGGACATACCGACTCTTAGCGAATTCGCCCTGGCAGGAGGCAGAGATCTCAAATACATAGACAGCGATCGTCAAGACGGTGAGGAAGACGAGGTCAGCGAAGCGGACAGTTCTGCAGATCCAGAAGACGTCTTCTTGGCTGGCGTTCTGCCTCCTCTCGTCGAAATATCCCCTAATGCCAATGGAGTCGGTGCTGCTGTCGCTGCTCCCGGAGATCAGATCCCTCTATGCAGCGTCAGCTCTGACGATTCTGGCAACCTTCGGGCTCCTGATGCCGGAGGTGGAAGGGCTTCTTCAGCTTCGACCGCTGAAATCGGACGGTTGCTGTCGTCGTCTTCGCAGCGCAGTTACACCAGCGTCGATTCGACTAATTATAGCGCCGCTGATCTTACCAATTTGGTATGTTTTATTGTCGTTGTCGTCTTTTTTTGTTTTCTTATGTATGTATAGGGTCACTAGATTTCATTGTTTTTTGATCAGGATGTTTGTATAAGTGAAAATGTGAAAATCAATTGTAGTTTTCCCTTAAGTCATTTGCTACATTGAATATCGTTTGTAGCTATCGAGCTATTATTGGAAAGTGACTTTATTTGAAACAAGGATTTTTAGCGGTCCTGAAAGGTCTTTTTGGGTCACCGGAACAGTACGGTCAGGATAATTCGAGCCTTAAATGCGTACATAAATGAGTCATATTAAAATTGCGTTTTCTCATAGTTTCCTTAGCGATTTGTCACCATAGTGAATCACTTCAGGTCGATCGATCGAGATGATTTTTCAAAGAAGCCGTTTGTGATCTCATTTTCGATTTCTCTTTCTTGATAACGAAAATGTATTGAAGAAATTTTCCGTGCTTGAACTGTGTTAGAATGTTTTTCTTTATAATATTCTTTTTTTATAAAATTTCAGACGCAAATATTTTAACGTTTAATAATAAAAAAGTCGTATTTGAACTATAAATATGTATTTATAACGTGGTTTTTAATAAAGGTTAGTGTGACGATAGCAGATATATAAGTACGTTTGCCATTTATGCACTTGTGATAAAGTGCGAAGCTTATACGTATAATCTAATACATATTTCATGGAATCGCAAATCGTCTCTGAAAATGATCAAAATATACGAAATCCAGCCGAATCCATTTGTTCGCTTTGCTCTGTGAGGAAAATCAATTTATCAATGTTAACCACTTTCGTTAACATAACTTGTTTCCGAATTGAATGTAAGATTCACCACCGTTTTACTACTGGTTTCGTTATGATGATATCGAATTCGCGATTTTCAATATGACTCACCAGTATCAACTGAAAGTGAGTATTAAACACGTACGTAAATTTTCTTGTGACAAACCTTGCACTTGTAGCTAAAATTTTTATAATTTACTTTATATATTTAATATTTTAATACAAAGTAATATGAAACAATGAAATTTTTCTAAAATATAACACAAAACGTTTTATCAACTCGAAGTCGAACAGAACTAAACTGCGCAAATTGCTTTCACAAATCATAACAGCTTTCTCATATTTCAAAGTGTCAATTGTATTTTTTTTTTCATTATAATTCAGACACAGTTTGAAAACCTTTCACACGATGTTCGTACAATTGTTTGCAAGCACTCGAACAAAATCCGACACGGAATTTTTTATAATATATCTGATGACGTCGAAGCTAGAACTGAAATGACACACGCGATCGTTCTCTCAATTTTCATACAGTTTTCCGAAGTTATTTAAACATTTTCAAAAACAAAAAAGTTTTAGATAAGTTACTATGTTTATTTCCTACGTCAAAAGAACTTGTTTTATACCAGGATCTGTACATTTTCCAAGTAAGATAAAGTATATCCATGTAAGGTTAAAGATGCTTGGGAAATGTTTATCCTGTTCCGAAACAAGTTTATACTGCTTTTAGTAAAATCTTTTGACGTCATAGAAATGATTTCATATCTGGAATTAGCAAAGGTCTCTTCTGATTCGAATCCAGTTAAGTCATCCACGTGAAACTTGTATCATGGTGTCGTCAGAATTTCAAAGTCCCATCCTCTGAAGAGTTTCAGCCGATTCGGCAGTTTTTCTCTATTCTAATACGTCAAATGCAAGTTTATCGCAATACAAATGACGCACGAGTGCCACTAATTATCGTCGACAGAGAAATTCAAGGTTTACTACACATTCATATTCGAATGTGCGTGATTTATGAGGCTTTTTATGATGCCATTAAACGTATGTACACCTGACACTGCTTTGCGGGATGACAAAAATTATGCATTAAACCTCCGATTTATCGATGTTGAGATTAAAAGATTGATGCTCATTGGAAACGTCCAAAAAGTTTATATTTGTACAGAAAATTTCAGCTATTGTGAATACTGGGCCGTTAAGTGCACACAGTGATCAAATCCATAAAACGAAAAGTCGAGAATAATGATGATACATGTTTGATGCATTTTTTTAAAATTCCGTTTATCCGAATTTATGAACTTATAAATTTCGTTTATAATAAGCCACGGATGTGGTTAGTTCACGTTAGAGTCAAAATTAAGTAAAATGACATCAGAAAAAAATTATTCGGTGGCCAAATAAATTTATCATTTAGTGATATTTAACTTTATTATTATTCAGAAAGGATATTTTGAACATAAAAGGTTATGACTATAATAAGTGCTTTGCCATTTAAATCTAAAAAATATTTTTTTGAGCGGAGTTTACAACTTTATGCACTGGTGAAAAACATGAAAACCATTTAAATACCGTTCACATTCTATAGTTGATCTATTTGTATCAACTCTAATTGTGTGTTTTCCTTCGATTTTGCTGATTTGTCCATAATCTAAAAATAATACTCTCGCGCTTTATAAATAATCATATCTTACTTATTAAAATAATCTACACATTACGCAAATAAGTCTGATAAATCAACAATATCTGTATAAACGATAGATTTCTCTTATTCTTCGATTTTATCATATAAATTGTATCCGTTTCCGTATTTTACAATAAAATATAATATTTTTCATTAAAAAATGTTAAAACAAGCTTTTTCCTTAATTTCAATTTTAATGCGCCAACCATAGACTGACCGCTATTAATCTATAGAACAATTGACTCTGTGGTCTGTTATCGTAAACGAAATGGATAAATTAAATAGTCGATTAAATGAGAATGGATTCTAAATGTACTGAGTATTTTCGTATCGGAACTTAACATTATTACTACTTTCTTTTTTACTTTTTTCCTTAATAATAATGTTTTTCCTTCCCGTAGTTAAATAGCAGGTGGGGGTTCAATATTTCATCTATTTAAAAGACGGTTACGTAGATTTTCAACTCATTCCTATAGTTGCTTTGAAAATGGTAGGGTTCAGTTGAACATATTTAATTTATTGCAATAAAATCGGAATATCACAAAAAGGACTTTCGTTGTATAAACGAGTCCACGGCTACTTACTTAATGCAGTGCATAATGTATTTTGGTCAATTATATTCAGTTAAATATGTGTACTAACATCAATACGGTTAAATTAATATTCGTATTTTCATATATGTAATTCAATCGTATAAAATTATTGGCATGTATCTGTTTCATAAATATTCTATAAGTGCATTGGAAATAAAATTGCGAAATATTTTAGTTTAAATGCCCTTTAAAGTAATGTTGCATCTTAAAATTTATATTACTTTTTATTCAATTATTAAATGTTAACTAATTTTTGTCATATATTTTTAGTGTTTATGATATAGAAGTCTATAATATATATTTTTTTAATTTCAGATTCCTGAAGGATCACCAACACAGGGCCGTTCACCGGCACCTGGACCTCGCTTCAAACTCTTGGAAGAAGGAGACATTCAAGTGTGTAGATTAAATCATACAAGAACAGTTATAAGCAAAATGTTGAGTTCGAAATTTCTAAGAAGATGGGAAAACCACCACCTCTTCCTCAGCCAGTATTGCATATACTCGAAGACGGTGAGTTTAAACACACAAATCAACTCATTAAATCATCTTCAATCGAACACTAAATATCTACTTTCGATTCTAAACAAGAACAATTCAATTTACGAGGAATTTTCCCGAAAGTTTATATGGCGCTTGAATCTTTTCTGTCTAAAAATCAACACACACACGCGATCCGTTGCCAAATCGTATGACGCACGAGTTCGATCTGTCGATCTATCGATCTCTATGGATCCTCAAAGATCGAAGATGAGACTATTTGAATTTATCGTCCTCGGGCGTGTCTTTTCCGGAGGCTTTTGCGGAAATTGTTCGTTCAGCTGAAATAACGCGATTGTCGAAACGTATCGATGTCCGCTAATGACTTGCAAATAATTGTTTTCCATACACTCGTATAGATATATTATGGTGATATAGTGTTTCGTGTTTTTTGCGTTTCTCCATTGTCTTTTTATGGGAGAAGGCTTGAAAATATCGAGCGAGTTGGGTTTATGGCGTATGTACAGGATGTTCGGAAAAATATGGCTGTATATTCATATTAATTTCATGTATTTCGTAAGAAATGAATGAAAAAGTCGAGAAATATTATGGACTTTTTTTTACTTAAGTAGAGATTGTGTTGTTTTTTTTTCTATAGAGTTTGACAACTGATAAGTCGAGTGAAAAGGTCAGCTTTAAATCCTGAACTTTCAATCGTTTTTAAGCTACTTACAATTAGCAACGTATTAACTTTTTTCTTCTTAAAGTATTTGATAATTGTTATCACAAACATACAACTGAATGATTTGACCCGAATATAATTTATATTCAAATTATTTTATATATATATTTTTTTTAATCCATTTCTGCTTTCTTTAACTATTAATTCTTTATATAAAACTTTTATGACTCAATTTTCGAATAGAAAATGAATCCAATAAACATTATTTATTTTCCGATCGATTGATTTGAATTAATCAAATACGAGAATAACATTTGTTCGAAGATATAAAGTTTTTTATTTGCTACAATTTGCAAAGTTTTCTGTTAGAATGTTTTTCGAAACATGAAACACCCTTACATCAAGAAAAGAAACGTAACCTCGCAAGAATCGAAAGATGATTGTAAATATGGTAATGTGGATCGTTTAGTGGTTGTTGTTATTGTTGTTGTTGTCTCGTAAGAGGAAAGTTTTCCTCGAAAGGGTTGTTTCGATGTCGGTTATTTTTCCCGATGGATTATTTATTCGGTGCCGTTGATAAAAAGTTGATAATCTAAATTGCTTTTTCATTCGATCGCGTTCGTTTTGCGTTTATTGTTATTATATTGCTGGGGAAAGATGCAATAAAAATAATGATCGATCGGTTCTAGATAAAACAGAGTTGCGCGGACGGTAATCAAATTAATTTTCACTCTATCGATTTGCAATGGAAAATTTTCTTTTATTGTGTCAAATCGATGAAAATGTAACGGTCTAGTTTTATTTGGAACAGAACAATTATGTACTGCACATGATACGATGGTATACTGAGCTATTTTTTTAATATCGTATGATGATATGATGCACAGTTCTGTGGAAATCGATTAAATTGCAACACGCTCAACAAAATCTGCTTTCATATGAACTTTATCTATTCGAGTGGTGTAAATAGCGTATACGTATATGAAATTTTTTTCCTGGAAAAAAATCCTGTGTTATACCAATTATGTGAAATGAAATAAGCTATTTATTCTTGTCGCGTTGCAATTAAAAAATAATGTAATAGACAGTTTTCTCGAGAAAAACTATCATCTACTATTGAGTCATCTTTTCAGACGAAATGGGGTTAATGTTTCGCAAAGTCAACGATGCAGATTTACAACAGAAAACAAATGATAATTTTCTTTCTTTTCTCGACAAACGTGAATCTGTGGAAAATTTTGTGAATCGCTTCTCGCGTGAAGCGTCTTGTTATGAAAAATCTCCGAAAGCATTACATATATTTTCATCATACAAAAAATATTGATTCAACCATTTTACACATAATATCGTGCTGTTATAGAATCGATCCTTTAAGAACTGAAACTTTTTCAGTCAATAAAAAATAAATGAGTACAAAAAGAGTGTTGAAACTAGACGACTTCGATGGGGAAAACAATGAATTGTCAAAATGAAAAGCAAAACGTTTTACGAACCTTCGCTAATTCGGCAACATTCGCTTCGGCCGTTTGACGGACAAACGCGACTTTCAAATATTGACGTTCGAAATTCGCGCCGTTTATTGTTTCTAGCTCAAACAGAAATAAATAAACGGAAAAACGCTGGCTGGCGATTTACAAGCGCATATATATAATAATGAAAAAAATACCGCTAAAACCGTACTGAAATATTGTAAATAAAATAAGCGGAAAAAAAGATGAGGAAATTACGATGTTGTCGCATTGAATTTCTGTTTTTTATCGATTGGTTTTTCTATTTTTTTTTTAACATTTTGTTTGACATTCAATTAAATATATGAAATTTATGAATGAAAATTTGCTTAATAGTTTGTTTAAAGTCAAATCAAACGAACGAAATTTCAAAACATTTGTTGGTGTATGGTTCTTTTATTGACTTTAACTTTCAGATTGAATTGTATTTCTTCTATTGTTTTCAACTTTTATCTGAATTAACACTTCGCATCCATATAAATATGTAATATTTGATGACTTTCCATTCTATTATTTTCAACTGTCATTTCCAAAATGCAATTCCAAGTGTGTCACTTCGGAACGACATTCGAGAATCGTCATTGAAAGAACACAATTAAAACATCAACTTATCCACAGATAATACAAATTAGCCACATTTTCCGCCGAATTCAAACGACTTTGTATAATTCGGCGATAATATTCCGCCTGAAAAAAAACCCGATAATACAATAATAATAAAGCGACTGACGAATCGTACCATTATTATCTGAACCGCACAATATGAACGCGATATAATGAATACCGTTACGAATACGTCATTGTTCCATATTTTATCGTCGTATGGTCCAGAGCCCATTCTCGCACAATATTTTGATTCGGCCAATAAACCCGAATCGACAGGTTTATTTCTGGAAAACCGCGTTGAAGCTCGTTCGGCTTTCAGACGAGTTTCAGACGAGACGAATCGAACTTTTCTCGGAAACGAGGAAATCTTCGGATCGAAGAAAATAACCAAAAGTGAGGAAAAACATACGGAAAAGCTTGAAAGAGCCAAAAGTGTCGGAAACTCTGTTTTGGAAATTTCTTTGCAGGAATGTCTTTGATTTTCCAATCGAGACGTTTTTTAATTTGTATGTATTAGGACCAACACTTTTCTTCTGGCTAGACTTCAGTTAGAAATTTTTTATTTATTATACTAGAATAAGATAGGCAATAATGTTTAGTTAGATAAATTATGACTATGAAAATCCTTACATTACATCTGTGATTCATTGCACTATCTCTATGACCCTAGAAGTCGAGGGATACAGTTACTAAACAGTTATATTCAAAGTCGAAGTATCTATTATAAAATTTTGGGAAATTGTTATATGATCTGATGATATTATGCATGGGACAATTTTCTCGTAAAATATAGTTTCTGGTTCAATATAAAATAGGGGTTTGTTGATGAGGTGTGGTGTTGATGTTTGCGGTCTGTCGAAGGTTCCTGATGGAAAATATTGTTTGTTTCTTGTAAGAAGGCTATTGTTCGTTGAGAGCGATTAATCGATGTTATGAAAATATACCTATTGTTTCCTAAGCTCAGTTTGGGTGAATGTTTTTTCTGTGTTTTCTTTTGGAATTTGATTTGAAATGAATTTTCAACGTGTTATATATCGTTTTATCTATATTAAATAATGTTTTATTTCTGAAAACCGCGTGAAAAACACATTTATTATCAACATCGGATGAAAATTCGCGAATATTTGCGCATGCGGTGATAATTTCAATGAAAGTTTTATGAGTTATTTTCTCATACTGCCCATTTATAAATATCTCATCAAAATCATTCCGTTCTATGAAAT
Source organism: Cheumatopsyche charites (assembly GCA_024721215.1). Taxonomy (NCBI): domain Eukaryota; kingdom Metazoa; phylum Arthropoda; class Insecta; order Trichoptera; family Hydropsychidae; genus Cheumatopsyche; species Cheumatopsyche charites. The sequence continues at coordinate 7,874,652 of CM045576.1, read as the reverse complement.
ATGATAAATACAAATCAATACTTTATTTCCACAATCTTTGAAGTCCCTAGTTTGTGACTACTTTTTCACAGTTCACCTTCAGTGAAATTCAGTACTTTGCAGTTTTTCTACCTATATTAATTTTTATTTTATTCAAACAATATTTCGTTACATTATCAAACATTGTAAATTCACTTTACGATATATTTCGTCGTAATTCTGAAAAAAAAATACGCGTTCACGTTTTCACAAGTAGAGACCGTATTAGTCGCGTGAAAATCGTTTTTCCTAGCGCTTTATCGTCACGAAATTTTTTTTCGCTTTAACGATTTCGCTCATTTAGATATATTAGATACGATAGTTGAAATTTGTATAATTTGGTAGTGTGACGTGTGTAGATATTAACGTAGGCTTGTTTATGTGGATGTTACAGCGTCTAGATTCGCTTTGATGATGTATTTCCGTTCATACTTTTCTGAAATAACTGACTGTGAAAATATACAATGGTGGTCATTAACACACTTTTTTATTTGCTGTATATTCAAATAAATAAAACTCTTCAATTTCAATCGCGTCAATTCGAATTATCTTTAGAAAATGGTTGAAAGTTTCGCGGTTCGAAAGATGTTCGATAGTTACTCAAACTCGAATTAATGCATATGTACGAAAATTGCAACTTTGATTTTACATTTTGTCGATTTTACCAAATGCATTTGAAACTTTTCGTACGTATTTTAAATTTAACTTTAAGTTTTTAAAGTTACCGAGTGATATCTGAACTTTTGAACTATCGCGTTTTTCAAACACAGAGTTTCTTCCGATATACGGAAATTCTGATTATATTCCAAATCATCTTATAACAAATTTCAAAGATTTTATACATATAAAATTTCATATTAGCATCGATACATATTTTATCGATTTCATCAATAAACAGCGCGAACACACATTTGAATTAATAAAACATCAAAATTAAACATGATGATATGAGACACGTTTAATTCGTGCATATAGAAAATCAATACAATATTCCAATCGATACCCACACAAACCATTGCGTATACGTGACGAATTATGTATTTAATTTCGTTAATTGCCAACCTTTTACATAATGCCGTTTTCGTAAACGAAGGGAAAAAAGAAATCGATTCAAATTAGCTTCTCAGGGACGAATTTCCATCGTTCGCGTTGCCCGAACCGAAAAGATTAAAAGGAAGCCTCCTTTTAATTTTCCACTAAGCATAAAGGATGATCGTGGCGATAACGATGGTGAAAAATGGCCACGGATGAACCTTCTAAACGAGGGACTATGACGTCAAAGGCATAAATCAGAATACAATGGACGAACTGTTCAAGTTCACGTACGCACGTCCAAGGATTTTTGAGATTCTGCGATTTTTTTCTATCTATGAACGTTTGACGCACGTATTAATATTATTTAAACTATATAAATAAAAAATAATATATTGTTTATAAACATTAGGTTAACTTCTTATATTGCCACTGTGAAACTTTTTAGAATTGCACAAGTCGAAATTTTCCTGTATCATTTCATTTAACATTTGTAAAATTTGTTGGGTTTCTAACATTGATGGCTTTCACCATAGCCAAGTCATAGCAAATATCAAGCACAGCTTATATTTTAACAAATTTTGCATTTTGTTTATTTTATGTTATAAATTCACAATCAACTAAAAGTTCACAGATTCTCGAGCAATGCCGAGTTACAGAAGCTAGTTGAATCATAATCATAGGGCCGTTTCTGTTTTTAGATATCAGAAAAGTCATTGTTTGTGTTTCTCTTTTCGGATGTTCGGAATAGTTTTGGCCATAAATATTCAGTTATTTTTTACTTTTGTCGATATAGGATGCCTAAAAATATGTACGAAATAGTTAAAAATATCGACTTTCGATCAATCATCCGGTAAATTTAGCTCGGAATGTTGACGGACATTGATTCTACGCAAAGTGGATACACATTTTTTTCTCACCTAACATTTTACAGGTTTTCCGGGAAAAAATATCAAACAACTAAAAATATTTCTGTATAATAAATAATCTGTCTAACGAAGTTATTTTCTACAAAAACATCCAATTATAATCAGAATTTCAATATATTGAGGAAAAAAAAACAGTCTTCGAAATTAATTTTGCATTTGATAAATTAACACACCTCACCTAACAAAATGACACACCTTAATTTTTCAAATAAAGCTAGGAACATACACTAACGACAGATCAAATGCATGAAAATTCCATTTATATTATTAGATACAATAAAAATATTTCAAATTTTCTAATCACAATATCATGATATCATTTTCCAAATATGTGCTATGAAAAATTTTATTCCATATGAATATTTCAATTATAATCTTGACCGAACAAAAACTTCTGAATAATGATACATGAGTTTATTCTCCGGTCAAACTGTTATATTATACTAAGGTCAGATCTTGAAATCTTGTTACACCTATTGACGACTGAATTTCACAAAAGGCACAAGTGACCTTTTTTTATCGATATTGAGTTAAGGACAGAAAATGGTTCTACATATGAAACAGAACTATTTTCTGCACTTAGCTCAATTTCGATAAAGATGCTCACTTGTGCAAATTCAGTCGTCAATTATTATAATAAGCAAAAACAACTGCCGAATTTCACAAGAAAAAAAAATGATAATACGTTACTAAAACAAACGATTGAAAGACCAACCCTAAGACCGAATTTTCAATCATTAGTGATTCGTATGGAATGTTAGTCGATATTTTTCTCAATAGAATTCTTATTGGTAATGGCAGTTCTAGGGATTGCTATTTACCGGTAAATCGACAATGCAATCCCTCGACACTTCTTATTGCTGATGCATTCAAATACAAAGAAAACGTCAATTAACACTCGAATCGAGCGACTAACGGAGTGAAAGTTCCGATTCACGCTCGTACAAAAGACGCAGGCCTCGGCCGAAATTTTCCGAAAAGTCGACCCCGACCCGAAGTTCGGAGCGAGCCCCGTTCGGCCCCCGGCGCCTCCGCCCCCCGTCGTCCGCTGACGTTCGCATCTTCGCGAAACTGGAATGCGCCGACCCGTTCGGCCGCCCTACTTTCGCGGCCGGTCGATAGCCCGAGCCCGCCGCATCCGGACTCCACTGTACCGCGATACATGGCCCCCGTTATTACGTCGCTTTCGAACCAACCCCTATCGATTGTGCGGCCTCGTTCACACGACGCGTTTTCCATGTGCATTTGTGTAGAAGTTGTCTTTTCCTTTGTGACTCTTTGCTTCGATGTTATTGGGAGTTTATATGTATTTTGCTCTAATTCTTTCTCGCGTAACCAAAGAGATAGATGCGAACGTTAGAGCAAGAAAAGCAATGCAAAGGTTATGGCTGAATGTATGATCTACACAGTGTTTCTCAAAGTAGGCGTTAGCGCCCCCAGGGGGCGTTTTAGACCTCGAGGGGGCGTTGAGGCGCCCAGAGGAAAATGGTGGGCGTTGATGGGGCTAGGGCGTTTTGAAATTTGTAATTTCATTTACTTTATATAGTATTTTTAAATTTCACTAAAATTAAAACCATCTATTACACAATAATGAATAATAAGTTTATATTTCTACCTGTATGATGTTATAAAAACTTAAAATCTTAACATAGATTTAGTAGATAGCCCGCACACCGTACGCAAGTTTTTGCGATAATGTCTAAAATTTTCGCCTGCGGCGCATTGTGTTTTAGTTCAATAAATTAAATATGAATTTGAAAAAACTTGTCAACTAAGATGTTTACATCTGTTAAGGATAAAAGAATCATTTCTAAGTTTAAGAATTAAATATGTATTTTCATTCGGACTTTCAGATGTCAATTTGCAAAGGTTTTAATATGTTAGACGGCTTAAAGTGGTGAATATAATAAACATCCACATATCAAAAATTCATTTTCTGAGAGATATTTTAAGATTTTCAAAATTTTCGCCTGCGCGCTATTTTTATTTTTTTCATATACATATAATAAAAATATGTTGGAGGGCATATATTTTATCATTTAACTTTGTTTTTTTTTTGAGGGGAAAGCCCAATTCACGAACGTACCGGCCCGATTTTGTAAAATGTGAGAGGGGGGGGCGCTGAGAATAATTTATTTTTAAGGGGCGCTGACAAATAATTTATTTTAAAGGGGCGTGAAAGAAATAAGTTTGATAATCATGATCTACACGAATGGTAATAAATATATGTAAACTGGTTATAATGTTTGTTATAGGTATGACATTTATCCTTCGCGATAGCTTTTATAATGATTTAATTTAAGCGTAAATGTGGCGCCCGTAGTTTCGCCTAGTTTCGCTGGGACCCAACTAGGCCGGCCTAACGAGCTGACAGAGTTGGGGTGCAGTTTAAAGGCGGGATAGTGGGCTTCCCTCGTGGTAGGTATGACATCTATCGTTCCCCATATATTTCTATCTATTTCGTTTCGTCAGTTTTGTGAATTCAATCGAGATAAATAGATATGCAGCTGATAGCGAAGCAATATGAAGCATTTGTGCATACTATGTCGGTATTTTCTTTTGATACTGATTTCCTGTCAGATTCTGGTGAATCACATGTCGTTTTACTTTATTAATATGATGGCTCGATTATTTCTCTCGAATATTTGATTCATTTTAACTGAATTTTGTATAACGTTCTGAAAATAAATCCTCTGCTTTGTCTGAGTCGATAAAATTCGATCGATTTTAGCATCATTTTTAGTACGTTAATTACTCTCTTAAATTCAAATTAAAAAAAAGATACCAGTATCTGTAACTATAAACAATGAATAGATAATAGAAAGCATGAAACGGAGAACGATAGATGACAAACATAATGACCAATTTATACATATCTGTAACCGTTCATGTTGCCGTTACCTTTCTTGCGCAAAGTTTGAGGCGTCGACAACACGAGCGGCAACGGGAATATGTAAATAGGGCACGAGGTGGCGTGTGAACGAGGCTTGTCGCGTCTATGGAGGCTTCGAGGGTGGGCGTGCGCCTGCAGGTGACCTCGCTCGACACTTTCGTTTGTCTGGCGTGACGCAAGCGAAGGCTTTCGTTTTCTGTTTTTGTGTCGAAAATTTTACACTTTCTCAAAGTCGGGGGATGGAATGTCGAGGGACTCCAATGTGGAGGCAATCTAGAGGTCCCAGAGATCGTTTATGGTTTTATTACACTGTGTTTGTTTTTATATTTTAGAATGTAAGAATATGGGAAGTTATATGAAAGGAAATGAGCGAATATGTATGGACTGTAGTACTTACTGCTATTGTCATAATTTATATATTGTTAAGAAAGACTTTTGATGTAGAAAAACGTCTTCCATGGTGCTGGTCCCTATTCATGTTATCATTTTTTTTTTAATTTCATTACTCGTGCGAGTCATAATAGACACTCGTTTATTTACATAGAAAATGACATTATACATAGATGTTTGTTTATCTCCAAACGTAATTAGATCCGAGACAAGTGGCCGTATTAAATATTTTTCCTGTCAATGTATCATGTACAGATTTGTCCATTATTCTTTAAATTCAGTACATATTATATTTTTTTATTTGTAGAAATTATTATAAAAAAATAGAATATGATGATTATACCCCCAAAAATACGAAAAAATAAATAATGTAGACGGTACAGGTTTTTCACCATTGATTGCTCACAAAATTTAAGTATGTATTATGGTAATTTTTTTATCAATACGATTTATATTGATTGAATGTTTGTGAATGTTAGTTTTTTTTTATTATTTTCATTAAAAAAAATCATACATACGAGAAATACACAATGGTGAAATTGTATAAAGTCTATTTTCGTATATTTCCTTTCTTCTATAGTGAGGAGTGTTGCTATTCCCTGCTAGTCTATTTGATGCAGGTTCTTCTCTAGATATATGTATCTGTGTTTTATCGTCACATGAAAATTTATCAGCCGAAAAGAGCTCACTGTCGCCAAAATATAAGAAATTCATGAAATTCTGCAATTGATCTATGATATAGATAACTGTATATGAAAATATATAGGTTTCGAGTTGGTTTATCTTTGAGATATTTTTATTTTCGAAAATACAATATAATGGAAAATTGTTAGTTTCATATTTTTGTTGAATTCGATAATTTTCTTCTTTCTAATTGTAAACGTATTTATCAGCTGAAGTAACTTCCGTTATATCAGTAAGCACGTTTCGAATTTTTTTTTACTGACACTAGAATCACTTTTCTCGAACGCCTCATGTAAAAAAATCTGAATTAATTTTCGTATACGTCAATTACAATAAGTTTTTTCTATTACTTTTTTCTCATCTTAGCAATAATATCTAATTTTCAGTTTTTCGGTATTCTCTGACGTCATCAAAATCATTCAATGAGTGGTTTATTCATATTATGACGTTTCCATTAGAAAAGAAAAACGTAAATTAGCAATTAATTGTTTCATGAAACTGTCTTTTTCATATAGGGTTTGTCGCATAGGTAGATACATATATTTTTGTAACAAATCTTCTCGGAATAGAAAAAATACATAACATAGAATACGTATAATTTTGTTGTACAAGTATGCACCTTATATTCTTTTATCTGAGAGAGATTTTTCTTTCTAACTATCTACTTACTTGATTCAATTTTCGTTTGGCTAGGATAGAATCCGATTAATTACCAAGATATACGTATAGGTATGTATAGGTATTTCTTAAATCAATTAGTGTCTTAATTCGCCAATAAGTAGTGATACAATTTGACAGTATTAAATTAGTTTGTTTAACTACATATTTATGAAAGATTTCTGAATGAATTGTATTTTTTAATATGCTCATAATTTCAATCGAAAGAAAATAAATTAATAATCTAATTTAAATCAGAATGTGAAATAAGTAAAATACCTACATTTAATTTTTAATTCTTTGTTTGCTTACAGCCCACTGGTTTTTTAGAAGCGAAAATTATGTACTCGTCCATAGAAGATATTTATCCAGTTGTCCGATGGGATGCTAACTATAAATACTGTTTAAGAATTGTCCTGTCTGATGGTTCTATTTTACTACACGTAATTATGAAAAAAATATATTATATTAACTACGATTTCATGTTTATGAGCTCACTTATTGATTTTCGTTTTTTATTTTTAGGCTAAAACATCTTATACTCGGGATCATTGGTTCAACTCTATTGTTTGGAAGGTGAATACATATGTTTATAATGGTTATATTCGAAAACTCATGATAATAATTACATCTCCTTTTTCAGAGAAATATGTGGAGATATTGTAAACTGTTATATAACACCTATGATTATAATGTATTATTAAAGGAACTTAAGGTATATTTTCATTTTTATATTAATAACTTGCATATTATGATACATAAAAATATTATTATTTATAGAACATGGTCGATTTTGCTATGATGACTCCATTACAAGATGAACGTGTTACGTACGATCCTCTGGATATTGTTACAAAGCTCATGTGTGGAATAAATTATGTAAATATATTTATTTATTCGAAAATGATAAAAGGTTGATATTTTTTATAATATATTAATTTTTCAAAAATAGAAAAAGTGGCCAGATGAAGGAGAGATGATCTTGACGGTTTCTGGACCATTAATGGGAGGAGCTCCTTTGCCGGCACCTCTAGCCGAAATACTAAGCCGCATGTGTTCAACGAGACCTTTGTCACAATCTTTAAAGGATACTTTCCATCATATAGCAAGACGTATCCTAAAACACAACGTCGACTTTGGCAAAGCACCATATCTTAGATATTTTCTACAAAGCTATATCAGGTTGTTTATCATAATTGCTTTTGATAACTTTATACTTTTATTGTAATTATCCTCTTGTTTTCTAGCGCTTTATACCAATCACCTGGAGGAACGGAAGTCGTCCGTGCTTGGGTCAGTGCCGTTCATGGACCTGGATTCAATTGTCCTCATCCTCGCGTTTTACCTAATTTAGCTTCTACTTGCTTAGCGGCATTTCATTCAATATATCCCATATCAGAAAATGAAGATTTGTCATTGATTATTCCTACAAGTGTCACATGCAATTTCAACGATTTGCCCAGCGATAATAACTCTGATTTGGAAGCACAAGATTACATAAATAATGATGATTTAGACTCATTTGAATCGTCTTCTACAAGATTCGATGAATCTCGATACAATAATAAAATAAACAAAGAGCTGCTAGATGACGAAAACCCTGAAATGATTTGTTTTGCAAAAGTGATTCATTTCATGTAAGTTTCGCATACATTCAAAATGTCATATTATTTTTCACTGTAATATTTTTTTTTATTTCATTAGGTCATCGTATGCAGACTGGGCTGAAGGTCTAGGAGCTGTTTTGCAACCAGTGCCTATACCAAGTAGAGTGCTTCAGTCGAAAGAAGCTGCGTCATCTCTAGCATTGGCTACTTACAAACTGGGTACTGATCAACGTTGTAGTGTACACCGTTTCATATTACCTTTACGTCAAGAGCGACCCGGTTGGCTTCAGATGCTTTGCCCGACTCGTTTCAATCCAGATCCCGATCGCTTACAACAATGGGGTGAAATCGTAAGTGATTTGTATAGTAATTATTTTAGAATTGTATTTATTCTAAAACAAAATTTCATTACAGCTTGACACTCTATTGAATTGCTGTTGCAAAAGAAAGTATTTCCTAATTGAATTAGCAAAAATGTTGCCAGCTTGTTTATTACTCGCATTGAGAGCTCATGTATGTATCATATAATACATATATCAATGAAACATTTAGTTTGTAAATCTTCTTTAAACAAAATCTTATTGTTTATTTTGTAGCCTGCAGGTTTGCTATCATTGAGATTAATGTTGGAATGGGAGGTTTTAGAAGAAGAACAGTCAAGAGTAGAAGTGGTCCAAGCATTGCGGAGTACACCATCTGGAAAAAAAACATTGCAAGCATCTTGTCAACGCCAAGTGCATCTTAAAAAACTTGTGAATATTTTGATATTATTTTAATTAAATATAGATATTTTTTGCAATTATTTTAGTAGTTTGAAAATCGAAACATTATTTAAGATATAATGCAGAAACATTGATATCTTAATGTTTTCAGCAACGCAAGGGTGGTCCGCGTAGATTGACATTGCCTTCTTGCGCGACTGATGCAGATGTATCACGACTGCTGTCCGCTGGTTCTTTCGGGAACTTAGAATGCCTTTCACTTGCCTTTACACACGTTACATCAGCCGTTGCTGAAGAACTTATTAAGGTAATATGTACTTAAAATATAGTATTTTAATTTAAGTCACATATTTCACTCAACTCATTAATCATTTTCAGTTACCATCTCTTCGTTATTTAAATTTATGGGCTACGCAATTTGGTGATGCCGGTCTTTTACTGATTGCTGAACATCTTCATAGGTTACAGGTGTTGAATTTGTGTGAAACACCAGTTTCTGACGTCGGTATTGCTGCTTTAAGTGGTATGCTTTTATCAGATATTTTTAAATATTTCAAATATTCATGTGGCTAATAAATTCTGATTTATAGCTTTGTCAAATTTGAGAAAATTAAATTTGAACAGTACTAAGTTGTCTGCAGCCACATGGGCATGTCTCCAGTCGAAGCTACCCGCTCTTCAGGAAAGTGATATACGCTATACAGATGCGTGGTGAACTTGATTTCATACTAATGTAAAAATGTGTCTTAATTTTATCCATCTAGAATATTGTTTTATAAATTTTGAAATTAAATGGTTTCTCCATTATTTTGAGATGTTCGATAAGACAAAATATGACAATATAATCGAATATATATAATAAATATACGGTAAAATGTGAACAGAGTTGAAAATATTGATATCATTAAGAAACAATAAGTTTCCAAATCGTTTCTTGACATACGAAATGTATGACAAGCTTGGACTTGGACGAATCTACTGCTGTTTAATAATATCGATATATTTGAAATTACTTATACACTTTTATGTACCTACTAAAATTTTGTGAAAACCATGTATTGGAAGTGAATATTTTGTCTTTTAATATTCTCAAATTATCTTATATTTATTTTTAACAAATTAATGAAAGTACTGTTCAATGTGAATCGTTTAAATGCAAGTAACGTGAAAGCAAAATCCTTTTATATTAAAAGAATTGTAATATCCATTTGTGGTGTTGTTAAACTAAACAGTATTAAAACATGCACGTGGATAATTTTTTTTTAATTATATTTATAATTATGTCATTACCGATTTGCATTTAATCAAAATATAATTTTGTTTAATGAATAGTGGTATTGCTAGTGTAATTATTATTTTAAATATAGAGAAACTGTAGGCCTCAAAACATGTGATTTATTCTAGTCTATGTGTTTTTTTTTTTTTTTTGATATGTACCTATATTTCTAATTAATGTTAGTTATTTTTATTTATTTAATTTTCCTTATTATTTAAATCATTGCAAACATCATTGTTTTGTCTACAGTTAGTAAAAGTCACACTCGTTTTATTATATTGTGGATGCTTGATGCGTGATGCGTGATTATTATTACCTTTTATATTATGGTCTGAAACTTTATTTCTGAGTTGATTTAACAATATTGTTGCAATATGTAATTAACGTGTTTTTGTTTCTTTTGAAATTACATTCCTTTCTAAAACCATTGTCAATTACTTCTATAATGTTTCGAAGTTTGGATTTGTTTATTTTTCTATAGTATCATAAATGAAAAACTGTAGTAAGTTAGGTAATTTCATAAAGTGAATAAATACCTGAATCATTTTATGTATTATTCAAAATGAAATTTATTATTTCAAAGTCAATTTTGTAACTGAAGGATTCATCTATTGTATGTAAATGAAAAAAAACATATAGGTATCATCATTTTATGTATGTTTCGTTTTTAAACACTTTAAATTATAATTTAATTTATAATAATAGTAATTAATACATATACGATTTTTTGTAAATACCTTCTTCATAAATTTGAAAATCGTATGAAACATTTTGATCATATTACGTGATTGTTTTTGTCTGATAGATATCTTTTATTTTAAGTACCTACATTCAAAATTTGTTAAATATTTGTATCTCTATCATTCAAATAAGTTATACATTTTCCGAAATTATCTATTAATGACTGAATTAATCTAAATCGAAAATGTTTTGAATTTTTTACTGAATAAACATAATAAGCACAATAAATGTATGATAAATATTCATCTTGATTTTCATTTCTCACTGATAGAAACCTTTTTAGAATCTTTAAATATAATATTTAACCATATCGTGATTTTTCGAGTTCGAAGTCCATCAATATCTAGCCGGTCTTGCTTTTTATTGACTCAAAAATTTCAGTCACTATTGTGGTCATTCAACATTTCGTTTGTATAAGGTAGAATGTATTCTCTTCCGTTTGCTTTAGTATTAAGAAATGGGGCCATATTGTATCGTCTAGTTCTATGAGGTAAATCTTTTTCTATTTCACTTAAATCATATTCTGGGTAGTTTCTGAAAACGTAAATATCCTCCGTTGCCTCTCCCATAAATGGTGATGATGTTATATCTATTAATTTTGGATTATCTGTGGAAAAAGCTTTTAAACTCATTTATTGAAATTAATTAAAAAGTTGATATCATTTAACTATTTACCGTATGGTTTTTCATATACGTCAGAAGACAACTGAAAGTGAAAAAATATTGAAACAACGATAAAAATAAGCATAGGTAGTTATATATTGAAAAATAAAAATAAATAATATTTTTACTTTGTTTCCATCTCGTCTTCCTACTCTTGGAACAGACTTGGATGCTTTCAGGAAAAATCCATCGTATTGTCCTGGTGCTGATCTTCCTGCTCGTGGAACAGACTTTGGTGCTTTCAGAAAAAAACCGCTGTCGCCATCAGGTCTTCCTGCATGAGTTCCAACTAACAATGCTAATATGCATAGTGCCAAGAGCATTTTCTATCTGATTTTTAGACCTTTTATCAACTGGTGTAGTATGAAGGAAATGAATGCATTTACGAAATTTGTATGAACTTTTATAAGCAATTTGAAGTACCCCTATATTTCGGGCAGTTTTCCAGCAGTTCTCCAACATTTGCTTTTTTGAAAACTCGATTTTTCATAAAAATACATCTATCTGTTGTTTGCCAATATTTTTTTATAGTGATACATTTTATATTTGTTTGTGTTGGAGTTTCTACTGGGAACACTTTTACCCATGTTCTTTTAATAATAAATTATTTCAAATATATACTCGTAAGGTATTTTCAACTCTAAAATTTATACAAGGTGAATGACTATAATTTTCTCAGTTATAGGTATATATTTTTAATTTAAATTGATTTAACTATTTTGCATACACTGATGATATTTAAATATTTGTTGCATGTTTACCAAATTGAGAAATAAGTACCTAGGTACATATAGTAAATATATTATTCAAGAAACTAAATAGAAATGTACTGGAATATATTAGTTAGCGGAAAATTAATTTCATAATGCCTTTATATTTCAGAAATATTTTATTTAGACTATCAATATAAGGTTATATCCAGTTTAATTAAAACATTGAAAGCTCTGATAGCTATCAGAAAACCCTCATGTATGTTTTCAGCCTAATGGTATACTGAATAAACTCAATGTTGTAATCTATGTGAGGTGAATAATAATTAGCCAAGGGTTATATTTAAAAATATTTTATTTATATATTTTACAAAGAAAGATAATGTAAAAGTTGTTTCAAAACATGAGATTGAATTCGAGATAGCTATTATAAAATTTCAACATGTAAAAGTTACAATTCATGTGTAAATATTGATTTTACATATCATTGAATCCAAGCTATCAAAATCAATTGATTAATATAATATATGAAGAAGAAAATAATAAATGTTATGTGTTTTCTTTTAACATTGAAATAGTTAAAATATATAGGTCGAAAATATTTAAAGCATTATTAAATAATAAAAAAAACAATTAAAATAAATAAACATTATTTGTTTAATGAACTAATTCTTATTTTCACTATGTTAAATGTTATTTCTAAAGACAGTTAAACCTATCGCTAAGTTTTGTGGTAGTCAAATGCGGTGTTGGGATGAAATTTATTCCTAAAGGATCTGCTTGTAACATTTTGCCATCGTGATATGGTTTTCCCTGAAGAGCGGCTATTTCCATTTGGAGTTGACGATTTAAAATCGGTTTATTTCCGTAATTGATACTTCCACGTCCGCGGCCACGACCACGTCCACGGCCTCGAGGAGATCCTCTAAGACTGTTAGGGGTACCTGGCCTATTGAAAGGAATGCCTCCACCAAAAGTCTGTTGAGAGAAATTTGGATTGTCCATATAGGCTCCTCTGGTTGAATTAGAGAAACTGTTTCTTCTGTTCAGAGGACGACGTAATTTATCATTGGCAACGCTTACTGTGTAAGTTGACGGTAAGGGAACTTTAGGAAGAGAACCGGAACGAGTGAATGTTCGCGATCGTATTTGTTTCTGTTGCTCTTGCAGTATTATATCGGACCTCAATCCAATTTCACTGAAGTTATTTTGTGAAACAAAACCTAATCTAGCTGCGATTCCGGATTTAGGGACCTGTCTGTTAGGCGTTCGGCTTCTAGATCTCGGGAACGTTTGTTGTACATTTAGCCTGCTTCTAGATCTCGATCTAGAACGAGATAGAGGGTTGACTTGATTGAATTCTTGGCCGATTCGCGAACGAGACCTCGACCGAGATCGACCTCGAGGCTGTGAATTGTTGATGAATCTCGAACGAGATTGCGATCTGGATCTTGAGCGTAAAGGCGCTTGATTATTATTGTTTGCGAGCCTAGTTCTTGAAACAGATCTTCTTAGACCATTTTGACGACCTAAAACATTATTTCATCATTATACAGTTCAATATGATGAATGAAGCATTATGTAAATGTTTACACAGGTGACATAGAACGTACAAAAAAAATAATAAAGCTAACCTATTCTAGCCGGTGTACGAGAACGTGACTGCCTTTGTATGGGACTTCCTCGAGTATTTAGAGTGCCTCGACCGCCTCGGCCACCTCTGCCCCGAGGACTGATTGTTCCCTGTCCTCTCCGGGAGACGTTTCCGCGCCCCCGCTTAACAATTCCTCTTCCTCTGAGCGAATTCGTGTTATTCCTCAATCCGCCTCTGGCACCTCTGGGAGCTCCTCTCATGCCTCCTCTGGTCCCTCTGGTCGCCGGAGAGCCTCTGCCCCTTCCTGTGCCCCGCCTTCCTCCTCTCCCGCGCCCCCTATTCGCCGACGCTTCCTTCTTCTTCGTCTTGTTCACCTTGATTATCTCGTCTGAAACGGAATAGACGTCAGCATCATCGCGCTATGACCGATGTTTATAAATAGTCAGCCACGAAGGTTATGTACGGCTCGCTGAGAAATGCGAGGTAGTGTTTTTACTCACCGAGAGACATATCTAGTCCCGACTGCGACATGTTTTATGGCTTTTTATTCAATGTTCAACGCGATAACGAAATTTAAATAGAAATTGACAACTAGGACTAAAATTGACACAAGCAGTCGCCCGGCGGGAGCGGCTAACGAAAGCAACTCGACGTTTCCTTCGTTTTGAAAGTTAATAAGCTCGGCATACACTCGTCAACTAATTGCTGCACTGCAATAGTATGGAAAGTTACAGAAAAATTGCAAATCGAGCGTAATTTATGCTTTAAAAAACCTATCAACAAAAATAAGTTAAGTCTTAAAAACAAATAAAATCGACCATACCCAATTAAAAAACATTTTTCATATCAATTCAAAACTCAAATAGAATATTCAAATCATAACAAAAAAACAAATAAATAAATTTGATAGATAATCTAGTGTTTGATTTTAAATTTTTAGTGGAAAATTATATTTTTTATATTATCTAATCTGAAAAAAATAAAATAAAAGAGTTTCAATTCAAATTCCGATCTATTCCTTTTTTTACTCGTTTTGCTGCTTAATTACATTATGCAGTAAAGATTTAACTGTAAATGGTTTTTTCAATTCCTAAAAAATGTCGATTAGATTCATATTCTATCGTATCTACCTATCTAATTGCTTACACGATAAAAATAATTGTTACAAAGTCAGATAAAAATCATTGCAATGCGTTTTTAGCTTGAAAAGTATTCAAAAATCGCAAAAAAACAATGGCGCCAACAGCAGCGAGTGCGTCGTTTTCGGTTCGTCAAATCGTCAGTCGGCGGCAGGCGGTGTGGCGGGGGGTGCGTGTCACCGTCATGGTAACAATCAACTATTTCTCGTTCACATGTTTATTTGCGCGAATTTAGATCTCGACGAAGAGCGGCTCGGATTCCTCCTCGTCTCCGCGTTCAGACTAAAGCGGCCGACGATGCGTCGACGCTTCCGTTTCCGGTCGAAGTAACAACCTTCGTCGGCGAATTTATTTTAGCGATTTTCCGCTTCGTTTTTCCGACGACTTCCGGTTATCTCTGATCGTCGAGAAGCTCCGCCTTTTCATCTGTTCGGTGATGTTTTCGAAATTTCTCGTTTGTGCCGTTTTGTTTTCGAAAATATCGTTTTCGTTCGGCTCGATTTGCGTCAGTAACTGTCAAAATATGATGCGGCTTTCTTATCTTTTTTATTTATTTTCGTACTCGCGTTTAACCCGTTGAGTATGAACAGAAAGAAAAACAATTACAAATTAGATATAGAGTGATATTTTCGTAACATCACGTTTCCTATTGAGTATCATTTTCCAAATAAGATTCATATGGGAATTTTCAGTAAAATTGCACAAGTTTAACGATTTTGCGTTTGGCTTTTAAAAATTTGAAATAATATAATTTAAAAATATGAACTTATTAAAAAGGAGAAGTATACTAACCTGATACAGTTTTGGCCCATCTACACACTATCTTGCCTATTAAATAGTCATCCTTATGCAGTTTTATCCCGGTGAGAATGAAAAAGATAGAATCAGAATAACAATCGATTAGATATAAAGTTTTGTTTTCATAATATTTGCTGTTAAGTATCATTTTCATAATAAGATAATAATTTAAGTGTGTTTTAATGGGATTTGTATGCAATTATTTTTTCATTACTGCCAAACTATTGATAAGCATCATATGCAGCGTTGTTAATCATCCGCTCACCCGTGAACAGATTAAGTCAATTATATTTAAGTTGTAGTTCTCGATTTTACTGTATAATTTCAATTTAATGCTGATTAGTTAGTAAAAGTAAATTAAATCATTAATATAATATTAAAAATCACTATTAATATTCCATAGATCTGATATACATATATAAATCAAAAGCATCTGCTTTTCATTGAACTGAGGTGTAATGAAATTTTAACTTTTCTATGTTTCCAAACTGATTGAAAGCATCACACATTTTAGAAAAGCACAATTGGACGTGGAAGAGGCTATATTAGTCGCAACAGAGACAAGAAACCTGGAAATCTCATAATTCCTGAAGACAATATGCATTCAGTGATCAGTGCGACGGTTCCAATTCTGCCTCATGCTCCGATCAAGTCTCCTCAAGGCTCCAGCTCTACGCTACAATCTCCTCTGGCCAACGTCACCACTCCCCCATTCACAAATCCAGTTGTAATGAATAAAAAGTATTCTCCACCGATGCCTTCAAATGTTTCCAAAGCTGGACACGCAAATTCGCAATTGCCACAAATCGGTTTCAATCAGATACCCTCGAAACCATTTCCAAATTCAGTCAATAATATGGCATATCAAAATTTTGATGATGCAGATAATTTCGACGAAAACATTCAATCTGTATTGTATATTGATGAAAAATATTCCTACCTCATTCAACAGGTTTCATCATTATATTTATGCATGTTTTCTAATATTACTATCGTTCTGTAACATATTATTATTTGTTGAAGGTTAACTTGTTGTCTGCTAATGATGATGGAATATTAACAAACCAAAAACTAAAATTTATTGAAGGAGTTTTGAACAAAGAATGTCCTCAACCACAATATTTACAGTAAGCACGTTAGTTTATATTTGTTAAATGGTCAGATTTTAATTGGAATTTAATCTTAAAATTTTCAGAAGTGCGATGGAGGCTATAGCATCGGCTGCTATTTTAGATTTAAGTACTGCTTCTAAAGTCTCAAAAATGATGTGTTCAGTTTCATTTTCCCGAGTACAAATTCATCAATTGAGGTTGTACAACATATTTATTTCTGCTGTTCGTGATAAAATCGATGGTATTGGATTAATTTATCTTTATAAATGACTGGTTTTGTGCAAATTTTATATCATTATCCTTTCAATTTTCCAGGGTTAGAATTATCCTTAGATGGAGCTGATCAATATTTAGTTAATGCATCGACATTATTGACTGGCATTTATTCAGGTATGTTCAACTATTTACTATATATGTTAAATAATTAATGATGTATAGAAAATTATTATTTATTTATAAATGAAACGATTAATACAGAGTCCAAATTATTGGAGTCAGAAGAGATGAATTTACTAGCTAGTTTGATAGTTCAAGTTTTCGTTGGACTTTTAGAATGTAATACTTCTCTAGCACTAAGGACTCTCAATGTTCAGGTAAAAATAATTTATATCATCTAATTCATTAGGAAAATAGATAATTAAACAATTTTAAAATTTCAGTTGATGCAATTCGGATCTAATTTATATGCTAAAGTACCAGACAAATTAGAAAACATATCCATAACAGCCAGAAAATTGCTAATGTCTCGTCAACCTCCACCAATCTCAAGCCGTACATGGTTGTGTCTTTTATCTGATCAATGTTTATACGAATTTCAACCTTTACCCAAATACCTACAAACATTTTACGGCAAGCATTTAGATGAAACTCAACAAGAAAATGAACCGAAAAACTGTAAATATACCGTTAAAGCACCGAAAGACAGTCTCAGTGTGAATAAGTTACCAAAGACAGTAAATAAAAATTATGAGAATAATCAAAAACTTAATCAAGCTTTTCGAACTCAAATAAAATCAGATTCCAGTGATAAATGGTCAACCAATGGAGATAAAAATGTACAAAAAGCTGTCCATCAAAATCATTCAAAAGATGAAATGTTCGAAAGCAAACACTATTTTGATGATCCTGGTGCTACTGAGTTTTATTCATCAGATATTCCACATGAAACTCATCACGGTGAAAGTAATCAAATTTCTCAAGAGAGAAAGCCTAGACCTATTCTGGGGGCAGGAGCCAGAATTACCCAACAACCTAAATCCGATTGTGAAAATCAATTTGGCGAAATGTCAAGTCATGTTTCTTATAATTCTTATACAAACGAAGGATCAGTAGAAATTCCTGATTTTTGTCCAAGCATACCACCTCCGAATTTTGTTCCATCGATATCTGAGAAATCTATAACTTCTGTTGGACAAGATAGTGGAGATTTCTGGAATTATCCTCCGCCAAAAATTGCAAGCTCAAACGTTAAATCTAGTCTGTCGAGTAGATTGGATCTGAACTCATGGAGACAACAAGCGAATAAAGATGATGAACAATTCACCACTTTTGACTCTAACGAAGATAAATGTGTTACTAATCCAATTATGCAATTAAGTGAAGAAAATCTAAACGAATCTCTAGATTCTCTAAACATTGATAATAATATTGATAAACTGGAAGAGAATATAAGCCAAATAGATCTGAAAAGAGAAAAAAATGATACTGGTGTATCATTTTGGACAAAGAAAAGATCTGACGATGATGAAAAGAACTGGAGCAGAAGCAGTCTAAAACAAGATAAAAAATCATTCGAATGGGTGAAGAAAGATGTAGATGATAAAGAATCAAACTGGCGGCGTCGTGGTTCTGATGAAAAAAATTGGGAAGGAAAGAAAAACAACTGGTCAAACAAAAAACCGAATGAAGGATCTGTGCACGATTTATCTGACAATCGTACAAACAAACCGAGAACAGAATCTTTATCTAAAAATGATGAGGACGATCCTGGATTCGATAAACGATCTGGTCGTCGTGATAGTCGCGGCAATGGTCGAGGGCCAAAAAGAGATTTTATGGAAGTTCCTAGAAAAGCAAGTTATTGGACACATGATGATAGATGCGATAGAGACTATAACGAGTGATAGATTGATATTTTTTTTTTAGTTAATCACGTTCGAATGAATAAATATTGTAGATTTTCAGTGTACTTATCAAGTCATCTCTTAGATATAAGAAAATACTTCGAATTTATGTAATTTGATAGGAAAAAACTTTTCTTCACATCGTATAACTGATCATATATATTTCAAGATAATCTGAAAAGTATTTAGAATTTTGTGAATTGAAAATTTCATCTTAAATCTATAATATGCTGGATACCTATGATCTTCATTATTCTACATTTGTGTTTTTTTTTTTTATTTTTGATGCCCCACGTTTATAGAAGTAAATACAATGGACTAAATGAAGTTCAAATTTTACTTCCCACGGTTGGAAATTTCTGATTTTTAAGAAAAAATGATTAACAAACAAAACTGCTTGTATTTATAATGTATTTTTAGGTATGACTAAATTATATTATATTAATCTCATTTTTTATAGTCCTATGGTGTTTTTCATGATAATGCAGAAATACATGTATATATTTTAATATAGTTGGAAGTGTTTAACCATAACGGTAGTGTTTTATAATTAGTACCTTTTTTGATATTGTGCATAGTAAAATTAAAAAACACGAATCTGCATAGAACCTCACGTTTTGTGTAGTTTACATAATTTATTTATGGTAATTTATAAATATATGTATTATATTGAGTAATAATCACACAAATCGTTTTATTGCTCTTTTTAGTTTTTTTTTTCAAATTCACATACAATTAGATCTGATGTATTTTATTCAATTTTAGAACTTACCATGTTAAAAAAGACTATGCTTTATAAAAGCTTTATTCAGTTTAGAATATTTTTTGTATAATAACCATATATGTGCATCTCTCATTTTCTTCATTTTTATTTACATATATTGAAATTTTATTTTTAGTTCACATAAAGCCATAATTAATCAAATTACCAATTAATGTGTAAAGAAACTTAAATTTAAGTAATTCATTGCTAATTTATGTTGATATTTAATTATTTATAACAAATTAATTTGTGTATAAATATTTAAATTGTACTGTATTGATGCAAATTATATACACAAGTAAATGATTTGTTCATAAATATCCTTAGTATTTATTCATAGCTAAAAACATTTTTTTTCCAATTATTTATTTCGTTACTCACATATATATCGAGATTCGAGAAGGTCTATTTTAGCAGTAGTTTTGAAATTGACAATAAAAATTATATACACTTCTTTATATTTATTTACATGTACACTTTTACAATATAAAAACTTATCGAAAACGTTAAAAATCGCATCAAACTCTGAATTAAATAAACTGTTTCAGTTAACAATCAAATAAAAGCAATAAGCACTTTAAAATTTTTGATCATCACAGAATAATACAAAAGTCCACATATATTTGCAGTTTACGGTAAAGAGAGTATTTTTGTTTTTTTTTTTTATTAAATTAATTTCACAAATGATTTTGAAGAAACAAAAGTAACGTGGCTTCATAATGAGCACTGGCATCAGGATGTCTGAGAGAATGCCTTTCTCCAGGATAAATCTGCAGCTGATAAGGTTTTCCCGCTCGGATTAACACATCTATCAGTTGTTGAGTGTGCAGAAAATGTACATTTTCATCTTGCAGACCATGTACAATTAACAATCGATTCTCCCTGAAAAATACATAATAAATAAAATAAGGTTTGAGTGTTATTATTCAAATTGTCTTAGAACAGTTTAATTTATTTTATGAACATGAAACTAAAGGATCAAAAAGTCAAAGCACTCACTGGTCTGGAAACTGATCAGCATATTTTAAAACGTTTCCGCGCGTGTATCCACCTGGATTAAGATTAGGGAGATCCATGTATCGTTCTGTATATGCAGTATCATATAAATGCCAAGATGTCACTGGTGCACATGCGATACACACTTTAAATATATGCGGATATTGAGCTAATGCCATTAATGACAAGTAACCACCTTGAAAATATTGGTAAAATATTTAAATGTCAAACACAACACCAAACTTATTGATAAAAGTTGTTGAAATGTTTAAAATTACCATAACTCCATCCATGTACAGCTACTCTATTGAGATCAATACATCCTATTTGATCAGCTAACCACTTAAGCACTTCAATCTGCAATACCCCATATTATAATCCAATTGTGATAATACATAAAAACTGTTAAGTAACTGATGTGAGATAATTCATATATTAAATTTCATTTTACCTGATCTTCTAATTCCACCGTGCCCATTTTGCATCTCAAGTGACTTTCGAACTTTAAACCTCTGTGTTTAGAACCTCTAGAATCGATACATACTACGCAATAACCACGCGCAGCCATCATATGCATTCTCAATTGCCTCATTCCCTAAGATAAACAAAATTTCAAATTAATACTAGTTAAAAATTTTCAACCTATAGTTCAAAATAAGTTACCTTAAAAGTGTTTGTTACAGTTTGAACAACAGGTCCACCATAAACATGCAAAACCGTTGGACAGGGTTTATCTCTTGCTTGACCAGTAGGTCTGAACACCATGGCATGAATTTCTTCCCCGCTTCCACCACATAATCTGGTTGTGAAAAGCTCTGGAGTATATTGTCCTTGAAAACCTAGAATGTTTCATTATTTATATACCTTCATATGCGAAATTTCTAAACAATTTCGAAACATTTAATAACCTCTCAATCTATCAAAAGATGAAGTCCAACCGGTCCACGGGGTTTCACCACGTTCACTCCATTCAGACCACCAATTAACATTTTCAACGGGAATTTCAGCAGGATGCAATAAAGGACCGCATAATTCTAACGTAACACTATGAGATCCACGCCATGTTGTGCGTATTATTCTGAAGACTTGGCAGGTGGGTCGAGTGCAGAGATTTGAACGTGTCAAAACGGCGATTTCACATTTCTAAAACAAATTATGTAATTCTTTTTAGATAAATATTAAAAAAAAATTACAAATGGAATTGAAAACTATACCTCATCCATGTCAATATTGTGAGAAAATCCAGGTTCGGTCAACAAATTTGGTGCATTTCCTATATCCCATAAGTAAGATGTACAGTACAAATGTCGTTCTAAAGGTCCTTCTTTTAATCCAACAAAATATATAAGCCCAGCAGTTTCATCGACCTATAAATATATGAAATACATGAAATTCAATTGACTACCAATAAAATATATATGATACAAAATTAAGAAATGCTAACCCAAATCTTTTTCCCTATAACTTCCCAATCACCTTTTGTTAAAGCTACTTTTGTTTCCATAGATGAACCATCATTTGATGAATTGGGTGTGGCTGAAAATATAATATTTAAAGTTAATAAATGAAAATTTTAATCAAAAAGTTACTGGAAAACATTACCATCTTTTTTTTTACAAGTTCCAGTAATAGACGATGAAATAAGATACAAATGAAGATGTCCAGTTTCTTCAGAAGCCCATATGAATCTTATTTCTGTTGGATCATTCATTGGCAAGAAATACAAAATGTCATGAATATTTATCCATGCGCTTGGATTCCTTTCTGATAAAATCACCTATATATTGTAAAAAAAAAAAAATAAGCATTCAAATTCAGACATAAATACGAAATGAGTGGTAAATAATCAACTATTCACCTGAATGGGAACAGAAGGTTGAGAAGCGGGAAATCTGATGAGATTTTGTGTAGACATAGGAGCCATTTCATAAAAAAAAGGCACGCAAAATTCTTCTACAGGAATGAGAATCAGTTCTAATCGTTGTTGTCGTCTATCTAATAACTGACACCATACACTGAAAATTAAATATCGTGAAAATTATCATAAACTTAGTTTGTTGTATTGATTGATTGTGAAAAAAAAAATTAACATACAATTGCCCACACGGAGTCCATCCGATTCTTGGGATATATTCATACCAGGGAAACTCTTCCTCTAAAGGTTTACGTAAATCAAACCATTGAATATCACATATTACAGCTTGACTTTCTTCTTCTTTGTCAAATTCCTCATCTATTGACAGTTAAAATTAAATAAAATCTCATTATATAATATATTTTTATACGTAATACAATTACCTGTATCTATTTGATCGGAATTACTACTATTTTTGCTAGATGAAAATGAGTCATCCATACGTTCGCTTATTCGAAATTGAACCATTCTCAAAATAGATCGAGCATTTGCAGTTCCAGCGCGTGGAAACCTGCAATTGACATAAAATCAATTTGATTATAAAAAAAACATAATTTTCGGAAAAATTACCTGAATTCTTCTATATCTCCGACGTGTCTATTGTGAGAAGAAAAACTGAAAATTTCTACATTACTTTCATCAACCTCTTCATACAATATTCTGTACACATTATCTGAAATATGAAAAATAAATAAGCAAAATGTTCTCAATAGTAAAAGGTTAAAATGAAACAGATTTTACCATTGCACACAGGTTGCCACCAAAAACCAGTATAACGAGAAAATTCTTCCTGCATTACATAACTGGGAATAGCTGCCTCTCTAGGATCATCTACTAATCTAAAAACACATAAAAATTAGCATATAATAGAATCACAAATATTTCATCGATATTTAAATTGTGATGAAAACCTCGGTAAGCCACGACAAGCATATGTAAGGCGAACAGGACATCCTTGTATTCGGCGAGATGTCACCCACAAATCCCCTCTAGCTGCATGAGCCACGAGCCAAGGACTCTGTGGATTCATTGTTGGAGCGAGACACGATCCATCCCTAGTCTTCAGAAGTAGTGGTGTGTTTGTACCCTTAAATAAATCAAATAATGAATCAATCACATTAGAAAAAAGCATATGTTCAACATGATACATACCTCGATATTATTTAGTATATAAAGTCCATCAGACATCGGAAAAATTATAGTAGGAGCACTAGGATGTAATTGATAAGAAGTAATTAAGCCACAAGTGCTAGAGCGTTGCCTTTCGGATAACAGTTGCTGCTCTCGAGATCCTCTACTACTTCCGCTACTATTGCTATCAGGCAAACATTCAATCACAGATCGACCCACTAATCTGAAATTTAAATATTCATATAACAAATTTACAACTTGAACAATAAAATAAATAAGTTAAAATGTTGATGAAATTCACCTATTATTGTTGCCAGCTGGATTTGAAGCAATGTTGACATATAATAAGGGTATACCCCAGCTGTCAGGTGAATTGACAAGATAGTAAATTTTTATTTTGCCATTTGACATTCTCCTAAATGATATTTGCATAGGAAGTAAACTAGATATAGTGGCAATTTCTCTACGCAAATCGCTCACTATTGTCTTCAGTTCCGTCCATGAGCATTTTTTGGGGACAGCGTTGTTAATATCATTGGTAATATTCCCTTCTATAGATTTTATCGAGTCCATTTTAATTTTTTAATTGTTAACTTTTTATACAAATTATTCTGTAAAAAAAAAAACTTTAAGTTGATGATGTGATTTGAAAAGAATTTCTATTATAAGAAATTAAGTAAAATTGCACAATTGTTAATTTTTAAGATAAGTCAGTATAAACACATGAATAGGTCACAAATTGGGTGATATTAGTTTAGATTGAGATTTTTTTTATTTAAATGAAAAGTTGTTGCACTTGCATAAATTTACTAAGAATTACCCCAAATGGACAAATTGCAATGCTGCAACAAGAATATATTTACGAATATTAAATACATTGGAATTGTCTTCATGGTTTTCATATTAATGTTTGAAATCAAATTTCTTATAATAGGTTATAAATTATAGACTTTAACATTTGGTATTATATTACACTAGCAATCAACCCGTTGAATATATATTTTAGTTTTTATTTATTTATGAATATAATAATAAATGTATATCAACGCAGTATAGGAGTGTTACACGGCACACAAAGATTAGCACTATTTTATAGTTAGATACAAGATAAAAAATAAAATCCTTTTTATTTAATAACTGGCGAATTTATAGACCAACATATCTCTATCGATAAATTGAAAAAAATTGGGTTACATTAACTTAAACTTTTTAATTTATTTAATTTTTTTCTCGTGGGGTTAGGACTTAAGTTGAGTCAGTATGGAAGTTGAGCCGAATAAGAACAATGGCACGCATAAAATAGGATAGTACTAAACCGTGTATTGGCATCACGATACACTTTTTCCTAGATTATGTGATTTTTTTGTAATCTGGGCCAAGTCATTCTAATGGGCTAATAGAGGTTACACTGCACAATGAATCGAAATATACGAAAAACAGGTTATACCGAAAGAACGGCTATTAAAATTCAATTCTAAACTAGGAATACCTTCGACGAATGAATACAGTCGACGATCGACGATCGACAAAAAAATTGACAGAAGACCGAATGGCAAAAGGGGGCGGGGGGAGGCGCGAGCCAAATGTCAAACGAGAAGGATGACGTGACGGACTCGGAGAGCGAAGACCCCTCCGAAGTAAGAGGACGTCGGACGTAAGATGACGTCCTCGAGCGGAAACCGACCTGACGAGCCGACAAAGGCGGCAAACAACCGAGTATCACTGGTATCAAGTCGAAGGCGGCCGCGGCATCCGCCGCACCGCCCTCCGACTGCCACTGACGACTACCCTCACGCACACACCTACTCATCTACACATCTCTACGTTCGCATATCGCACACCTACGTATCTCATGCTCTCGCGTACGATGCACACGTTCGCGTTTTCGTATACGTGCACGAGCCGCGCGCGCGAGTGTGCGTGCTGTCAAACTGGTGTTAATTGGACATTGTTCTATGAGAAAGTGTTTTTTTTTTTAATTAAAACAATTTGATTTAAAAAATGTTAATTTTTGGATTTGAGGAAACAAGTTTTATAGTTTTTTTTGAAGGAGGGAGGTTATTTTTTTTAATTAGTCGTTATTTCTTTCAATTTTGAAATTTAAATTTGAAGAATTCGAAAAAATGAGAAGAGTAATTGGCTCTGCTTTGTTTCAATAAAGTCTGTTTTATTATAAACATCTCAATAGAAGAATCATTTGACTTTTTATAATTCCTAATCAATAAATTATTGAACAGAATCAGTTTGATAAAGCTGAAAAATGAATATTTTCATCGAACACGTTTTGATTTAAATAAATACATATTTGTGCAATGCTCGAATAATCAAATCTGTATACAATTTTAGCTGTCAATATTTTTATTTTAAATCGAAATATTGTCTTTATTCATATTAATCATAGGAGACAAAATCATATAAACGTATAAAATGAAAATATTTATAAAATTATTATACTATTATAGTCTTTAAACATAGAGAAAATAAAAGCTATAATTGCAAATCAAAAAACGAAAGCTCTCGCAAAACAAAGCGCACGCGAGCGGTGGGGGGAGGGCGCTCGACGGCCGAAATCGGAACTGGCGAGCGCATGCGGCGTTCGCGTTTGACAAATGACAGTCGCGCCGTGGCTTGCGCCATGGTAGTGTCGTCGTGGATGTTGGGTTGGGTCGCGCTGGTGCACGTCGCTTCGTCGAGCCCGGCGCCTGCGCCCTCCGGCCCCTCGCTCCTGCTGCAGGCCGAGGGCGCGCCCTGCCCCCCGCCCCCGCACCCGCCTCCGCACCACCCCTCGCCCCGGTAAAGCCTCCGGGGGCCATCGTCGACTCGTATCGGCGATCGGTGCACGCACCACGTTCGCCGGTTCGCCGACCGCTCGCTCTATTTCCGTTCGAATTTAGAGTTCGATTTGAAGCGCTCGTCGCACTTAATTCGCCTCGTCGCAGATCCACTGTGACAATTTTTTTCGACACTCACACCGTACTTTAAAAACGTCAGGAATCGGCGATCTCTCATTTTACGCAGACCATTATGATGACAACAACCCCCCAACTCGATTTTGATGCAAGTCCTTATCTGATAAAAAAATGTTTGCATGAAATATGTTTTTGGACTAAATATCGGCTAAGTGTACGATCGTGGCGGTCGTCAAATAGGAATGATCTCATTGTTCGCAATTTTGAATTTTGTATGTTTTCAGACCGTTCTCAAATAGGATAAATAATGTGAAATTTTGAAAATTCATTTCGATCGTTGAAATTTCAGTATAATGTTCAAAAATAACTTTTGAATTGTATTAGGTTGGTTCATATGTTTTTTTATTGATAAATTCAGTTTAGTGAAAAAAAAATGTTTCATTCTACGAGTTGGTTTCTAAAGGTTCATTTTCGATCGAATATAAAATTAAAATTTTTATCCGAAATGTATTCTGCTACATTATAACATATCTAAAAAATTACATTTTTTTTCAGGTATGTTTTTTAAGAATACAAGCAATATGCATTCAATTACATACCAAGTTCAAATTTAATCGCTTAAGTTAATCACAACAGGAAAATTTACGATCAATCTATATTCAATGTCGTTTTTCTTTTTCAATCGATCAAGCGAGTTTCTTTCAATGAATCGTATTGCTGAAAATTTTCAGTCACTTTTGAAATGCTACGACAACAATTAGCATGAATTATCGATCAAGATTCCAAAAAAAAAATACTCAATAAATCATATTCCACCATATTATATGAAAATCACATAAAAAAATGCTAACATTTCGTATTACACTATCGGGGTTTATCGTCAGCTGATTGCTCACTATTTCAAGGAATCGCTCACTATGATTCATGTTTTATAAGTGCAACAATACATTTCGTATCGATTATGTTAATTTTCGATATTGTGATATTTTCTAGATTTAAAAAATGTCCGCTTTCTTCACAGTTATCGGGAGATAGAAATCTTCCCTGGAGTCTCGCTGTATGCAGACGTCTCTTCGACCTCCGAAGGTGCTTTGTCTTTGTGCAAACTTCAGAATGGAGTGTGGAGTCGTCACGACAACTTTGTACCGAAATATCTGATCGAGGATGATCCAATCGATGCCATGTGAGCCATTTTATTTCATACGTTTCGTTTAGCCTTCCTCAATTATTCGCATTAGTCTAATATCCTTTTAGATTTGTTTCTTTCAAAGTATGTATTAGTAGTTGTGAAGTGACCATTGACACAGCATTCAATCTGATGTAAAATAAACTTGTCGATGATTTGCTTCACAAGTCCTAAAGTATTTAATTTTTTACTTCTTTCAAAACAGCAAATATAAATTTCATATGTACTAGTATGTAGCTTAGTTTTTTGCATCACACCAATTCTTCATTAAATCTCAAACAATCTAATATGAATATAAGTGACGTTGAATTATATAATAGAACAACACATCATACATACATTGGAAAAGATAAGGGGGACATGATCCTTATAGAAAATTTGATCTCCCTTTTCATTATATTCCTTCAATTCCCTTTTGGAAAATCAACAAAAATGTCAAAATAAAGCCATTTAAATTCCGAGTGTATCGATACTGTTTTTTAATACGATTTTCCGAAAGGAGATAAAAGCAAAAACAAAAAGGGTATCAAGTCTCTCAAAAGGATCAAGTCCCTCTGCTCATTAAAATTTTTGATATTTTCCCCCCAATTTTTTTATGTATCCGTTACCATGTAAATATTTATTAGGAAAAATCACAATTTTCATTCATGTAGTGTGCAAAATCATTCTTCACATTTCCCAGATGCTCGCCACAAAGTGCATAGTATATATCACAGTGCATTCATGCTTTTTTTGTTTTTTCCTAATTAAGTGTTTCCGTTCAAGAGCTGCAACGGTTGGAGACGATGACCACCTGCATACAAACGACGACTATTCAGCCACATCCAATGCCGAGCTGACGAATTCACTTTCCGGAAACGGCCGTGGAGTAAATGGAAATGTACAATTTTCCACTTTGTCGAAAGAGTATCTTGAAATATTGCGGGAGAAGCTGCTCGATCTCGACGAGGAGACGAGAACCGATACAAACATTCCTGAAGACGTCCTGCCGAAGGAGAGGTCGAAAGACGTGACGCATGATGTAAATATTAATTATTATAGGGAGCCTTTTGATACCAACGAATTACAATCTAGCGATTATCTACGTTTTAAGTATGAATCTAGTGATAAATCGTTAAGTGATAGCGTAGGACTAGAATTTGTTCCTATAAAGTCGAAAAAGAACGAGGAGAATACTTGGGAAGATTTCAGCAGTTCTGTGCCGAAACATTGGATAGACTTGTCACACGATATAGACGTGAATTTTCCCGATCCGAACAGTGGTATTATTTTGAACGTCGAAGGTGATGATGTACAAAAAAATATATTCGATAACAACAATAAACCAACAGTAGAATTTTCTTACGATAACGTTGAACTCATTTTCGATGCCCCAACTTCGGACAGTGGGATAGAAACGATGGATGAATCTGTAGAAAATGACGAAGAACGAGAAAACTCTGGCTTCCATAAAAAGGCGAAAAGGGAAATCGCAGCATTGATCGATGAATCGGACGATTCTTCAACCCAAGAGTCGAATTCTCCCATTTTACCAATACCCAAAATTGACTTTTTGAGGGTAGAGCAGTCGGATAAAGAAATAACGATGACTGATAAAGGCATTCCCGAATTGTTATCGAGAACATCTTCCATCATTCGGATTTTCGGGTCGAATTTGAGCGAAGACACGCTGATCACCTTCACTCAAGAAGTCGTCAAAGCTGGAGTTCATTGTCAGTTTCCATCCACTGGAGAATTCAAGGTAAAAGAAAAATGGTTAATTTTAGTATAGCTGTCGATAAGATATTTCTGATTTGATCGAACTAATCATTTTCAAATTATCGATTTAAAATGTTGATTTTCTCGACTTAAGGACGTTATATCTGCTTTGATTAATTGTTTCTTTTTATCTCTCGAAGATTTCTGTCTTATGTATTTTTATACACACGTGTAATTATTTGATGGATTGCTCAACTCTTTATCTTTATTACTCAGCGAATGAAATGTAGATTAATTTTGTTCGACATTATGACTGCAACAGATCTGCAATATGTCGAAACGCGCATTAAAGATGATGACGACACGCTGAAAATGATTTATCTACATGTTTTGTTTAAAATTTCAGGTTGAAAAAGGATCTGTGTCGAAAACGAGTGCCAGAGTTAAAATCGAATTGCCTTCTGGCTCATCTGGACCAAAATTTTACATTTGTGCCAAAAATTGGCACATCGACCACAACAAGAGCGTGGTCGATGGAACTCCATTTCTCCACCAAGGACTGGAATCTTGGCTCCAGATCGAGACCTACGACAAACTGCTGCCTCTGTGGGCTTCTTTGATCATCATAACCGTCTGTCTGTTCTTCTCTGCATTATTTTCCGGCCTGAATTTGGGGCTGATGTCCCTCGACAGGACTGAGCTGAAGATCCTCTGCAACACTGGCACTGAAAAGGAAAAGGAGTACGCGAGAGTGATCCAGCCGGTGCGAGACCACGGCAACTATCTGCTGTGCTCGATCCTGTTGGGAAACGTAGCCGTCAATTCGACTTTTACCATTCTATTAGACGATTTAACCTCTGGATTAGTGGCGGTTATATTCTCAACTATAGCCATCGTATTGCTCGGTGAGATTACTCCCCAAGCCATTTGCTCCAGACATGGTTTGGCTGTCGGAGCAAAGACCATCCACATCACAAAAGCTGTTATGGGACTCACGTTCCCAGTGTCGTATCCAGTCAGCAAGCTGCTGGACGTCTTGCTCGGAGAGGAGATTGGCAACGTGTACAACAGGGAGAGACTCAAGGAACTCGTCAAGGTAAAAACAGTGTCCGTTTACTCATCAGCGTCGTCTGAATATTTTCACGTAACACTAATGTATCAATTGTGACTTCGAATCGATCGAAATTCGATTAGCGAGCGAGACGTGCTAAAGGAGTGCAGACTTTCCACAAAACGGTAATGAAATACTCGAGGTCGAAACGTCAATTGTTTGCGTCGAATTCTGATGATAAACTTTCAGTTCGTTTTGTTATTTTTTAATCTTGACAACTCGTTAATATTATCTGATTAACTCTGCCGGCAGCGCAAACTCATCAGGAAACGTTCATCACTGAATGAACCAGTCAGAAGTTAAGCTAATCGACTCCGCTATCGAGAGTCAGTTAATATGAAAACATAATTGTGCGATTAGCTATACAGCTTATCGAATTGAAATTAGACGTAGTTTATGATACCTATGAAAAAATTGCTGGTACGTATAGAGCAGATAATTGTTAAAAGTACTATTTTTCTTTTGTCCAATCAAGTTACGTTGGGTTTCACTTAAGTTAGGTTAGGTTAGGTCGAGTTTCTTGTTGATGGCCCGCTCCTCAAATACCAAATCGCTTATTAGCAATGAGTCTGACGAGCCGTTCACATCGTCCGACTTCCACATTCCAATAAAACACAACATGCGACCAGCCATCCGACAAATCGACAGGAAGTCGACATTTTTGACGAAACTCATCCAGTCCCATTACGAAACAATTTTCAGCGGCCGTAGAGCGAATCTGCCGCATTCAGACTTCCATACTCCATCGTCGTTTCCATCATCAGGTCCGTTTTTATCGTCCGACGACCGACAGTGTTGACGACCTCGTTCTCGCTTCGGCGAAGTCGACTGACTCCTTATCGTCAATTTGTCACTAACGCTTCCTACGACTCTTCGGTTTCTAGATGGTGTTTGTTGCTGTTGCTGTTTCGTTTTCTTTTTCAGGAGTTACGGTGTTGGTTTTCGTGTGAATACCTTTTTCAGTTATCGATTGGGTCTCGTTTCGGCGCAGTTTTGCTCAACCTTTGCCGAGATGACCTTTCGAAGGTCCGGCTGAAATGTCAGACTAGTCTACTTGGGAAAGTCTTCGGAAAATTCATATAAATATAACGAGATTGATTCTGGTACTTGTAAGACAGACCATTGACGCAATACTTAACGAGTTTGATTAGATTAAATTGGATTAGATTTTCGAGTAGGCTAGGTTAGGCTATTTTTTTTTTTATGTTAAGATTAGTCTGGATTCGCTTTATTCAATTTAAATTTTCATTTAATAATCGTCTTTGTTTATCAACAATTAACAACTGTTTTATAGAACTTAAGTGTTTTTTAACTTTTCCTCTTATCGCTATTTAATTTATGATGACTTCGACATAAACGACAATCTTCGCAGTTGAAAAACATTGGCAGTGATTTCGCAACTT
Source organism: Cheumatopsyche charites (assembly GCA_024721215.1). Classification (NCBI taxonomy): domain Eukaryota; kingdom Metazoa; phylum Arthropoda; class Insecta; order Trichoptera; family Hydropsychidae; genus Cheumatopsyche; species Cheumatopsyche charites. Next base: position 7,842,452 of record CM045576.1, on the reverse strand, counting down.
TATAATCGTTTATGAATCGTGTTGAGAACGTCTCGAACGCACTTAACACGAGTCAAGTACGTTCTTAACAAGTCACAGTCTCCTAACAAATCATTCGTATATTTTGACGAATTCATCTCGCATTTTAAGCTAGTTTTCGTTGCACCAGTTTTCGGCATCGCGATTCGCGCACTTCAAGGACTTCGATTATCGAATTTTTCTTTTTTGTGGAAAGTTTCGAAGTGATGTCGCAGTGCGAAACAGTGCTTGGATGTTGTCCAAAGCCACTGTTACAGTCTCCAGCCATTGTGTACATTTTTGGTATTTGAGACGCAGTCAGATTCGCAATCTCGACAATAAAGAGTATGGGTATATGAAGTAAATTTTTTGAAGGTCACTTGAATTTGAAAAAAAAAACAAAATTTCACTTATAAGTATCATATAGGTGTAAAATTTTGCGAAATAGGTTTTCGTTGTGAATCTTAAATTATTTTTGTAAACATTTCTACCGCACCCCTGAAGTGCGAAAATTTATTTTTCGTCGAATTTTTTAAATCAAACAAGTTTCGATTCGGTGTGATTTCGATTTTCATCAAACTCGTTTTATACAATTTCAAAAACGTACGAATGCAAAATAAACACGATGACTGTATTGCGGTAAAATTTTAAACGAAGTAGAAGCTTTCCAGATGCCGTCCGAAATCGTAAAGTGTGTTCGCGTTTGTTCTATCATTTCGTTTACGATTTGAATTCGTATTTACAGCACTCGAAATAATTGTGCCAGAATCCCCACACATTATTCGTCTTATCTTCTTACATTTATTGAACGATCGATTGATGAATGCGAATTCGTTTCTGGTTAGCGAATTGTGAAAAAATGTGATTGAAAATATTCTACGGTGCTGAAAACTTTCATCTGTTCTGAATTTTTGTGTTTCGGCTGTTGAGCTTTTACTTTTGAATGAATTTGAATTGTATGAGTTTTAATACTGTTTTCTAATTTGTTCTTTGTTGTTTCGCGGATGAAAATTCAATATTTTGCGGATAAAAAGCGAATTTTTTAAATACTTTGCACAACACTTCTCACAAGAGCTCACTAATTAAGTCTGGTGTTTCATTTGTAAAAAAACATTGTTCAAAACACATCAATGCAATATTTTTTTCAAATTATTGATTGATCTTCTTAATATGATGATTGATTCAGTATCCATCGATTGTTATATCTACTGACACAAATATACGGATTTATAAGATTACGATAAGAAATCTGAACTTTATGAATTTACATTAACGCGCTGAATCATAAACTAACATTTGCGTCACAGTCGTTACGTAAAAAATGGCATCATTTTAGAAATAGAATATCTATTGATCTCATTTCAGACGAATGCTAGCATAAAGGAGAAATAATGGACGAATTTGTTTATGATACATTGTCCGAAGTGATTCGAAATGGCAGATCTTCAGATCCAGATAGAATTAGATCCAGCTGCTGTTGTGAATGAAAATCTTTGGCGGTCGTTTCAGACGATGTCTATGAAACTTAGCATCCGCACTATGCTTTGGCAACTGCATTGCTTTGTTCGAGAAATTATCGACTTTTCTTTGTGTGAAAATTCGTTTGATTATAATTAAGGTTCACATCACAAAAAATACAATTTTAAGCAAGTTCACTAGTAATTTTCTAGATACACGTGCTACTAGATTGCAATCACTTATGATATTGTATCATACTATTCATCAGTGTGTGTATCGAAGGCTTAATATGCTGAAATAATAAATCTTTCGAAACATACAAGTTATATGAAAATATTACGTTGATACAAACACGACTCATTTTCAGTCAATTTCATGCATATTATGTTTATTCAAGAACATCACGGTCTCGTTTTATACTATCACTAAAATATATCTCGCTCACTGATTATCCCTTTGGAGATAACTCGATGAAAATCGTTTGCGAAATGCACAGATAATAATAACTCATAGATCAGCCGTGTGTGTGATGATTTTCAGGTGACCAACGACATCAACGACTTGGACAAAGACGAGGTGAACATAATATCGGGTGCGTTGGAACTTCACAAAAAGACCGTGTCCGAGGTGATGACCAAGATCGAAGACGTTTTCATGCTCGATTACGAAGCCGTACTCGACTTTGAGACCGTCTCCGAAATCATGAAGTCTGGTATGCATATTTTTTGTCTAATATCCACGAAACTCATTTACATACTGCCGCTGCAACTCGCGCTGCTGTCGGCTCTTTCGCTCGAGCGTTTACAATATGTCTATTTAAGGCAATAGGTAGAGCAATGGGTTGAAACCATAATGTAAATTCGAATATTGCTCATAAGTGGCGTTCACACTATGTACATTTGGCTATAACGAATGTTCATTATAAACATCTAACGTTTATTGATTTCTGCATTCGGTAATGTTTCAGCAATGTCAATGTAAACACCGCATATCTTTTACTCTAAATCCAAGAAATGTCTAGATACAAACACTTAAGTGAAAAGAGCATTGGTAACACGAGAGTTGCAATAGCAACATGTAAATGTCTTTAAGAACATAAATCGAATCAATCACGGTTATATTCTAGTTGTATCACACGCGCCAATCGTTCGAGTGAAATATGACTCGATTGCTTAAAATCAATGCCGCAATATATTCGAATGTATTTTGGAACGTTACTCAAATATAAACGAGCCTTTGTTAGCTGAAACAATTGGAATTTTCATTTGTATATTATGTATGTATGTACGGACTCTGTGCGACTGTAGTTAACTGAAACTAATTATCTTGTCATTTTTTTTTCAAATCGAACGTGAAGTTCGTTTTCGAAGTTGAATATTGACAAAACGGTAATTTTCAAATTCGGCGAAAAGAAGACACTGTTGTAAAAGTTCACATTTGAACGCATGTGCTAAAACATTTTTTTGCGGTTGAACATTTTTTGGACTCGAGTCAGATATGACAGCATTTTTTTTGTTATAAATTTAAATTTCGATTCAAACGTATATTTATGTAGCAGATTTGTGTCAATCACGATAAAAAGAATATTTCTGACGACTTTTTTTTCCTTTGTGCACATGTTCTGTCCTAGATCTCGAACAATTATCTAGTAAAAAGGGGAGATAGTGATTTATCATCCACCGCTCTCACTTACACATTATATTTTTAGAAATTATCAATACACGTACTTTCATCGTCCATTTGATCCGAAATTTCATTTCGATATTCCTGTACTATGTATACGACTTATGTACCTATGTGAAATTTGACCTAACCCAACTGAACTCATAGCGTAACCATGGCCCCCATAAAGGGGCGCTAGCAGGACCCTAGTCTGGGGGGTTAGGGTCGTGAAAATACCCCACTATGAATGAAATTATTGTTAGAATTTATGAAAAAAAATCACTAACACCTTTTTTTCATTTTTATTTTATTTATTTTTTTATTGACATGACTCAATTTTATGATTTCGAGATAGAAATTTCATAAGATTAAAATTTTTAAAGTTCAAGAACGCTTAAAAATATGTTCGCCTGAAAATGTAGGAACCTTGAGAGTACTCTAACTCAACTGGATTCAAACTAATATAAAAATAACCAAACCCAACATGAACTAAATCGACTAGTAATTTCGCGTCAATCACATAATAAACCTTTTTGTTTTCTTATTGTTAGCCAAACTTTTCTAATAGCTTTATTTACACCTATATGCGGTATATAAATTTGGGTAAAGTGCGTTTCGTGTTCCTTGAACTGGAGCAGGTTTCCGTTGCGTAACAACTGGGTCAAGAACGACACAGGCCTACCGACCTCCGAGGAATCCTCCCCCTTTTCGCCCCCCAGCGAAACAAAAAACGATCCGGTTGCGAATTCTTTGCATTTTTCACCGGAAAACCACCGCAGGGTCAATTTGTCGAATTCGGGTTTTTCCATTTTATTTCTCCGAATCGAATTTATCGCTACGTTTCTCGTCGCAATCGAACGATTCACGTATCTATTATTATATGTATGTGCGTACAAACAGCAAGGACTAATTGGGGCCAAATAAAAAGGGCAGAAAATGGCGTATTGTAGCCGGATTTGTCCGCTTCGATTCGGTGCTGATTGATGTTTGCTGTGTTTTTGTTTCGTTTTCGAAGGTTGTGTGCGCGCTTCTGATGAGCGCTTGTTGCTTTATTCTCGACGCGGAGTTTTGTATGTATTTTTGACAGATTAATTTCGAATGGATGAGAGATGTCTTAGCGTTTGGATTCGGTATTGAATAAAAAATAGACTCGGTGTATTTGAAATTATGATTTTGTTCGTTTCGAATGTTTTCATTACATTCGATATATGCCACATGTTCGGAACAGTGCTATGTACCATGATTATTTTTTCCAAGAAAAACAAAAAAATCTGTAAACAATTTCATTTTTTGTATTTTTGGCGGGAAATTGATTTAATTAATATTTTTTAGCTAGAATGCATGGAAAAGATTAGTTTTAATTATGAATTTAATGTGAATATTTATCTGGAAAATAGAACCAAACACTGTGAGAATGATGACTGCACTAATATTAGATCTTTTAATTGCACATTAATCGACATAGCAACCCGTTAATATAATGTTTCCTTATAGAATTTAACTGTTGATATTGCTGACTAATTGTTCACACACTATTGAAAGATCAGACCTGGGTAATTTTAATGACTTCGAAAACGAAGAAGTTCCATTTTAAGATGCTACCTATATTTTTTTTCAACCTCTTCTAACCTAACTATAAATCTTAGAATATCGAATAGAAAATCATCCGTACCCACATCGGCCTATTTCAATATTAAAATAAACAGCTCTTGTAATACATACATAAACATAGAACATTTGAAATAAAATAAACTCATAAATAAGACCATGCATATCTGCGTTCGCGGAGAGTTTCACAGTTATGTGCAATAAATAAAATCTCGAATATAAATAAAACTTTCCATATTTCGATCTACGCGAGGGGAATTTACCAAAAGGGGGTGGGCAGGGGGGAATTTTGGCTTCGAATCAAATGTGTCAAATCGGGAATGGCGGCTTCGAATATTTTCTTATATGTGCGTTTATTTATACTGCGGCCCAGCTGAACTTCGACGCGAATTTTTGTGAAGATTCTCTTTTCTCGTTATAATTTTTTTCCTCGTAGTAGAATATTTACACTTTGTCTCGTGTGTGATTCACGCTCACGTTCTGCACCAGACTGCGGTCTAATTGAATGCGCACACGCTATTTACAATTTAATTTTTTTTTCGCGAGTTTGACAGTCGCGCGTTTCCCGTGTTTAATGTGTTGAATTCGCAGAAACTATGTGGGGGCTCAATTCGAGGGCAAATGGACAGTCGTTGCACCGATTTTTGCAACAATTGCAATTTTGAATATTTTATTATCGCATTGGTCGGTTGTACGAAGTCTCAATTTTATCCCCAGTGTTTATGTGCGCTTAACGCATTAAATTTTCATGTTGAGGGCAGACTGGTTGTTGATTGAATTTTGTTTTTTTTTTTTTCATATAAAGGTAGGAACATACTGTAGCGACTAATCGCATCAAATTTGCAAGCGATTCTCTCAATATTATACACAAAAGTGACTCGGTACATTTGATTTTTTAGAATTTCGGAAAGTTCATTGATTTTCGCAAAATTGATTCGTTCTCTTTTCAAATGTCACAAAACTAAATATGTTTCAATTCAGTTATCTTTTACTGTTGGTTATTTTCATATCTTATGATATTCGTCGAAAGACTTTGCGTTCTTTTCAGTTGATCTTCATTGCAGAATCTTATATAACAAAACGATGAATCACCAACCACTCATTTGTGTAATCTCACCTCAATATTCAATTTGATTAAAAATTAAACAATTATGACTGCATCTATCATCTTTATTTTTATACTCAATAATATTCCATTAATAAATTGAACCGACAATGTTACAATATCATCCAAAATTCAACGTTTCGATCGCAATAAATTTTAAATCGTACACGCTATTTAATTCGCAAAGGCCAAATTTGCACAGTGTACGTAATGTACATATATGTAGACACATTACCTACACATTTCCTAAGCATCGATCGAAAACGGCTCAACAAAGAGTCTACGTTTTTCGCACAATCTGATGTCATCGTATTATTAACGCAACTCGACCGAAACGCTCTTCAAACGGACGAGTTTCAATAAATTTTCATTTGATCGTTCGATAGCACTTAAAAATATTCCGATCGTAAAAATTAACGACATAACCCCGATCATAAATTGAAGGAGTGCGTCCGTTGCTGAAGGCTGTCTGAAATCTCGATTTTGCAAATGTGAATATTTCCAAATTCAGATGCGACGCATGCATTGGAAAATTTTTGAGCTTTGTAGGATTTTTATTATCATCGTATATTATTTATAGTGTGTATGCATATATGCATATTCGTATTACGTTATGTTCGATAACGATTACGTCCTTCATTGTGACAGTGGTCTAACAATAAGTTGTGTTTTACATTTGGTTTTGTTAGGTCTGCCGCTGAAAATGAGAACTGCTTTTAAATTCGGTTTTCATTTCATTTTTGAAGTTATATAATTTTGCTACTATGCCATACGATATATATTTTTTACTTGGGCTACTTTCATAATCACGAGCGCAATTGGTCATTTCATTCTACTAATGAAAATATAATTTGATATGTACTCATAATAAATTTTGTTTTTTATGTAATGTTCATTAAACTGAACAGTTTTGAACAGCACGCAAACTTAACCGTTTTTATTTTTTTATTCGGTTTATTTATTTTTTCATTTAATATACGATTTTGAACTGTTATTATTCATGCTGTTATATTTTGTAATTGCAAATGCCCTTATCATTGGTTAAGTTCATCGCTTCAAATATGTGCCCTAAATTGTTTTCATTACTCAAATGCACGAAAATATATGTATGTATTTATGATCCTCTCAAGAAATTCGATAGGTTTTCAAAAATTATCATTTCCATTTAAGTAAATTTTCCTCTCTATTTCTATCCGATATGGCTTTTTTCTGCCTTTGTGAAGTGATTATTTTTGATTACTCACATTTTACAATTATTTATATATTATTGTAATCAAAAAGTGTTATTAGCTTTGTGAAGACAGCATTTAAGTAGTGATAATAATTAACCAGCAAATGAGTCAGTTTCCTCGTTTGAATGTGATTATGTATAGTTAGTTACCTATAGTAAGTACTATGTAAAAATCACTGCATAATAAAATAACAATTTTGTATAAAAAAAATAGTTCAAAAACATTTTGTATATTAATAGTGTGACACTAATTTTGCACGGCACAACAGGTGTATCCATACAGAGTTTTACAGAAATAACTCTACGGTTGAGTGTATTCTTAAAGAGCATCATATTTGTATGTTTATTGAATAAGTTATTTATTATAATATATTTTGAAATAGATTTGTTTGTTCTTTACAGGTTTTTCGAGGATTCCCGTATTTGAAACATCTCGCACAAATATTGTTGCCATGTTGTACATAAAAGATTTAGTGTTCGTTGATCCTGATGATAATACTCCTTTAAAAACTCTGTGCCAATTTTACCAAAATCCTTGCAATTTTCTTTTTGAAGATGTTACTTTGGATGTTATTTTCAAACAATTTAAAGAAGGTACAAAATTAAAAAAATACATTTGATGAATTATTACTGATCCAAATATTTTTTTTTGAAATAATTAATTTTCATTTCAGGACATAAAGGCCACATGGCATTTGTTCAGCGCATCAACAGTGAAGGTGAAGGAGATCCCTTTTATGAAACTATAGGTCTAGTCACATTAGAAGATGTCATTGAGGAATTGATCCAATCGGAAATCGTTGATGAAACAGATGTTTTCAGTTAGTATTTACACTTCATTTTCATTCCATACGCTAGAATTTTGTGTCTTTTGTACGCACTTCATGCGAAACATACTGAATGTATTACAAAATGGCTTATTAATACATATTGTTCATGAATTATTCATGTTTTTAGCTGACAACAGATCAAAACGGCGTCGAAATCACCCAATACATAAATTACAAGATTTTGGAGTATTTGCAGAAAGGCGTGAAAATCAAAGAATAAAAATTTCACCACAACTCACTCTAGCCACTTTCCAATATTTGAGTACCTGTGAGTCTAAATAAATATCATTGTTCAATTGTGCAACTATGCATTGACAAAAAAATTTCCTACTTTCAATTATTCTTAATTATTACAGCTGTTGAAGCTTTCAAGCCAGATTTTGTATCAGAAACAATATTGAGAAGGTTATTAAAACAAGATATCATCCATCATATAAAATATAGAGGTAGAGAGCGACAGAAAAATGATCCTTTATTAATCATTTATGAGCAAGGAAAAGCTGTAAGTAAAATATTTATGAATGTTTGTGTGTAATATTTGAATGAAAGGGGTTTTCATAAATGTACTGATTTTATAGGTGGATTATTTTGTTCTTATATTGGAAGGACGAGTAGAAGTTACAGTGGGTAGAGAAAAATTAATTTTCGAGAGTGGACCTTTTACTTACTTCGGTCTACAAGCTTTAGTACAAAACGTTGGCACTGGTATGTTTACTTTTTTTTTGCTATTACTAAACACAAGAATTTTATGAATAAATATATTTGTTTGTTAAGATGAAAATGTAGCACCATCAGCGCTGGGGTCATTACAGTCAATCAATAGAGATTCTATGCTCTCTCATACATTTGTGCCTGATTATACTGTTAGAGCTGTAACTGAAGTGTTTTACGTTAGAATTAAAAGGTATATTTTGCAATTGATCTTTGAAACTAGTTAAATGAATGTTAAAAAAATAATAATCAATATTGTTTTATAGGTCTTTATATTTAGCAGCAAAAAGAGCAACACTTGTACAAAAATGTTCAGGCAGTAGACCTAAAGAAACCGATGATTCTGGAGAACAATTTGATGATGAAGTTGAAAAGGTAAAAAGAAACAATATACACAATCTAATCGATTTATTTGAAAAATCAAACATTGATTATCGTTTTCAGCTACTATATTCATTAGATGAAGAACCTAGTCCTGTTGATGCAGCAAGATCTCCATCACATAATGTTAGTCAACAAAATACATATCATAAAAAAATTATAGTATTGAAAATAAAATCAATCTCGTACTCTTTTCAGATATCACCCACTGGTTTAAATGGCTCTCTTAAAAAGTCTCAACATCCATCACCCGTTCAGGTCGTAACTCATGCTGCACCTGAAGCCGTTTCGGATGTTACTGCACACGAATCAAGTGCATTGCTTCCTAGCTAGCTAGCGGTTAATGACAATGAACTGAAATTACCTTCAGAATCTGAAACAAATTCAGATCCAACGTGACATTTTCAAAATGTTAACTTTACAATATCGATCGTAATTCGTTTGAGTCAATATTTTACTTGACATCATGTGCATTGCACTTTCTGCAATTATATACAGTATATGGATGTACGTTTGTGAATCTGATTTTTCAGAGTGTAATCATTATTTTTATCGAAATTCCTGGTTATTTTATAAGTTACAGATTGATAAGATTTATCTTTGTTCGTTGTTATTGAGTTATATAATAAATAAGATAGATTTATAAGTGTCAGTATACTATATACATATGTATTTAAGATAGAAAAGTATTTTTTGTTCATAATTATGTGAGCTATACAAAGACAAGTAATTAAAAAGTACATAGATCACTAAATAAAGTTGATTTTATTATAAAATAAATATGGCTTTTTATATTTCATCACTAATTATCAATACTTAAAAGTTCAACTAAAAAATATTACAATGATATCGATCACTGTAATTATTCTAACAGTGCATAACTTTTTTCACAACTTAGGGCCAGTCTTTTCTATGTTCCAGTTAACTAGCCATGAAGTTACATTTAGTCCTTTAACTACGAGCTGTCGAAATCAGTCTTCGTTCTATAGATTTTTGACAGTTCGTAGTTGAAGAACTGAATAATTCTATGGTTACATGACAAGAACAGTGAAAAGACCAGCCTTTTTTTCAATCTGGTTCTAAAAAAGCCAAAGATGAAAAACCAAAAGGAAAAAAATACTTCGGATGAATTTTCTTGTGAAATATTTTCCAACATACATATTTATATTCCTGAATGGCTACTAATGCAATGTAATAAATTTATTATAAAATAATTTGTAACAAAATTCAATAGTTTCATACATTTTTAGTCTAATTTGTGAAATTAAACGAGAGAAAAAGTATGAACACACTTTTCATATGTAAACACGTACATTACTACTAAATGCTATCTTTTCACATGAAAGGCGTACTTATATTAATTTTCATTTCATTTTTAGAATGTTCTTTCAACATGGAGAAAAAGAATGAATTCATCGGAATTATATTAGCCTCAGCCATTTTACGTAAAGATGATTCAACATCTGCGCTACTCATATCAGCTCTTGAATAAATTGTATCAGCGTCACATTGAACTTTTGTATGTAATGTGAGTTGTCTCAATTGTAGTGTTTCATTTTCGTCCCCGTGACATTTTTTGAAATGATCTTGAATGTTCGATACGTTGGTGAAATCAAGACCGGTAGGAGTATGACGAGGCATCTGTTTGTAAACAGATTTAGAAATTACTTCTTGAAAGTTAACGGCTCCATGCTTTCGGTATAATATTTGTAGAAGAGAAGGAATATGACCACCAGATAGATGACAATCTTTCACATAAGCGTAACCTAACCCTGAAATTTATCATTAAATATTAAAAAAAATTACGTTTTGATGAAATAAAAACAAATGTTTAATCACCTGAAACGATTGCATTTAATAGAATTTGATTGCTAGGTCTTTGACAAAAAAATATAAAGTTTCCACTAACACAAAAAGCGATTAATTTGTGATTTCGTTTTATACCCACTAAAACTGAATCATAATCGAATGGAGCTCTCGTAACTAGTACAAGTGATTTCACAGAATTTTGAATATGAGTAGCTATTTCATTTGGAAACATATTAGCGAGTTCTAGAGATTTTTCGCTCAGTTCATAAGAATACCAATTCTTCATTGCAGAAAGGCAAAGTTCTGAAATAAATACAAGTATGTATGTACATTGACAGAAATAATTTCATGACATAAACTATGCGATAGCTTACCTTTCAATTTGAGAATATCTAATATCTTTTGCAGTTCAATTCTCTCTATTTCTTGACACATAGCTATTTCAATGATAGCCATAGCGACAGATTTAGATTGTATTTCTTTGCGAGTTCGTTTTATCAATTCACAAACTCTATACCAACTGATATCAGGGAATTCATTTAGAGCATATTTCTGTAAATCTTCCACCTTGAATTTCATCAAAACTGCGCATATTTTTTTAAATAGACCTAAAAAGAGAATAACTTGAAGTCAGTTTGTGAAAACATATTCCTATATGAGTAAAACTAGGCGCTGAACAGTTTTTAAATGAAAATATTTGAAACGTCGGATCTTTCTCATTTGACTGACGAAACGGTTATAAAGTGACAAATCTTTGTCAATACATAGGTATTTTTGTTCAAAAATACATCTTTCACGTTAGATTAGGATTAATATGATCGGCTGAAGTTAAGGCGATGACGCGTGTAAATAAATGAACACAAATTACCTTCGTTTTCCGATCCCGTTTCCATTTTTATACAAAAACAGAAAATATGAAGTTTGAGGCAAGCGAATGAACGTCCGTTAAAAATGACGCTACCAACTTTGACGATGAAACGTCAAACGTTCAGGCAAATTGGCGAACTTATGAACGAATTTTTAAAATAAATAATTTGGAATTTATATTATGGCCGAATGTATGATTAAATTAATATTTTTTTCCAAAATATGCTTAATTGATTATAATTTTGTTTTTAAATAGAAATAATCACCGAATTACGCATTGACGTTTAATATGAGATCATTTTATAAATGCAGACCTATACTAATATTATTATAAAATTTTTAACATCCTTTAAATTTTAAATTTATTAATTTGAACGAATCAAAAATAATGATCGATTAATATTATCAACAAAAATATAAAATTAACTTGGAAAAAATATAGAAATTAAAAAAAACTTGAATGAAGAGTAGAGTGTACACAAATCCATAGCAATTATTGAAAAACGGTATAAAAAGACACCTCATTGGAGTCTACTAGAAAACGCGATGAGTTCAGTTGCGTCGATCGAGCGGTGGGGAAAGACGCTTTCGCGCGCGCTCCGCGTGCTGCCAGTTCGCGATCGAGCGACTGAGCGACAGAGCGACATAATTAAACCGCAGACGAGACGAGCGAGGATCCGTTTACGAAATGGCCATAGTGCTGGGCGCATACTTGGCGAGCTTCGCGGCGATCGCGTGGTCCGTACTCTTCACGCCGCTGCTGCTGCTCGTCGTCTGCATCATCGCGCTCGCCTCGCTCGGCAGATCTCTCGGAGTCAGGCGGCTATACGTCAAACTGCTCCTGCATCTTTTCGAGGTTATCTTCGCCTATTTTATACATATGTTCACCCTACAATAATACCTTACGATCAGATGCTTAGGGGTACGAGTGAATGCGATCGAATTTTGGAAAAACCCCCTTCGAAGCTAAATTTTAATTAAAAAAATATCGTCGATGCAGATCTCGAAACCTTTTTCGAAAATATTTAAAGACAACTTATATTCTCTACCATCCAAATTTGTCACTCACACCTTTTGGCCTCTATTATCCTCATTTCACATTCTCATCGCCCGCATATTTCTAATCTCTCGTTTAAAAGCGATCAATTTAAAATTTCGATCGCTAACCGTGCGTTTTCGATAATCTGGTGTGATTCGATTGATATTTTGAATGAGTACAATTTTCGTGAAATATTTTTCCCGAAATATATAAAGATAAATAAATAAAATTAAATGTCAAAATTTGTTTGGTCATCGTATAGTAAATAGTTCATTTTGAAAGCCATTTCAATAAATTCTGTGCTCTTACAAAAATCGACCATATCCGTAGTTTATTTTAAGCAACATTTGTATGTCAATAATTTCGGAAAAATGCGATAACGAAGGGAATTTTAAAAATCATCAAATACATTCGATCGTTTTCCTCGACTTCTCACCCAGAGTGGAGTCAGTCGCGTCTAGCTCTGAAAGGCTCATTAATGATTTTGATCTTTAATCCACGCGTTTTACAATTTACAATCTATCGCACAATATCATATGCGATATGTTGACGTTTTCTCCTCACAGAAACGCTTTCGAATTTCAAATATGCAAATCGTCGAATTTTCTTCGAATTAGTCTCGATTCGACGCCGGCTATCGATTCGCATAATATTTCGCATTTCTCACCCGCCGTAAGGTGTCTAATGAGAATTTTGAAATTCAAACTTTCGCGCCACGATGTAATACGTGCGTAAGTAAAATGAGACACGTGTTTGTTAGATAATGTTTGTTTTATTTGAGCGTATGAGTTTATGGAAAAAAATATGTATGAACATATGTATGGACGTTTCAATCTGTCGAAGCGATCTTTTATCGTTCGTACAAATTGTAACGGTTCGTTTTATTTGTTTCGGTGTGATTTTGAAAATTGCAAAGTTCCTATTGCGATTATGAAACAATTATGCAAATATTATATGTATGTGTATCGATAGCGATAGTTCGATATCTCAACGTTTTTAGCTACAGAGATAATTTCGTTTAAAGTTGTGATGAAGTGGTACACATGAAATTATATTTCGATCTCATCTTTCAAACCATCGGCAGTTAGCAATAATCATTGTCCGATTATATTGATTTTTTTTAATTTTATTTTAATAATTCATCTACGATTGATACTCTGATAATAATAATAAAATATATCGTTTTTACACTATATCATTATTGAATATTAAAATAAATCGAAAAGTGAAAATGCTTTTTTTTTCCGAAATAATTTTTAGTAATGTTTTGAGATATCGATATAGCGACACGATATATTTTGTAAAATGCTGTAAAAAATCGTTAACGATCTCTTTTTATATCTTAATGTTCGACAACTCGAGAAATTTTCACATAGATACTGAAAAAAAATGTTCTTTTGACTTTCTGCATTTAAATAAGACGCAAGTTTGGTTTTTTTATCGTCGTAGATAATCATAGGTGACATGTGCACTCTTTGTTATTTTTTATCTTCGTCTAAAGTACATTTTTTTTGGCTTCAATAAAATAATCAATTGAAATCTTGATATATCATTATCGTTTTAAGTAATATTTCGTTTTTTTTTTCCATATTGAAAAATTACGTTTAAAGTTTTTTTCAGCATTCATTTCACTGAGCAAATAATAAACTAATAATGACAACATAATGATTATTTCCTTGTTTATGAAAATCATGATTTGAATTATGTTTATGTTTAATGTTCAATAATATACTTCATCATAAACTCACATATTCTATTGAAAAATAAGCATAAAATCTAGTGTTGCAATGTCATGTTTCTAAAATGTACTTCACTCAACTTAATTTCATTGCATTCGTACTTAAGGTCATTGCGAATAACTTAAAAGTGCAATTTTATCTTATAGTACTGACCAATATTCATTGCATTACATCCAATTCGTTCTATCTTCAAGGTTATCTAGTATGAGATTGCTTATATACACAATATGAAATAAAATCCCTTCATAAACTTTAACACATATATATTGATTCAATTAAAAAAAAATACGATTGTTATTTAATCGTTTTTTTTCTCTTTTACCTCTCAATACATAAATTATATTGTTACAGTATGGAAGACAACATATTGAAGTAGCTAAAAAACTGAAGCGTGTAGATTCATTTGAAGAAGAAAACGAATCTTCCAAAACTAATAATGATGGTATATTTTTTTCATATTCTATTTAACGACTTTTCATTTTAACTCTAGGATGAAATTTATTTTTAAGGTGGTGTTGTTATACAACGAGATACCGTACTAATACCTGAAAGGACGCATAATAATTGCAATGGAACATCTAATAATGGAAAAGCTGAATTTTCCATTACCCCCACTGAGGTACCTCACGAATTTATTTCAATTTCATTGTTCGCCTTTGATTTTTGTTTACCGTTTTATTTTAATATTTTCAGAATGAAAATCCTGCATCATTTGAATTTGATCTGTCATCATCTTTTGAATATATCAAAGCTGGAGTCGAATCCATCATCGAAGATCAAGTGACATCTGTTTTCGAAGCAGAAGAACTGAGGAGTTGGAATCTTCTAACCCGAACTAACAGGTTACTTTAATAATACCAATTACATACAAGACTTTCTTTAATATTATGAAATTCCTTTGAAATTTGATGCAATTTATCATTAACTAGTTGCATATAAATATTTTTACAGACATTATGAATTTGTGTCTTGGAGATTGACTGTTATTTGGATGATGGGATTCTTCGTGAGATACTTTTTCCTTTTCCCATTACGAGTATTCATCTTTTGTGTTGGAGTAAGTTTTCTATTTTTAACATGAACGAAACATGTTTTATAATTCAGAAATTATATATTTTTTAATAGTATATATAAACTATTAACAATTACTCAAATTATCAATATGTGTAAAACAACTTTAGCTCTTTTGGATGGTTGTATCCTTTACTATAATAGGACAGTTGCCTTCTGGTCGCTTCAAACATTTTGTTGGAGATATCACATACAGAGTAGCTTTTAGAATTATCACAAGAAGTATATCATCTTTAATTACATTTCATAATTTGGAATATAAACCAAGTAAAGGAGGTTTCTGTGTAGCAAATCATACTTCTCCGATTGACGTAATGATGCTATCATCTGAGAATTGTTTCAGTTTGGTACCCTATTTTTTTTATTGATAATCTTTGTTCTCGTGGAGAAGGTTTATGTTCATTTTGTATATTCATCTACATTTCAAGTGTATCCTTCAATGCTAAAATCACTCGATTAATCACGGTGGAGTTTTGTTCATTCATCAAATAATTGTAATATTTATGTGTACCATAGTTTTAAATGTGAATGTTTTTCAGCATTGAGTATTTCTAATGTACAGGTGGCGAGTCTCACCACGTGCACAGCACTCGTTGGGTGCTTGCCTCAGGGCGATATAAGACGTACAGCCAATCGTCGCTTGTCGGCCGCTTGTATTGCTTTGTTGAGTCGATCGATTAGTGCCGTCGTGACGTACCACGGAGAGCCTCCGTCCGGATCCGGCATATGCGTGGCAAATCACACCAGTCCAATCGACGCGCTCATACTCATGTGCGACAACTGCTATTCATTGGTCTGTTTATATTGTTTTCATAGTTACTTCCGAACTTATTTAGCCACTAGATGCACATGCTACTGAACAGCAAGAGAGCATGCCACTAGTTAGCAATTGCTATCTAGAAACATGTTTGTTTAAAATATTATTTGTATCAAGCACGCTAAAAATTAGTTTTTTTTTATATGTATGTATATGTAGATAAATAACATGCTTATTTTAAACATGTAAAAATTCATTTAAAAATATCAAAATCAATCATTTTATTTTAATTATGAAAGTATGTAAATATATTTTTCAGTCAGTTCGCTTTATTTGTGCTTTAATGTCATATGTTTTTTTTTTTTTGTTTTGTCTAATATCATTGAACCCGAAGTATTTAAATGGTGACAGAATGTTCTGTTAGAATTTTTCAATTAATTTTAAGTTGGAATTTATTTTTCTTTTTAAAATCAATCTGTCTCCTACGATTTGTTGGAATATTTTTTCTCCAGCATATTAAGTGCTATCAGAGTTGATTCAAATTTCGAATCTGCTCATTTCACTCTAAAAATTGAAGTGATATCATTTACAATTTTTTAACGTCTCATCATGTGTCATATAAAATTTCATATCACGTACAATTTTAACAGATTGGACAACGTCATGATGGACTTTTAGGACTTTTACAAAGAGCTCTCGCTAGAGCTTCTCCTCACATTTGGTTCGAAAGGTCCGAAGTCAAAGATAGACATGCAGTTGCCAACAGGTTTGCTTATTTCAACCATTCATTTTTCACTATTCAAAAATTTCAAATGTTTTCTTTTCACACAGATTAAAACTTCACGTTTCTGATCCAAACAACCCTCCGATATTAATATTTCCTGAAGGTACATGCATCAACAACACATCTGTGATGCAATTTAAAAAAGGAAGTTTTGAAGTGGGAGGTGTCATATATCCCGTAGCAATCAAGTAAGTTTTGATGGTTTATTGTTGATGTTAAATCATATAAGTTTTATGAATTTGTCTTTCTATTAGGTACGATCCGAAGTTTGGTGATGCGTTTTGGAACTCATCTAAATATTCCATGATGCATTATTTATACATGATGATGACATCTTGGGCCATCGTCTGTGATGTGTGGTATTTACCACCAATGTATAAAAGGCCGAATGAAACAGCAGTTGAATTTGCAAATAGAGTTAAATCGGTTATAGCTAGACAGGGTGGCCTTGTGGATTTAGTATGGTATGTTCTAATTTCTATTTTTTTTTCAATATTAAACAAGTTTTCACCTCACATTCAATTTATTATTAAAATTATTTGTATTCCAGGGATGGACAACTGAAGAGAATAAAAGCTAAAAAAGAATGGAAAGAACTACAACAGGAAGAATTCAGTCGTCGCTTGAAAGGAGAATAAATTGAAATGCATTGTGGTTTAAACCAATGAACTTTTGTTATAATTTTTTAAATAATGAAAAAAACGGCACTAAGGGTGGTTAAATTGTATGGTAGAATTATGCATATGAATCGAAGGAAAAATACAAATTCTCAGATTTAGTATTATTTCCAGAAGAAAACCTTCATCTTGTGTTTGTTTCTGGTGTGCGTGTGAACTATCATTTTAATTTATTGAATTCAATTTCAAATAGATATGTGTATATTTGCTTGTAATCCATATTGAACCAATTATGGAAGAACCGGGAGAAATAATTCAGAATGCTTTAATTATTTTACTATTTTTATTATATTGTAATTGTTGAAGTATTATAATTACCCTAATATTTCAACTTATCGAAAAGTCGATAGAAGTGATAATCAAAATATTTCATCATATTAAATGCACGATTAGTGCTATGTAAAATATAGCACAAGAATATTATGACATTGAAATGTCTATATGTAAAGAATTTAGGTTTGAAAATCATAATCTTCAATTTTTTCTTAAAATTACGACCAATATTATTAAATAATCTTCATTATTTAAATTACTGGATGTGATTAAAAAATACATTTTTATCATTCATCAAAATTTATTCTCCTAAGTTTTCCCTTTCGATTATCATAGAATTTGAGCATTTATTGACCAAATATCAAATGTTTCATAATTCTACAAGTTAAAGGTAATTTATTGAAGATTATTATTTTACAATCTCTAATTCCCTATGAGTAATAATTAAAGTAACTAGCTGAGAGTGAGATGGACAAGAGATGTGATTAAAAAGACTAAATCGTTTGTAATTTTTTATGTAGTAATATTTTTGTAGTTGTTTATCCCCCAAAAGAATGACTTATATTTGATATTTTTCTAATGTTACTTTTATATGAAAAATTGATGAATATGATGGTCGGCTGATATTTGTCGGTCGGAAGAGACGTTCCGACTTGCATTTAAAAGAACGAAGTTGTACATATGTCAGTGGACGTGTTATTTTGGGCGGGTCCTAAAATTGTATACAAGCTCGTGTATGATTTTTACCATTAAATTTATTTATTTTTTTCTTATGAATTCTTAGCTTTCATTTCTTAAAGGATATGTAGTCTAATCACTCATGTATTATAAACCATTTCATTTGTATTCATATTTCGATTATTTATTATGAAGACTTCGTTATATTTGAAAGTTGTTGTCATTGTAAATAAAGTTGAGTTTACATTTCTAAAACTTTTTATTTTAGAATTCCTTTGAATTCAGCATCATCTATAGATCAAGATTATTTTCAGAGATAGGGGAATGTGGGGAGACTTGATCCCCCTTTTGTTGTTTTGTCTCTAACTACCTACTTGAAAAATCGTGTTTTTAAAAATCCTACCTCATTCCAACTTGAAAAAAGCCCTAGTCTAATGCATTTTTTTAAATATTGAACTATCTGATTTATAGTTCATGCTGATAAAAATAGCATTTAATTGATCATTTCCGAGTGGCATTTACATAACGGATAAAAACCTAAATTAATTCTAGTTTAAAAAAAAACACAACGCTCATACATACAATCGACTATTTTGGCCAAGTCGATTTTAGTTTTGATTTTGACCGCGGAGTTCGCTGCTAAAGCTAAAGCTTGAAGTTGAACCTAACCTAAATTGTGGCTGAAGTGACGTTTGCGACGTGAGCGTTCGGGGGCGTAGCCTCTGAGCGCGCGCCCCAATCTCTCTCGTATCCTTTGCGCGTTCATCGTCAGATATTCAGGATGGCCTATCGTCTGATCGGGGCGCCTTCTCGCATCCAACGAGCTCTGCTCTTTTCCTCCACATCACAACTCATCGCTGCAACTAATGTAACTCTCGTTATAATTGTGCAATCGAACTATGTTTTCACATTTTACTTTTATCAGACTTGTTTGATCGTTTCTTTCATGATTTATCGATTTAATATAATTTATGATAATATTTATTATTCGTTTATAGTTTTTCTAATTTTTTTATGTTACACAACATATCAATTCCTCTTCGATGTAAAATAATTTAATTTTTATAAAACTTCTATATGTGGTTGTTTTTTCATAATAATATTTCATATTGTTGCATAATACTGTTGATTTATGTTGATGATTGTTATATTATTGAGGTCTAATCATTCGATTGTCGATTGGCAATCAGTCGGTAATAACCTTCAGTTTGTTAGTGTTGCTACTGAATTTTTGCTATATTTCTACTTGCTTAATTGATATACACACTCATGCAATTTTACCTCTATTATATATATGTATATGTTGCATTTATAATCAATTTTAGTTTTTTTAACAGTTAACGCGAACAAACGCTACATGGGGCAGAATTACCACTATAGAATCATTAATGAGACAGTGGAAAACGCTATGTGAAGGTTCAAAAGGTTTCGAAAAATACTTCAAACCTCGACCTGGAAAAGATGGTAAGGCAGCCGAACAACCTGCAGAAAAAGCTGCTCCAAAAGAAGCAAAAGATGCACCTCCTCCCCCACCTTCCAGCTCAACATTGAAGAAACCTTCGATGGAAGCAAAATCACGTCCATCGGAAAGCTGGAATATGTTCACTCCAAATGCCAAAAGGTTGATTTTTTTTTGCTCATTCTTTTGATAATTTGATGTCATCTCAATAAATTTGGTTATTTATTAAATTATAGAGGTTCCTCTAGTTCTGGAGCAGGTGGAGGTGGAGACAAAGAAAAATGGATGATCTTTGGAGCTATTGGAACCATTGCATTATTGTGGGCAGCTGCAACCATGGAGATGCGATATAGAGAAGTTAATTGGAAGGAGTTTTGCAATTTGTTAGTAAGCTTATTAAATGTTTATATTAACATTAGAATTCTAATTCGTATAAATTTCATATTTTTAGATACTTAAGAAAAGGAGTTGTTGAAAGATTGGAAGTTATCAATAAAAAATGGGTCAGAATATTTTTACTTCCTGGGAGTTCAATGGACGGTGATTTCGTACGTAAAATGTTTCAAATTTTGGTTTTGGTTATATATTTCATTAAAATATCATATTGTTTTAGAAAATATTATGGTTTAATATTGGAAGCGTTGATTCTTTCGAAAGAAATTTAGAAAACGTCCAAATCGAAATGGATGTTGATCCTGCTAATTTTGTTCCCGTTGTATATAAAACAGAATTAGAAGGATCCAATTTCAGTGGAATTATTCCATCATTGCTAGTCATTGGCTTTTTAATTTATATGATGAGAAGATCTTCTGAAATGATGAGTGGCGGCAGTAAAGGTGGTGGATTATTCGGAGGAGTTATGAATTCTACTGCAAAATTAATCAATTCTTCAGATATCGGCGTAAAATTCAAGTAAGACTTCAATTAATAAATAGTATTTAAATTATTGCTTCATTTATGTTCCCTCTATTATTATACACAATTTCACTTCATAGGGATGTTGCAGGCTGTGAAGAAGCCAAAATTGAGATTATGGAATTTGTTAATTTTTTGAAAAATCCTCAACAATATATCAACTTGGGTGCGAAGATTCCCAAAGGAGCTATGTTAACAGGTAACTTTTTTTGGTTTTTAGTGTTTCATTTATATATTTATTTTTTTCAAAGGCTTTATATTTATTTTCTAGGTCCTCCCGGCACAGGAAAAACATTGTTAGCAAAAGCTACAGCAGGCGAAGCAAACGTCCCTTTCATAACTGTATCTGGTTCTGAATTTTTGGAAATGTTTGTGGGTGTTGGACCTTCTAGAGTAAGAGATATGTTCAAAATGGCGAGAAAACATGCTCCTTGTATTCTCTTCATTGATGAAATCGACGCGGTTGGGAGAAAAAGAGGTACACATTGAAAATAACACTCATTTGTCTCATATTTCATTTTCTTGTTACATTTCAGGTGGCAGAGGTTTCGGTGGTCACTCTGAACAAGAAAATACTTTAAATCAGTTACTAGTAGAAATGGATGGCTTTAACACTACTACAAATGTTGTAATTCTTGCAGCTACAAATCGTGTTGATATACTTGATAAAGCTTTATTACGACCTGGACGATTTGATCGTCAAATTTTCGTTCCCGCTCCTGATATCAAAGTATGCATTATATTATTTACGTTTTAATTTTGCTTGAAGATTGTTGTGATGTCATACTAAATTTTTTTCAGGGTCGGGCTTCAATATTCAAAGTGCATTTAGCCCCACTCAAAACTAGTTTGGACAAAACAGAATTAGCAAGAAAAATGGCTGCACTTACACCTGGATTCACCGGTGCAGATATTGCAAATGTTTGCAACGAAGCCGCACTTATTGCTGCTCGCGATCTGCATACTGATATTACAATGACCAGCTTTGAACAAGCAATTGAGAGAGTTGTAGCTGGTATATATCGCTTGTTTATTTTCATATAACCTTTCTTTCATATTTTTTCAAAATGGAATTTTTTAGGCATGGAAAAAAAATCGAATGTACTTCAACCAGAAGAAAAAAAAATTGTCGCTTATCATGAAGCTGGTCATGCTGTAGCTGGTTGGTTCTTACAACATGCAGATCCTCTTTTGAAGGTTTCTATTATTCCGAGAGGCAAAGGATTGGGGTATATATGGGCTTTATAAATTTATCTCTAATTTATGAAATCATATAGTTCAAATTCACAAAAAAAAAAATGTATTTCAACAGATATGCACAATACTTACCTAAAGAACAATATTTATATTCTAAAGAGCAACTTTTTGATAGAATGTGTATGACATTAGGTGGCAGAGTTAGTGAAGAAATTTTCTTTGGTAGAATTACTACTGGAGCCCAAGATGATCTTAAAAAAGTAAGTACCTACTCTATCATTATACATCAAACACTTCAAATTATCAAAAGTCAATATATTTCATAATTTATGTCATATACCATGTGTGAAATGGAAATATTTTGTGATTTGTCCTTCAAATTTTTCATAGGTGACGCAAAGTGCATACGCACAAGTAGTTCATTATGGTATGAATGAAAAAGTCGGTAATGTTTCATTTGATATGCCTCAACCTGGTGATATGGTTATGGAAAAACCTTATTCCGAGAAGACTGCTGAACTAATCGATGTTGAGGTATGTTTCTTTTTTTATGTTATTATTTTTCAAAACGAATTATAATAGAAATATTACTGATTAAAGGTTCGAAATCTAATTAAAAATGCACACGAAAACACAAAAAATCTTCTGACTACGCATAAAGAAAATATAATAAAAGTAGCTGAAAGATTGCTGAAAAAAGAAATTCTTGGAAGAGATGACATGATAGAATTACTCGGAGCTCGCCCGTTCCCTGAAAAATCGACATATGAACAGTTTGTGGAAGGAACGGGTTCATTCGAAGAAGACACATCTCTACCAGAAGGTCTAAAAGACTGGAATCAAGATAAAGAAAACAAAGAAAAGAAAGATTCGTGATCATAAATTGTAGGATATGAATTTTTGTTAAAGTAAATATATAGAAGTTTTATTTATTTTATGAAACCAAGCATTTATTTTCATGTTTGTGTACATTCAAACCAGTTGATTTGTGTTAGATTTTTCTTAGTTTTATTTGTTCTTTTTCTCTTTATCATTTAATTTGTTATTTTTCCTACAAAACATTTTCTTACATACGATAATTGATAATATTATTAAAATACTAAATGGCACCAAGATAATTGCTGCAACATCAAGTAACAATTGTGAACATCGAGATAAAGGCGGAGGTGATAAATGTTTTGCTCCATTTGTTCTCACAACATGGTTTATGTAAAAAGCTAACAGATCACGAGGTTTTATTGGTCTATCATGAAATACCTTTTGGATGTCTTTTGCAGTGTTTGTATATCTAGCAAAATAAAAAAAAGTTAAAGAACATATTGCATTTGAATCATTATGAATATTCTGCACTTTCACATACTTAGGGTCGCCTAGTACTTCTTTTATAGACCATGTAAAAGTCGATTCCGTCACATTGTCAAATCCTAGCATAATTCCTTGGCCCTTTTCATACATTGTTTTTGCATTGTGATACTGATCGCCAAATACTGGTATAGCTAACAGAGGCACTCCAAAATATGTGGCTTCCGTACAACTCAGTAAACCACCATGTGAAATAAACAATTTCAGATTTGGATGTGCTGAAAATAGTTTTTAAAGTTCGTAAAACTTCAATGGTAGATGATCTGATTGAATCTACCTAGAATGCTAGACTGAGGCATCCATTTTTTAATGATAACATTGCTTGGCTTTTCTTGCAAGTCTTCTTCATATTTCCATAAGATTGTTTCTTTGAATGATGAAAACGTTTTCAATATACTTTTTTTCATATTTGAATCCATCTCACTACTTTTCAAATTACTTCCCATACTGAAATAAATCACACCATACTTTGCAGAGTCCATTAGTTTTTGTAAATCCTAATTGAAATAAAATAAATTAAGTTTGATTAATTTCACTAAATTATTATAAAGTACCGAAATCATGGTAATACTTACTTCTGGTAATGGCTTTGGTTCCTCAATGTGATATCCACCAATTTCAACAGTATTTGGTAAAAATGGTCTTGCTACTCCAACTGATGGATGACTATTGGCTACTACGAGTGAAATATGATTTTTCAATTCTTCGTATGGCACTAATTTTGATTCTTCAGGAAAATACTTTTCATACAAACTCTTTTGTTGAGGTTGGAGGATAAATCTGTTTTTATTATTAGCAATATTAGAAACCGTTAAATTGTGGAATGAAAGAATTTAATACCTACATTGACATAATTTCTTGCATGATTGCTATTAGACTATTCACAATTCTTTGTGATAGTGTCATGCGTTCTGTAAATGATGTGAATAAATTGGGAACAGTTGCAATAGATAAAGGATTTCCTGTCATTGTTGCGAGCCAAGACATTAAGCTCATTGATGATAATGTTACAACTGGACAATCATATCGAACTCCGAATCTAAATCCAAATTTAATTAAATAAATGCTATTCTTTTAAATATTGGTAATTCAAAATGGTAAAATTTTATTCACCCAATCAATATTTCATTCATAAAATATTCAAAAATAACAAGATCGAACTTTTGTGATTTATCATTCATAAAATTTTTGATGGTTTCACTGTTGAAAAATAAATCATTTACCATAGGTTGCCAACTGCTTAAAAACCAAATCATATCAGCTTGTGACATGTTCACCATGGCAAATCCAGGACTATTTTTTTCTGAATTCATAATATTTTATTCAATCACATTAATTTATCATACACAATATAAATCCGTAATTTATTTACCAATGGAAGCTGATAATTCAATTACTGGCACATCTCTAAACTTTTTACTCTCAGATTTAAAAGCACTTATAAAAGTAACCTGAATTAAGTATTTAAATTAATACAAAATGCTACATAATATATTACGAAATTATAAACATTCATTACTAACATCATGTCCATCATCCACTAAGGTATCTATTACTCCTTTACAAAGTATATGGTGACTTCTTGATGGAGCTGGACACACCATGAGTATTTTATAACTTTCTATAGTGCAAACACTATTAGAGATTACAATGAAAAATAGCAATAAAAAAAAAATGTTGCAAGTCATTTTGATGATACCAGACTAACTGAAAATATGTCGAAAAAATTCAGTGTGAACATATTATCTTTACTTTTTTCGTATATAGGTACAATACGATAGCAAGATAACATTTATCTAAAACTATATTTGATATTTTCTTCTCCAAAAAATATATCAGATTTTTTATGATGAAAGAAAACTAAATATTAAATTTCAATTGATAATTTATTATAGTTACAAATAGTAAAAAAATGTCTTACTGAAGATTTACTGCATAAAATACCAAAAGCTGCATATGTACACACTGGAATAGTGCATTGACAAAGTGAAATAATAAAATTGTCTGCTGTATATAATTATACTACTTATTATCGATTATGTAATTATCAAATTCGAAATCAACTATAAGACATTACACATGAAGCTAATTGAGAGTAAATATTATATTCAATCAGTTTTTACTTCAAGTTTAGCTAGTACACGATATAACTTACAGCCTAAAACTGTTGTTTTTGACGACAAGGTCAATATAATTAGAGTCAATTTATGAAGAAACTCATGTGTATTCAAATCATCCAAAATTCAATTTTTCGAACTTTTTCATCAAAAAATTACTTACTTAACAATATTAAAGCGTTATTTTGGTAACATATATATTTACATATAAAACTTTGTTTCTTTTCATGTTTTTTATTCCTTTTTATTTTTTTGTCGTTTACTCTTTATACAACATTTCCACAATACAAATGAAAAAGTCCCACAAATTGTCATTAAAGCAATTAAAATAACAGCCAATACGTCTAGCAATAAATGAGAACATCTACTCAAAGGTGCTGGAGCTAAATGTTTGGCACCATTCGATCTAATGATGTGTTCAACGTGGTATACCAAAAGATCTCTTGGCTTCATTGGTCTATCATGATATAGCTTATGAACTTCTTTAGCAACTTCGTTATATCTGAAAAGGATTATACTTATTTATGAAAATGAATTTATAAAATAATTACATTAAAATTCTTGGAATTGAATATGTATGTACTTGGGATTTTTCAAAGCCTCGTTTAAAGTCCATTCAAATGTAGAACTAGTAATGTTCGAGAAATCTAAATAGAGTCCATTTCCTCTTTCTTCCAATAATTTGGCATTATGGTATTGATCTCCAAAAATGGGAATAGCCAAAAGTGGTACTCCGAAGTGTGCTGCTTCAGTGCAGCTCAATAATCCACCATGGGATATGAATAATTTGGTATTAGGATGTGCTGAAGAATATTCGTTAAAAAAAATCCTCAAAATAAATCAATAATGTTTTCTAAAATATATATTCATTATTATACCTAATATTCCAGTTTGAGGCATCCATTTGCGAATGATTAAATTTTTCGGTTTTTCGGGCAAATCTTCTTCGTATTTCCAAACTACTGTTTCTTTCAAAGCACTGAACGTTTTCAATAATGCCGATTTAATTTCAGGACGCATATCGCTACTTTTAAGATTGCTGCCCATGCTGAAATATATCACGCCATTTTTGGCTTCATCCATGATCTTTTTCAAATCCTACGTTTGAAAATCGAAAATTGTGAGTATATAATGCGTTATAAAAATATTTAAAAAGAAATATTTTTTACCTCTGAAAGTGGCTCAGGATCTTTAATATGATATCCACCAATTTCAACAGTATTCGGAAGAAAAGCTCTTGGAACTCCTATCGAAGGATGAGTGTTGACTAAAACGCCAGAAATTTTCGTTATCAGTTCTTTAAATGGAAATTTTTGCGATTCTTCAGGGAAATACTTTTCATATAATGCTGCTTGCGTGGGTTGTATATAAAATCTTAAAGAATTTTACGAATCAGTAAATACATCGAAAAATAGTCTTAAAACTCGAAAAAACGTCTTAAAGATGAAAATATTTTCGTACTCTCCTAATAGTTCTTGCATTGTCGCTAGCAAAAAACTGACAGTTCTTTGTAATAGATTCATTTTTCCTGTATACGATGTGAAAATATTTGGAACAGTGGCCACAGAAATTGGGTTATTCGTTAAACCAGCGAGCCAATGCATCAAATTCATCGGCGAAAGAGCAATTACTGGACAATCATACTTCACCCCTAAACTAAAACGTATTTTAATTTACACATTATACGTATTAACAAAAATTAAATAGGCATTTATCAATAATATGTTACCCCAAAGCCATTTCGTTCATGAAATATGTGAAAATCACTGCATCGAACTTTTGCGATTTGTTTGCCATTAATTTTTTTACGTCTTCGTTGGAAAATAGATTTTCGACCATATTAGATAGTGCAGCCGAAAACATTTTAAAATTATCATATATAGATCTTTCAGACATATCGAATCCTGGCATCATAAGCTTATCTAATTAATTTGATTGTGAGCATAAAGTGATTAAAATACGTATACAATTGATTATGTAAATAACAATCAAAATTGATACCTTTAACATCTATCAATTCAGGAACAAATAATTGTTTGAATTTAGATTTTTCCTCTTTAAATGCAGCAATCATAGTTACCTAAAATTGAAAATGAATCAAATCTGTCAATCATAGTTGAGAATTCATTATTATTCAATATCATATTATAGAGAGGATAATATTACTTCGTGACCTCGATCCACAAGAATATCTACGACTCCTCTGCAAAGATTGTAATGACTCCTCGCTGGCAAAGGGCAACACATTAGGATGTTATATCCAAGAATTGGAGACACCACACTCAAGAAAATTAGCCAAATTAATAGGTTTTTTTGCTTAGACATTGTAGAAATCTGCAATTAACGGTGATGCGATGAAATACAGACTCGACTGTGCATTTATTCTAGTTTGATATGTAAGTGGATTTTAATTGTTTTTCATTACTACCTCGTGATACAGTAATATCTCAGTTACTTGAAATGGAAAATATGCAATTTTTTATTTGTAATCGATGATAGATTTGGTATTTAATTTGAATTTCAGTGAATGAAAGTAATAAAAATAAGAAAGCAGTACCTTTATTGAATCAATCGATGTACATATAGTTATGTGAATACGTAATTTTACAATGTCAAATTGTATATTTGTTGATTTTACGTCTGTATCATTTTGAAGTAAAGAGATAAGTGGATAAAATATTATTGTATTATTCGAAATGATGATGAGATAAAACAGTTATCTGTCAGCTGAAAAGTTAATTGTGATCGTTGGAAATTGATCGAGAACTTAGATTTTAATACTTGCATTTTTTTTAATTTTTAAACGTTTTCGAATTCAATTTACTAAATGAATTAATAAAACGCAATATTAATTTATTTGAAATAAATTAAAATATAAATAAAGTTTATTGTTTCTTTTGTTTCTTATCCGATTTCTTTACTAGTTTTTCCTCCAATTTTCTTCTTCTACAACAGCATTTCCATACAATGTACATCAATAATATCGTCACAGTGGAAACAGCCATAATAATAATTCCGAACACATCTAACATCATATGAGACCATTTGCACAATGGAGCTGGAGCCAAATGCTTGGCACCTTTCGACCTGATGATGTGCTCCACTGTGAAGGTCAACAAATCGCGAGGTCTCATCGGTCTGTCGTGATACAGCCTCTGAACGTCTTTTGCTACTTCACCATATCTAAAAAAGCAATCAATTTAGTTTAAAGAATTATTCGAACAATAGTTAAAAACAATCATACTTGGGATTTTCTAATGTTTCTTTCAGAGTCCATTCGAACGTTTCCTCGGTGATGTTCTGGAATTGCAGCATTCTTCCGTTTCCTCTTTCTTGGAGAGCTAATGCATTCTGTCTTTGGTCTCCAAATATTGGAATCGCCAAGAGTGGTACTCCGAAATGTGCTGCTTCTGTGCAGCTTAATAGACCACCATGGGATATGAATAATTTGACATTTGGATGTGCTGCAAATATCCATCATTAACAGTATTATCTTTAAATTTATATTGTCATTAAAATATAGTAGTTCTTACCCAATATTCCAGTTTGAGGCATCCACTTTCTAATGATCACATTTTCCGGTAAATTGGGAAAATCTTCTTCATATTTCCATAGAACTGTATGTTTCAACTTCGAAAATGCTTTCAATAATAACGATTTCAATTCGGGACTCATATCTTTACTTTGCAAATTACTTCCCATACTAAAGTATACAATTCCATTCACATCATTATCTAGCATTTTTTTTAAATCCTGCACAAATTGACCATGGAAAAAAAATGTATAAATCTCTATATCAACATGTTATACAAAAAAATAGTTATGAAAATATTTCAACCTCTGGTAGAGGTTCAGGATCTTTTATGTGATATCCACCAATTTCTACAGTATTAGGAAGCAATGGCCTAGCAAATCCTATAGAAGGATGACCGTTGACTAACACTCCTGAAATTTGCTTCATCAATCCGTCATATGACACTTTTTTGGATTCCTCGGGAAAATATTGTTCATACAATGATCTTTGTAATGGTTGCATAAAGATCCTATTAAAAAACGTCTCCATTATATTTTAATTTCGTTAGATAATTTAAATGGCATATCTGAATGAAAAATAAAATAGGTTCACATTCTTACATTCCAAGAATTTCCTGTGTCACAGTCGCAAACAAATTTACCATTCTTTGCCACAGATTCATGGTGCCTGTGAACGATGTGAACATATTTGGTACAGAAGCCACATATAATGGATTATTAGTGAATACTGCTAGCCATTGCAATAATCCAGCCGGTGATAGAACTATTACAGGACATTCATACTTAACACCTAAACTGTGAAAAAAGTGAAATAATAAATATAAATATATAGTGTGCAATGTATTGAATTTGTTATTTTACCCTATGGACATTTCGTTCATAAAATATTCAAATATCACTGCGTCAAATTTTTGTGATTTATCGGAGAATAATGTTTTTATACTATCGTGTGAAAATGATTTTTCAGCTATAGCCTTTTGCATATTTGTCAAAATTTCGATTCTTTCGAATACAGATTTATTCTCTATTTCGAAACTTGGCTTCAATTGGTTGCCTGAAAATAGAAAATGTGCATATGAAAATCATGATAACGATATTACAAAAGGTGAGAATACATTTTTTTTAATGTATTATAATTAATTAATACCTTTCAGTTCCATCATTTCTGGTAAACTTAAATCCTTAAATTTGGTATTTTCAGTTTTATATGCACTGACGAACGTTACCTGTAAACGATATAAGAAATCAGTAATTATTACATATATCAAACATTTTAATTGCACGATAAAGCATTGTTATCCACTTGAATATTTCCATGATGAAAAGATATTTACTTTTGTAAGTGCATTCTAAAAATATGATTATGAACTCACTTCATGTCCTCTATCGACGAGTGAATCTACTATTCCTCTACAAAGGTTGTAGTGACTTCTAGCTGGTATTGGACAAAACATGAGTATTTTATATCCAAAAATCGGTGATATAATAGTCAAAATTGTTAAAAAAAACAATGAGCTTCTTTTGGATGTCATTATTTCTGAAAAAAATAATTATTTCGTTATGTCCGTACATATTTGTATATGAATTTTATTGACATTCAAATGTCATTCGTAATAATTACACGTGAAAATTCAAACCTCGATATGGAATAATGTTTTGATCTATCAGCTAAACGATGAGAATTGAAAATATTCTAAACAATCTAACACTTTTCACTAACTAATCATTTAGATGCACGTCCGCTTCATACGAAAACCTAATGATAAATAATCATAGAACTTGTTTTGAAACAAGATGAGTGTATTTCCTTGATAAATTCTATCGTTATGATAAACGGTAGCGAGTGTAAAATTTCATTCATTCATTTTTAATTTTATACATTTTATACATCGTGTCTTCCTTAAATAATCCTGTAAAATTATAGATATGTTATTGCGCATTAAATTACTTTACTATCACTTGAAAATACTTTTTGCAACTTGGTTGTGTACATTGTACATAAATTAAAAATTAAATAAATATTTGTGTGTTGAGGTTCTATAATATTGACTTTATCGTTCATACGAGTTTCTAATTAATTTTAGGTCTTTCAAATATATTTTTTTTTGACTGAGTTTATTTTTTATCGAGTCACGAATTACATGAAAACGTGTTGTATTTTGAATCAGATTATAGTTATAAAACTTTATATAAGTACATAATATTTAAAAAAGAGGTACTTAACGATGTACTTACAACTTATTGAAATGACACGTAGGTGCATATTCATAGAAAGATCTGACGATGAGCGATGATAAATATTTTACTATTGGCCATTGGAAATTGATAGAAAACTTTAATTCTGATCAAATTTTGGAGTCTTTTCGAATTTGGAATATAAAATTAATTTAACAAAAATATAAAATAAATTTATTAAAGGAAAAAAAAAATTAAAATACAAGTAGATTCTATTGTTTCTTTTGTTTCTTATCCGATTTCTTTGCTGGTTTTTCTTCTGATTTTCTTCTTCTACAACAGCACTTCCATAGAATGTACGAAAATAATGCCGTCACAGTGGAAATAGCGAGAATTATAATTCCAAACACATCAAACATCATATGAGACCATTTGCACATTGGAGCTGGTGCCAAATGCTTGGCACCCTTCGACCTGATGATGTGTTCCACAGTGAAGGTAAGTAAGTCGCGAGGTCTCATCGGTCTATCATGATAAAGCTTTTGAATTTCCTTAGCTACTTCACCATATCTATACGAACAATTAAAAATCGATTTAGTTCAAAGAGCGTCTGAAACGTTAATTGAAATCAATCATACTTGGGATTTTCTAATGTTTCTTTCAGACTCCATTCAAAAGATTCCTCTGTGATATTTGTGAAGGACAACAGTCTTCCGTTTCCCTTTTCTTCGAGATGATTTGCATTTTGTCGCTGATCTCCGAATATGGGAATTGCCAAGAGTGGTACTCCGAAATGTGCTGCTTCTGTGCAACTCAATAGACCACCGTGCGATATGAATAATTTAACATTTGGATGTGCTGCAAAATTCCATAATTAAAATAAGTAAATTAAGGGTAATATTATTATTTAAATGTGTTATTATTAATTCATACCCAATATTCCAGTTTGAGGCATCCACTTCTTAATAATTACATTTTTCGGCAAATCGGGAAGATTTTCTTCATATTTCCACAGAACCGTTTGTTTCAACTTGGAAAATGCTTTCAATATTAAGGATTTCAATTCAGAATTCATATCTTTACTTTGCAAATTACTTCCCATACTAAAGTACACAACACCATTTTTAGCACTGTCCAATATCTTTTTCAGATCCTGTATAAATCGATCACAAACACAGGTTAGTAAAATCTATATTTATGTACTATTGAAAAATATAATAATAATTTTTCACCTCTGGCAATGGTTCTGGATCTTTTATGTGATATCCACCAATTTCTACAGTATTAGGAAGTAACGGCCTGGCAAATCCTATCGAAGGATGACTGTTTACTAAAACACCTGAAATTCGCTGCAACAATTCACCATATGGCACTTTCTTGGATTCTTCGGGAAAATATTGTTTATACAACGATTTTTGCAATGGTTCCATATAGATCCTATTGAAAAATATATCCTTTATTTGTTAATTTCATTTTTTTTTTATTAGGATATTTGGATGAAAAAACTATGAATATACATTCTTACATTCCGAAAACTTCTTGTGCCACAGTTGAGAACAAATTCATAATTCTTTGCCACAAATTCATTTTGCCTGTGAACGACGTGAAGACATTTGGTAAAGAAGATACATATAATGGATTATTAGTTATTACTGCCAACCATTGCAGTAAACCTGCCGGAGATAAAGACATTACTGGACAGTCATATTTAACGCCGAAACTGTAAAAAAATAATAATTATGGAATGGAATCGATATGTATGTATATCTAAATGAAATGAAAATTACTATTTTACCCAATGGACATTTCGTTCATGAAATATTCAAAAATCACTAGATCGAATTTCTGTGATTTATCTGCGAGTAAGGATTTAACATCATCATGTGAAAATACACTTTCAGAAATATCCTCTTGCATTTTCGTTAACATTTGAATCATGTCGAATACAGATCTTTTCTCTAAATCGAAAGTTGAAACCAACTGCTTATCTGTAAATCGAAATTACGTACACTAAGCATATAATTATATTAAGTTCGCATATAAATATTAAAAACCCAATTTTATCAAGATTTTATTGGTACGATTGATTAATACCTTTAATTTCTATCAATTTTGGTATATTTATATCCTTGAACTTGGAATTTTCTGTTTTATACGCACTAACGAAAGTTACCTGAAATAAAATATAACAAATGTTTTCAAAAATATTGATATATTACTTATATCTAGTTGGTTTAAGTTAGAACAATGTAATAAATGCTTCATTTACTAACAATAAGTACTCTTATGAAAATGTGTATTCAAAATATGAATCTAACTTACTTCATGTCCTCTATCAATGAGTGCATCTACTACTCCTCTGCAAAGATTATAATGACTTCTAGCTGGTAAAGGACAATACATAAATATATTGTATCCAAAAATTGGTGATATTACAGCTAAAATTGTAAACCAAAAAAGAGTGCTGCTTTTGGTTGACATTTTCCTCTAAAAAAATAAAATGTTTTATTTTATTAATAATCTAATAATGATCGCACCAATTTCACATGAATTTCAGATTTTCGATATAATAATATACAAACTAATCTAAAAACTATAATTATTTTTTACTACTATATATTAAAAATATTTTTAACTAACAAATGGATTAATTAATGAAAATAGCTACTAAGGTACACGTCCGCTCTGTACAAAGACCATAAGATAAATAAAGATAAAACTTGTTTTGACTAAAAACGAGAATCATTATTATAGCATAAAAATATAGATAAAAACTTTATTAAAAAATATAAACTAGGTACATTGTAGCGGGGTAAATATTTTAAACATCATACGTGATCTGATTTTTTCGGAAAACTCAGTGATTTTTCACATCGAATAATGACATCTGTATGTGTATTTCAAACAGATCATTTGAATTTTTCCACAAACAATTATTTTGTACATTGTACGTAAAACAAGTATTTTAATCGTCTGATAAAGCTTTTAATCTCAGGTAATATACTTAGTTACTCTTATCACTCGTAAAATCTTATCTTTTGTTTGAATCAAAATTTAATTAGTTTTTGATTAACTTACGATTAATTGATAAAATGCATTATATTATATACAAGCAAATCGATTTAATTTATACTTATTGAACAACAATCATAGGTTATTTATTTTATTTCCTACTAATTCGCTTGTGATAATCGTATTTTTTTTTTTTAAGATTAACTTATATCTTAAATTGGAGATATCAGAGAACGTGATGAATCAAAATATATCTCTAAAATTTTCAGTTGGGATACTGAACTAGTCGACATAGCAACAATATAATATCGATATGAAAATGTTAACTGTTGATCATCAAGCAATATACAATTCGACTAAAAATAAACTACATATTTGCTTCTCGGAGAAGAAAACTCGATTATAATAGAAGAATTTTGAATTTTATTACAAAAATTCAATCAAAATTCGTTGGTCTGATAAAACTGACCTTACTCATGCGATCGAATTCATTCTGTGGTGAGGTAAAGTTGATAATATTATATAACCATTTCAATGGCCTTGTCGAATAAGCAACCTTGTGCTTTGTTGATCGTTTTGAGTTAAATAATTTGCTTACGTCTCTTTGAGCATCACAATATTCATAGAGTGGGCGGTATTCAATCAATTATACGTTAAGGTAGGTTAGATGTTTTGTAGGTTTAGATTTCTTTCGATTTGTTAATATTTTTATTAGTGAAAATTTTGAGTTTCATTACGAAGTGATTCTCCATTCCTCAAGTTAAATAATTCTCGTTTTATGCCAGCTTTGTGTGAACTATTGAAATTTTTTTTATCTTATTCATGTCTGAGATTGAAAAAAATATTTTGCGCACGTTAAATACCTATTCTTTGAACAGAGAAGTAAATATTATCTATTAAAATACGTTGTCTCTGAACACAAAGATCATTTACATCGATCATTGAGAAAATAGCTCATTTCAATATGCATTTAAGTACAAATATTAATCTTCGCTTTTGCAATTTAAATTATATAAATTTTCCTCCCAACACCTCTAAGAAAAACATCAAAAATATATAAAACTACGCACTTTAATCACACAAAAAATATCGCTATCTTATTGTACAAAAATATATCACACATTATTCTAATTCTTCTTGATTTTTTTATCAGACTGCTTTTTACGAGAGCAGCAACACTTCCACGTAACACACGATAACAAAGCTAAAACTACAAAAGTCGGAATCAAAATAACAGCATACACATCCAACAACATATGAGAACATCTGCTCAATGGAGCTGGAGCCAAATGCTTGGCACCCTTCGACCTGACGATATGCTCGACGTGATAATTCAACAGATCACTGGGTCTCATAGGTCTATCGTGATACAATCTATAGATTTCCTTCGCCACTTCAGCATATCTGAAAATAAATCATCGAAATCAGATAGGTTCAATGAAAATTTTAGTCGTTTCATGTACATCGATGGGTTACTTTGGATTTCCTAGTACTTCGTTCAAGGCCCATTCGAATGATTGTTCTGTCACGTTTTGAAATGCTAAATGTACTCCATTTCCTGTTTCTTGTATAGATTTTGCGTTGTGAGGCTGGTCTCCGAATATCGGAATTGCTAGGAGTGGGACTCCGAAGTGAGCCGCTTCAGTGCGGCTCAATAAACCACCGTGTGTGATGAATAATTTAAGATTTGGATGAGCTATAATATAATATAACAAAAATTATAATAATTCATTCATTAGAAATAAATATTGTATGTTTTATACCTAAAATTCCAGTTTGAGGCATCCATTTGCGGATGATCACATTTTTGGGCACATCGGGCAAATTTTCCTCGTATTTCCACAGAACTGTCTGTTTCATTTTTCCCAAAACTTTTAAGAGCAAAGATTTAAATTCCGGACTCATATCGCTGCTTTTCAAAACGCTTCCCATGCTGAAATATATGACACCGTTTTTAGCTTCGTCCAATATTTTTTTCATGTCCTGAATATAGAGAAATTATGAATTATAAAATTCGAATGAAATTGTACTATTTTCTTTTACCTGAGGTAAAGGTTCAGGTTCCTTTATGTGATATCCACCGATTTCTACAGTGTTGGGAAGCAAAGGTCTAGCAATTCCTATAGATGGATGACTATTTGATACAACACCAGATATTCTCGTCACCAATTCTTTATAAGGCACTCTTGCTGATTCTTCAGGCAAATATTTTTCATATAACGACTGTTGAGTGGGTTGCATGTAAAACCTGAAAACGAAACATTCAATGAAATCGTGAAATTTTCAAAGATTCGTATAATTAGCCAAAGTTGAATACTCACTTTCCTAATAACTCTAGCATAAATGTAAAAATGAAATTCGTAACTCTTTCTTTTAAATTCATGTTTCCAGTAAATGATGTGAAAACATTAGGGACTGTAGCCACAGATATTGGATTATTTGTGAATCCTGCTAACCATTGCATTGGACTTAATGAGGAAAGAGCAATAACTGGACAATTATACTTAACACCCAATCTAAATTTAAAATATAATGCATTATCGAATGAAATTTGAAATTTATTTGCAGCAGTGATAGAGCCTTACCCCACTGCCATTTCGTTCATGAAATATTCGAAAATTACGACGTCGAATTTTTGAGATTTATCCGACATCATTGCTTTAACTCGTTTGTCTGAAAACACTGCTTCAGCTAAATTCACTTGGGCACTCGATAACATTTTGATCATTTCCAATGCGGATCTGTCCATGTCGAAAGTAGGTCCCAATTGGCCATCTGAATAAAATCAAATTATCTACAAAAAATCGGGTTTTTTTACGTGTTAAAAATTATATTTTTATGATTACCTAGAAATTGAGCCAATTCGGGTATACCGTAGTCTTTAAATTTCGTTTTTTCCGCTTTGAATGGGCTGATGAAACTCACCTGAAATATAAAAATAAATAATTATTCAAATTTTCTGAGTATGGAATATTTTTTAACAAATTCGAAATTCATTTCATTTGTTTTTTTTTTCAGATTTGACCGATTAATACAAAAAGCACAGTCATCTAATCGTAAGCGTTTTTTTTTTGTTATCTTGTTTAATGTACAAATTCCCTTATTACAAAAAAGAAATACATAGATAAAACAATGCACTTGTTGGAGATAAGGCATTAAATCTCAAATAGTTACTCTAGATACTCGTTTGTAAATTATCGTTAATTCATCTAAATCAAACTCCAAATAATAACAATCCTGTAGCTGAAAATATTCTATAGCAACAAATCATACAATCGACGAGTTTGCTTGATCTGAATTTAATCTGAAGAAACATACAATACGAACGATTTTCAAAGAAACTATTATTAATACACGTATGTACATATACATATTTGAGATTGATTTATTATGTCTTTATTAGTAAAAGACATGCAAACATTAATACTTGATTTAATGCATATTCGAATTTTTTGTGCTATTTTTTGAATCGAAAAAATACAGTAAACAATTGAATTAATTGCTTACACTAGTGAAATCAATTGTGGACATTTTTCACTTATGCTCAAAAAAATAATAGAATTACAACTTCTTTTATTTTTCAACGAATTGACAAAAGTGTTCTTAATGTTGCACTTTGAACTGTCAACGTTTGGAATTATTTTACGTGAAAAAAAATGTTGTATTCATCAACTGTCCACAATGAATTCCACTGGTGTAAACAAAAATACCTATTTAGATATATTCATTCTCAAAATATTTATTGATTTTATTCATTACATCTCTAATATTCCTTTGAGAATCAGGATGCAATATAAAATCCTTAATTACACTGTCTGAATCAAGCATGGACATTTTCAATAAATTTGAAAAACATTCCATTTTTTCCTAAAATTTCCTATAAATGAGTTTATGATTTCTTTTAAAGAATAATCAATTGATATTCTTAAAATAGTGTAGATACCTACATTCGATTTGTAATGACAATGTGCTCTAACAACTAGCTTAAAAGCTTATGATTGAATCACACAAAAAAAAAAACAATCACCACTAAAAATTAATTAAATTCAACACAAAAAATGAACAAATCAAACTCACATCATGTCCTCGATCTACGAGGGTGTCCACAACCCCCCTGCAAAGGTTGTAGTGGCTTCTGGAAGGCATCACGCAATACACGAGCACATTGTACCCGAAGATCGGAGACACCACAGCCAAAATTATGGTGAAAAACAAGATGATGCTCGTGGATGTCATCTCGCAGCAGTGGCCCACCTACGAATGGTCAAGTTCGACAATTGCTTGTTGTGTAATAGCATTATGTGGTGATGGAATGTGAGTGTGTTTTGTTCGACTGGTATAACGTTCTAACGGATTGAATGTAGGAAATGTTTTGAAATTCGACTTTTAATATATCGATGTGTTTAATTTTGGAATTTGAGTCTCGTTGGGTTTTCGTGATACTGGTTTTTCGCTTCAAGTTCGATATTTTTAAAGTCAAGTTCAATAATTTGTTTCGTGTCTTGTTTAGAGTTCGCTGTTGTGAAAATTCAGTCGAATCATCTTATGCGTTCTGTGCTTATTCTAATGCGTATTCAAATAATTCTAATAAATGTTTTCCGATTAAAATTGAATAATTTCTAATTTTTGTTCAACTATATATTTGCAATGAAATATTTCGATTTGGCTTGTATAATAATTAACATGAAATACGAATTATTTTAAAAGTACATTTACTTAGGTATAGTTTGTTTCAATTTTCAAAATATTGAACTTGAAATAGTATATCATTGAACTTAAAATGAAAATATTCGAAATTGAATTGAAAAATTTGAACTCGAAGCAGAAAACTTATATCGAATTATTTTTTGTAACCTGTCGATTTCATCTGTAAATATTGCACACAAGATTAATAATTTTACCTCAATTCAATTTATTGAATGATGATGAAGCTGTTTTACTCTTGTGACTGACTCATTCGAAACCTAAACGATGAATAAAATAGTACGGATCGTTGTTCAAAAGGTGCGAAGTGAAGATAAACGCTATCTAAATACATGAATGTTTTATTTCTAATCACTTCACAGAAATCAGCATCGATTTTAACTTGTGCTGTAATATGAACGTGTATGTCCCTGAACTTTGTTCATTGCTTATTAAAATAGTATAGAATTGGATCTGTATTTTTCAGTTTGACGTGTGAATGCGTAATTATTTATTAATTGAAACTGATTTGTATCCATTTTATTATGTATAGATATATTCTGAGATCGAATGCTGCTTGAAATCATATTTTTCGTGAAAATATGACTCTAGATAAATAATATCTATTACACATATTGCAAAAAAATCAAAGGTTATGAATAGTGATAACATGATATTTATTCTAATTATATTTCAAATTTCATATTTATAATAATTGTATTCTATTCTTTTTTATATATTTTCTTTGATTTTTCCGGTTGTTTCTTAAGCAGTCTATAACACTTCCGAAATACACACAAAAATATTACAATTGTTATGAAAATTGAAATGGAAATAATGGTTATAACGTCTAGTAAAAGAAATGAAAATCTAGATAATGAAGCAGGTGTCAAATGTTTTGCTCCTCTTGATCTTATAATATGTTCCACATGAAAAGTTAAAAGATCTCGAGGTTTGATTGGTCTATCATGGTACAAATTATAAATCTCTCTTGCTTTTTTAGTATACCTGAAAAAGAAGCATAATTTGAAATTTATTAATATGAACAAAGTTTCGAGTAAATTTCTTACCGAGGATTTTTCAAAGCTTCTCTCAAAGCCCATTCAAATGAAAGTTTCGTGATATTTTGGAATTCTAACATAATCCCATTTCCACGCTCATGAAGAGACTTTGAATTATGTTTTTGATCTCCAAATATGGGAATCGCCAACAATGGTACTCCGAAATGAGCTGCTTCAATACAACTCAATAGACCACCGTGAGATATAAATAATTTGACGTTTGGATGAGCTATATTACAATGAAAATATTACTCGAAAAATTAATAAGTATATCAATATATAAAAATGACTTATCAAACCTAAAATACTAGTTTGGGGCATCCATTTTTGAATCACCACATTTTTTGGTTTTTCTGGAAGATCTTCTTCATATTTCCATATTACAGTTTGTTTCAAATTTTCAAAAGATTTCAATAATAATGATTTTAATTCAGAATTAATTTCACTACTTTTTAAATTGCTTCCCATACTGAAATAAATAGCACCATCTTCAGCTTCATCCAATACCTTTTGTAAGTCCTTTTGAAATAAAAAATTAACTAACTTTTGCAACTGCATAATCTGTATTATGTATAAAAATGAAATATGTATTACCTTAGGCACTAGTTTTGGATTTGTTATATGAAATCCTCCAATTTCAATTGTATTTGGAAGTAATGGTCTTGCAATTCCTATTGATGGATGGCTATTGAGAAAAATTCCTGAAATTTTTGTAGTCAATTCACCGTATGAAACTTTTTTAGTTTCTTCAGGAAAGTATTTTTCATATAGCGCTGATTGTATAGGTTTCATATGATATCTGGAAAATATATCTAAATTTTGACTTCAAATTATTCATGATGACAGTATGTAAAACGAAATTTTCATATTTTCCATACTCTCTGAATATTTCTTGCATTAGTGTTGATATAAAGTTTCTCAATCTTTGCCATAAATTCATATCACCGGTATAAGAAGAAAAAATATTAGGAACTGTGGCTATTGAAACAGGATTATTTGTCATTCCTGCTAAGCAGTGCATCAGGCTTACCGAAGAAAGTGCAACAACTGGACAGTTGTATTTAACGCCAAAACTTATAAAAAAAATATAAATTCAATGTTTTTGTTCACAAAAAGTACAATATTATGAATAATATACCCAATCGACATTTCATTCATGAAATAATCGAAAATTACTATGTCAAATTTTCGCAATTTATCTGTCAATACTTCTTTTATGCGTTTGTTAGAAAAAACTTTTTCGCATATAATCGCTTGTTCAGTAGACAGCATTCGGATCAAATCATAAGCAGATTTTTTAGTTGGACCGTAATTTTGTTTTACTTGATTGTCTAAAAGCAATTTTATCATCAATAAATATCCGCAATATTTTTATCCTCATTTATCTTACCCTTTTCATTTGCTATATCAGGTACACTTAAATCGTGAAATTTCGAATTTTCCGATTTATACGGACTAATAAGGCTCACCTAAAACAATTTTAAACTGAAGAAATATATTTTGCATACATCAGCATTTATATAAATAATAATTATATCCCATTATCTTAAGTACTCCTACGTACCTCGTGTCCTCGATCGGTAAGTGCGTCTGCAGCCTCTCTACAAAGACTATAATGACTCTTGGAAGGTAGAGGACAAAATATGAGGACATTGTACCCAAAATTGGAAGATATAACGAGAGATATCACAGACCAAAACAAAACGATGCTTCCAAGTGTCATCGTAGTTGCGGTTATTCAATGAGTGACTGTAAATTGGAACATGATAGGTTTTCATAATGGTGGATCGGTTTGATTGAGTCCCGAGGACAAATAAGTAATTGGTGTTTATCACCATGACCTACGTTTGAGGTCAACAGCCGAAATTTGGTCAGTAGAGAGATGTTTACAATCATGAGTTGCATAATGGTTTAGTTTAATTGCATCAATCATTGTAATTTGTAATTATAGGTGGAAAATTAATCGTTACTTTTCTGGATAAGAAAAACTAATTATGGTGTGTTATTATTGTATTATATAATGTTAATTAGTTTGACATTGGGACTAAGCGATATTCGATTATTATATTCTGAACAGGCCACATTCTTTCGACACAAAATGGAAAATTAAACACCTTGCATAGGATTTCGTAATGCGGATGGGAAGATTCCAGATTACACTTATACCGGTTTGGTTATTTATTTTACACGTTGCGTAATCTTAGTTACATTCACAAAATACTTTTATAAATCACAAGTGAAAAAATATAAAATGTTTTTACTGTTTCTTTTGCTTTTTTTCTATTTTTTCGACACTCTTTTTTCTTGCGCAAAAACACTTCCAAACAACAAACAGAAACAAGACACCGATAAAAACGGGCACTAAAAGTAATCCGAACACATCCAATAACAAATGAGAGCATCTACAAAGAGGAACTGGTGCCAAGTGTTTGGCACCTTTCGACCTGATGACGTGCTCTACGTGAAAAGATAAAAGATCCCTTGGCGATATTGGTCTATCGTGATAAAGTCTGTGGACTTCCTTAGCTTTTTCAGTATATCTGAAAGAAATCAAAATTAAGATATGTCTCATATAGTTTGATACAAGAAAATTATTGGAAAAGCTGACTCACTTGGGATTTTCCAGCACTTCTTTCAATGCCCATTCGAAAGATGGTCCCGTGACATTCAGGAACTCCAACATGACTCCGTTTCCTCGTTCTCGAAGGGAATTTGCATTGTGATTCTGATCTCCGAATATGGGGATGGCTAATAATGGTACTCCAAAGTGAGCTGCTTCGGTGAGACTCAATAAACCACCGTGAGATATGAACAATTTAACATTCGGATGAGCTAAAAAAAAAAATGGTATGAGATGAGCTAAATTCATTCATGACCATGAACTTTTCAAAATATTGAAAAACCTAAAATTCCAGTTTGAGGCATCCATTTTCTAATAATTAGATTTTTCGGTTTATCGGGAAGATCTTCTTCATATTTCCAAAGGATCGTATGTTTCAAATTCCTAAATGACTTTAATAAAAGAGATTTCATTTCAGGAGTCATATCTTTACTTTTCAAATTGCTTCCCATGCTGAAGTAAATTACTCCGTTTTTAGATTCGTCCAATATTTTTTTCATTTCCTATTAATACAATTATAAAAAAGGATTTTCTAAATTAATATTTTCCAAACAATCTGAATTTGAAAATCCAATGATTATGATAAATACCTCGGGTAAAGGTTCTGGATCTTTAATATGGTATCCGCCAATTTCTATAGAATTTGGTAACAAAGCTCTTGCAACCCCAATAGAAGGATGACTATTTATCAATATACCAGCCAGCTTAGCAGCCAATTCTTCATATGGTACTTTTTTAGATTCTTCGTGAAAATATTTTTCATATAATGCCACTTGTACCGGATGTATATAAATTCTGAAACGATTTTCATCATTTTTAAAACATGATTCGTTATTTTCATCCTATTTTTTTTTTCAAAACTCACTTTCCTAGCACTTCTTGTATGACAGCTATCAGGAAATTAGCCATTCTCTCCCACAGAGTCATCTTACCAGTGAATTT
Source organism: Cheumatopsyche charites (assembly GCA_024721215.1). Taxonomy (NCBI): domain Eukaryota; kingdom Metazoa; phylum Arthropoda; class Insecta; order Trichoptera; family Hydropsychidae; genus Cheumatopsyche; species Cheumatopsyche charites. Next base: position 7,798,698 of record CM045576.1, on the reverse strand, counting down.
TGTGAAAACATTTGGCACAGTAGCTGGAGACGTAGGATTATTGGACAAAGCTGTCAACCATTGCATTGGACTAACAGGTGACATAGAAATTACTGGACAATCATATTTAATACCAAAACTGAAAATAATAATAACATCGATTAATTGATCGACCATTGAACTTTAATCAGTATTGTTTATTCACTCACCCAAGGTTTACGTCGTTGAAAAAATATTCAAATAGCACTGCATCAAATTTTTCAGATTTATCATTAAATAATTTCATGAAACGGTCATTATTAAATATATATTCGATTATTTGAGTTTGAGTATTTGTCAAGAATTTCATCGTGTCAACTATAGACATCTCACTCAAATGAAACCCTGGATTCATTTTTTCTTTTTTTGACAAAAATTTATTAATCAGAAATTTGTTGCATTGAGAAATATTACAATGTTTCAAATTTTACCTTTAAGTTCTGATATTTCTGGTACGCTTACATCTCTGAATCTTACATTTTTGGCTACATATGGACTGACTAAAGTTAACTAACACAAAAAAAAAACAATTGTTTTACAAATGTGAAGAATGATAATTAAGTTCGAATACGAAGATTTACCTCATGCCCACGATCTACAAGTGTGTCGACGATTCCTCTACAAAGGTTGTAGTGACTATTTGCAGGAAACGGGCAAAATGCAAGAATTTTATAACTAAATATTGGATTTATAATCGTCAGTAGAACTAGAAGACTTCCAAACGATGCCATTGCTACGGTTGCCCAACTAGAACTGCGAACAAAACGGTTTGTATACAGACGAAACCGGTAAAATGATCGATTTTACCATTATGAATTTCGGTGAATGTAAAGTTATATTCATACATATCGTAATAAGATCAAACTCATTCGTTTCTCAAATATTTAAGATTTTCTTTTGTACATTTCAATCCAATATTTCGTAAGCTCGAATAATGTTTGCAAAATAATAGGTAATTTATATTCGAATGAAGTGATTTTTTATGGAATGGTCGTGACTCGCTGAATCAGTGCAGTGTGAATTGGTCTCAATGTGTGGAAGAAGCCTAAAAAACGTACAGGTTGAAAAAAAAGCACTTGTATCTGACGATGAACAAAGTTGTTGGTTGGATGATTACGTTATAGCGAATTTTTTCGAGGTCGTATTTTTTTTTTTTAACACCTAAATTATGTTTCTAGATTCGTCTCTCAATCATTGCAGTGTAGAATTTGAAAAGACTAAAAAATCTTGTAAGTATTGTACGGAAATCTAAATTTTTGTGTTGTGTCAGTATGTACCTAGATATATGAAATTTTGAAAAAATAGTAGTAGATAATAATTTATAAAAGTTACTGTGATTATTGTACTCAAATCATATTTATCTGGAAATTTTTTCTTATTATTTTGTTTTTAATGATCAAAATATAATCATTGATATCTAAGATAAAAAAAATTATACTACTTCTGTACAACTAACGGTTAATATGTTGTTAAATTTGAAACAATTTATTGTAATGATTTCTGGAAGGTATAGATGAAAAATACATGAGGATGTTATACCACTCATCTTCTTAAAATTGGAAGGAATAAAGTTACCGATACAAAAAAGCAAAAAAAAAAAAAAAAATGATTAGGAAAATTTAACACCTTGCACGAGGTTTCAAAATACGAATAATTTTTTTTCAGATTAGAATTAGATATTGAAATAAAACTATTTTTTTACGATTTGAAATTAATTCTAAATAACTATAGACTAAAACGTTTTATATACCTACCTATTAGGTAAATAAATATTGAAAAAAAAAAAACAAGTCGTTTTTCAGAAATGTTTATTAATTTTTCTTTTTTTGTTGTTTTTTACAACTTTGTTGTTTTTTCTTACAACAGCATTTGAAAATTACATATGAAAATATTATGGAAATACATCCAAGAGGTAACAAAATTATAGCTATAACGTCTAACAATAACTGAGAACATCTGCTCAACTGTGGCGGAGATAAATGTAGAGCACCTTTTGTTCTGATTGTGTGTTCGACATGAAATGCCAACAAATCTTTAGGCTTCAGAGGTCTATCATGATACACTTGCTTAAGTTTTTTTGCATTCTCTTCATATCTAGATAAAAATATAATTAACAATAAAAACATGTATCATACATTATCCCATTAATGTACATATAATGTAAATAGGTAAATTTATAATATCACCTTGAATTTTCAAGTGCTTCTTTCAGTGCCCAATCAAAGGAAACATCTGTTATATTTTCAAACTCGAGAATTAATCCATTTCCATTTTCTTCTATTACTTTTGCATTATGACCTTGGTCTCCAAATATTGGAATGACTATCAAAGGTACTCCGAAATGCACAGCTTCAGTATAGCTTAACAATCCTCCATGTGTTATAAATAATTTCACATTAGGGTGAGCTAAAATACATGTGTTTGATTATTTCCAAACTATAATATTTCAATTACTAAACATAAATGAACATATGTACCTACCTAAAATATCATTTTGAGGCATCCATTGCCTAATATATAGATTTTCAGGAATATTTTGCAAAGGATCTTCGTATTTCCATAAAACTGATTGTTTTAATTTTGAAAATGATTTAAGTAAAATAGCTTTCAGTTCTGGATTCATCTGACTACTTTTTAAGCTGCTGCCCATACTGAAGTATATCACACCATTTTTAGCTTCATCTAATATATTTTGTAAATCCTAAAATTGAAAAATAAACTAAATTTTGTTTATGTTAAAATAAAATTGTAATCTATGTATATTATTATGAAAACCTCAGGTAATGATTCTGAATCTTTCACGTGAAAACCTCCAACTTCAACGACATTTGGTAAAAAAGGTCTGGATATACCAATTGAAGGGTGAGTGTTAACTAAAAGAGTTGATATGGATTTTTTTAATTGATCAAATGGAACTTTTTCTGATTCTTCGGGAAAATAGTTTTGATAAAGTTCTGATTGAATCGGATCCAAAAACAATCTAAATTGAATTTTTTTTTTTCATTTATGTGGTATGATATATAATAATTTAATTAATGTATGCTTTCTACATACGAAACAATTAGTTCTTGAATTATTGTCACTCCAAGATTTATAATCCTTTGCTTTAAATTCATATTTTCTGTGAAGGGTGTGAAGAAATGAGGCACAGTTGCTGGTGATAATGGATTGTTGGTCATAGTTGCGAGATTTGTTGGTGGACTTATAGAAGATAAAACTATAATTGGGCAGTTATATTTCACACCAAATCTAAATTTAGGAAAGTAGTATTAGGTATATATCATTATTTGGAACAATATCTACCTATTTCAATAATTCATCAAACATATTTATATAATTACCCCATAATCATTTCGTTCATTCCGTACTCAAAAATAACTGCATCAAACTTTTGAGATTTATCTGATATAAATTTTTGGATTTCTATATCTTCGAATACTGGTTTGATAAATTTTGCTTGCATTTCTTGCATTTTTCTAAATCCTTCTAATCCAGATACATTGCGAACATTAAATCCAGTTATGTGTTCGTCTGCTCAATAAATGAAAATGCTTTAAAGAATGATTAAGTATTATAGTTGATTCATTTAGATGATTATACCTCGAATGTACATAAGTCCTGGCACATTCAGATCCTTGAATTCAGGTTTGATTGCGCCAAAGGGACTTATGAAATATACCTATGAAATTATTTAATAAATTACCTAGGATTATTAATATGATTGAAGTTGAAAAACAATTGTTATTCTTAAATACTTACATCGTGTCCTTTGTCAACGAGAATATCAACAACACCTCTAGTTAAAATATAATGGCTCATAGATGGTAAAGTACAAATTACTAATATTTTGTAAGCATAAGATGATGTTAAAAATATTCCCAATATACACCAAAATAATATACTCTTATAAAACAACATTTTTAAATGATATCCAATTTTGACTTAGGTATATTGCTCACAACTGGATTATAGAATGAACTTATTTGAAATAACGAGTACACATAAAGATTAGAGAAAAAAAAATTATCAATCCATGATATCAAGATTTTCGTACACTCTTTTATCACAAATGATGTTGTTAGGTGTATGAGTACATATAGGTACCTACATGTAAGAAAATATGTACCTATAAGTTTTCTTTTCATTGAAAGTATAATTGTTCAATGCTTTCATAAACTACAAAAATATTGATGTTAACACATACACATAGTAAATAATACAGATTCGTTTCAGAGGATATCTTCTATGATGATAGTTTATTTTTATACATGAAAAGATGTATTTCAAAACAAAATTATCAGTTGATAAATAAATATCGAACAATAAGTTAAAATTGATTGAAATTCTGGGTCCATCTATAAGATAAGTGCATCATTCAATCAAATACAAATGCAAAATATTTTTTGTCACAGAATTTTACATAAAATAAATGCAAAGATTGAAATGAAAATTAAATATATTTATTATAAATTTGTATTACATTAAAATTATATAATATATAAAATAAACTATACAATATTATAAAAATAACTTATGAATTAATTTCTCTCTTAGCCAATGTATCTGATAACAATTGTAATCCTGATGATCCAGCTACTAATTCTTCCAAAACTGATGTCAAATATGCTAATTTATAAAAAAAATATAATTAACTACAAAAATCGTTATCAATATTTCAATTGTCAAATATTTACCAATATCAGTAGAACACTTTCGAATTCCTAATCTATCCATTTTTTTGATAGATTCGAGTTTTTTTGCAAACATCTCACAAGCTGAATTGCACACCTAAAATAGATGCAAATTTTCAATTATATACATATTTATTTATTATTTTATGGATTCATTCAAATCACGTTTTAATATGTACCTCATTTAGAAATTGGTAAGCAGGATCTTCCTCATTAGATGATACTTCTCCTCTATCTAGTAACGGTTCTAAATGTTGTGGCAGAGTCATCAAATATTGACCAACCTAATAAAATAAAACTATTTTCAATTGTTTATTAAATATTTTAATGTTATATTTACATGCATTTTATATTACTTGAGTGATATACTCTTGAGGGGATAAACTGAAATCTGGCAAATCAACAGCATGCTGATCATTATCACACCAACCATGAAGATTTTCAATGCAATCTGAAATTTCAATGCCAAATATGTTATTACAAATTGTAAAAAAACACGATTACAAATATACACTTTCCTAAATGCGCTGAAATAGGCGCTAGCACTAAGCTTAGTGCTTTATTCCTTAGTTTAGCACATAATGCAATGGGTACAGCATTTAATGGCGATTGCGATACTAATAGTGTTGAATCAGTTTTTAAAAGAACACTCCAATTTTTAAGCACCTCCGGAATACTTTCCATTTTTTGAGCTAATGCTTCATCTAAAATGATTATTCATAAATACATGTTGAATGTAAAATGAAAAATTCAATACAAAAAGCATAACAAACCATCTTTCACATCCAAAATGATTTCTTCGACTTTTTTCACAAGCTGCTGTAGTTGAGCTGAGGCTTTCATGAGATGTAAACAACTAGTTAAATTGTTTGTGATATTCCATCCTGAACATAATTCCTCTATAAGCCACTGATGAAACAACCTTTGAATTATTTGCTACATAAATAACTATTTTACATCTAAATAAGAATAATTCACCTGTGCTGCATATGTTAAATGAATTGAAGCTGTGTTCCTTGACAAAAATTTCCCTTGCGACAACCGCTGTGTTCCAATACGTAAAGCTTTTGCGATTCGCAATTGCAAAGTAGTTCCAATATCAATGCTATCAGCCTTAATTTGATAATGAACATTATAAAAATATAATCAAATGTTTAATTAAAGTTTAACCATATGAAGAAAGAATCACCTCTATTACTGGTGCTGGTCCTAAATCATCAGACATAGAAGATGCTAAAAGTCTTCCTAATTTAGAAAGACCGTTGCGAACAGGACTATAGACAGCATATCCAAAATTTTGAAGATCTATTTCCGACACTTTACCTGAATAATAAAATAATATATATATATACATATATATGTACATTTCATAAAAAATATGAGTATTGATGAGTATAAGCAAGAGTAAAAACCTTTTTTGTCTCGCTCATTGTTTATGATTTGAAACGTTTCTGCACAAAAGTGATCACAAGCTGCTATCAATTCACCGATTTGGTCTAATTGCATAGAAGCTGAATCAGTTTTGTTATTGTGGACAAGAGTTTCCGATGCATTAATTTCTGTTAAAACAGTTGCGTACAATCTCACTAACCATGGAATAGTCTCCTCTCCAATGCACACTAAAGGTGCCCAATCAAGTTGATGAGCTGCATGCCTCAAAAATATAGCATACAAATCTCGCAAAGCGGGTGGAGAGAATATCACAAATCCCACAGGCACGCGCGATTTTAATATACTAGCTTCACAACGAGCTCTATATACACTGAGTGCATCTTTTCTTCGCATTGCACCAAATATTTTCCACAACTCTTTGCATTTTTCTAACTTTTGCTCAGTGAATGTTTCTACCACAACAGGACTCAAAACTGCCTCCAGGCGATTTTTTAATCCTTCAAGTTGGATTGTTTTATCTTCATAATCGCTTGCAGTTGATAGCATCTGAAAATATTATGTATAATAATTATAAAAATAGATTTTACTTTTAGTGTATAAAATATGTATGTCTATCGTATACCTCATAACATTCATTTATGTCTTCTAGTAATTTGGTTATATTTGGAAGATCAGAAAACTCACCAGATTCCAAAACTGTTTCTAATTTACTAGTTAGAGCAGCCCATTTATCAGCTTCTTGTAATGCTTGTCTTGCTTGCTATAATATTAAATTCTACACTAGTAAAATATACTTTTTAATGATTAAGCAAACATAGTAGCAATGAAATTACTTCTAGTTTTGATTTAAGTCTATCTGTACGTTGTAATAAATGCAGTGGTTGTCCAGCAGATTGTTGCGCGAGAGTTAAAGCTTCTTCCAGTTCTTGAGATAATAATGAAAGTTCTTTCGAATTGTTTTGAATTATCAATGATTCACTGATGATTTTTGGAAGTCCTGAAAATACCTGAAAATTCAAAATATAAAAAAAAAACATGTATAAATAGGCAACTGCTGATTCTAATTTCATATAACTTTAGAAATGGATCTAAAATTTAAATAATCTGTAGAATTGAAAAAACCTGTGATGTTGTTTCTTCAATAGCATTATTAAGTTGTTGCATATACAATTGCAATGTAGATAATGTAGAATTGATGAAAACCTGTAAAAATATTTAATAAATCCATCTATGATTTTTATTGATTAATATATTTTACAATGGATTTTTTATATGCGACATACTTCTTTGGACTCATTTGGATTCGAAGATTTATAAGAATTATTAATCCACTCTACTGGATCAAAATCTTCACTGGAAAACGAATTTATGTCCTGTAAAATAAATATGTATTAGAAACAAGATATGTTGAAAATAATGTTATTTTAACCATCCAAAATTAATCAATCTATTGAATTAAAATAGATTTTGATTTATAAATTAACTATAAACAGAATATGTAAGCACATAAATGTATTGAATAAATATTTTGTACAGGAATTGAAAACTAGTTGAAAAACGGGCATTTTTTCTTATCACAGATAATTATGGAAAATATATTTAAAAAAATTTTCTTTTATGACAATATTAAAATATTACGAACATATAGATTTCAAATCAAACTTTCTAAATTAGTTACCATTTGTATTTTAAACAAAAATAATGACAATTAACTTAAATTTGATAAAAAAAAGGAGTTATCTATTTTTATCAAATTAAGTAACTATTTAAAAGCGCATTAAACAATTATTTCTCACCATTTTATCTTTCACCAAACCACGTATGACAAACTTCAAATGTCAACCTGACAGCTGACAGTGATGACAGCTTCAGAATCCAAATAACATGCTGCCAACTTAGACATACCTAGGAGAGAGTGGGGAATTCATTTTATGGAAGAATTGATGCTTGATTCCAACTTTTTGTTTTTTTTTTTCGAATCATCAATTTTCGTTAAAATCTCATATTTATCCAGTTCGTTGAAGAATTAATTAAATACCTACATATAGCACATTTTGATTTTCTATAACGTACTCAAATTTATTAAATTCAAGATTTATATCGTCATTAAATAAAACGTTAATTCTTAAATAGAACTCTTATTTTGAGATGGCACCATCACACTTATTTCAATAAATAAAAAACATTTTTCAGTATGTCCTTTTATTGCATTCTAAAACATTATGAAAATGTTTTTAAAGGAATTAAGAATAAATTAATTTAATTGTTCAATATTCTTTCACATATTCCTTTTAGTAATAAATATGAGGACTACAATCTCACAAATACATACATATAAGTATTTATAACAGTAAAAATACTGTAAGGAATCTGTCACAAAGACAAGAAATTAAAATTAAACCATATTTTGTACTGATTAAAGATATAGAAAAAATAAAAGAAAAGAGTTTGAAAAACGATAAAATCATACAAAAATAATGAGGAAACAAACTCTCTTCATCTAGATGAAAAGTTTATAATTTATTTAAAAAAAGTTCAATAAATAAGTGATTTAATTGAGTTAAAATTTACTATAGGAATAGTGAATATTTCATTACATTATGGAAAGCGTCAACACTTTGAAATGTTCTTTTGAGTGAGTCAATAAATATAGTATACAACAATTTCGATTTAATGTGAACTAATGATATTCTGACTCTAAATTGGAAACCTAATTTATTGTCCCTTCTTTGCTTCTTCTTCTAGCCTCCTCTTCATTGATTCGGGCATCTCTGGTGGTGGTGGTCGGGGCATCCTAAGCCATACCTGATGGAGGCAATAAAAACAACGAATGACAATCTAAATAGAACAATGATAATAAGTAGATAAATTGTAAAATATGGAATTATACCTTAACAGCATCATAGATGAACCATTGCAATGCTGTGAGTGTACCAATCATTACAATCCTAGGTCCAAGACCCTTCCATACACCAGCCCAGCCAAGTTTACCTACAATTGAGCCTACAGTCGCTGAACTGTCCTGGAAATCACAAAAAAAGGATTAATTAGAATAGTTCCGACTTATTATATCACATATTTGAGAATTTAATTTTTACTTGGTTAAGTTTCGATACAACAGTATCAGCAGGATGTGATACAATAGCGCAGAAAACGCCAGCAATGTAACCAGCAGCAAATGTTACAATCAATTGCTCTCCCTTTGAGCATTGATCACGTGGTTTTGGCACAACATACCTTGATAAAAATAAATTTTGTTACATTAAATCATGAACAAATTAACTAACCAAAATAATTAGTTTAATACTTGTAAAGCAATTCCACAGTTTTTTCGAAGCAGGCGAATTTCATCATTGTGTATGGAATTTGTCGCAACCACAATGGCACTAAGCCTTTGTAGAATGTAGTGATACCTTCATCCTTGATCATTTTGGGAAGGGCTTCACGCAAAGTGTTAGCGAAACCAGGCATGGTTTGGATACGCACCTGTATATTAAAAAATAAAATTAGCACATTGAATTCAAAAATAAGATTTCTAATAGCACATAAGCTCGTTAAACAAAATACCTTAGCAGCTTCCATAGGTGACAAAGCAATATCAGCGAAGAATTCAGCAGAAGCTGAAGCAGCCAAATACAAGAATGTACGATATGTGTAAGCAGTTTCTTCAGAGATCATGCCAGCATATTGTACTTTGAACACTTCATACAATCCAAATTTGCACATACCCTGAAATATTGAAATGTGATTGATAAATATGTTTCAAAAATTAAAATAAAATTCTATAATATTAAATTAACCTGAGCAGAGTAGCCAAAGAAAGTGGGTGCCCATCCCTTAGCAAGACCTCGCATGCCTTCTTCGCGCATGCTTACTTTGAAGCCATTCACTACATTTTTGTATTTGTCAGGATCTACTTGCAGACGGCATTTCACCAGATCGAGTGGTACAACGGCAGTGTGTGTAATTCCTGTCGACAAATAAAACAATTATTAGTGCTAACACATGAAAATCAAGATTGATGTTGTTGAATGGTTTACTATCAATTTCAGAATAAATTTATCAGTCAAATCAATCAGATTGAATCAAATCAAATCATATTTTTAAGAGGTTAATAAAAACAACCTCTGAAAATCACATATTTGATTATTATGAATGAATTTATGAATTTTCAAACACGAGTATAGTTTCATTACAAAAATAGTAGATATGAAGTTGTGACATTTGAAAAGTTGCCAAATGAGCATAAGCCAAATTGTCAGTGCCGCTGACGTCACAAAATACTACAATGAATCTGTTTCGGTTTTTGACATTGATTTTCCTAATGTAGGTAACCTTAATATTATGCAATGCATATGAAAGCGAAAGAAATAATATAATTCATAATGTTTTTAATAGCAATAATAAGAATTAAATTCCTTGATCACCGTTTATATGATCCTGAAATCAACATTTGACCGTGCTTATCATTTTCACTTGTCATATTCATTCAGATTGTTACTTACACCATTTGAAAGCATTTTAAGTACTTCACGAGAAAATCGATTAACTTACCACAAGATAAAATACCGCCAAGACCGCACAACATGAAATATTTATTGGAACCAAATTCACAAGAATCAACTTGAGTGGAAGGAGTTGCAGCCGCAGCGATCACTCGAGTCTAAAACATACCCAGAAACTCAATAAGTTACAATTTAAAACAAATTATGAAATAAAAAATCAATACTTACGGGAACAAGGGCATTTGATAGGGTTTCCCTAGGAGTTTCACATTGTGCAGTATTGAAGGGACTTCTAAACGGAGAGATACGCGCCATATCTACAAGGGACGAAAACATGGTTTCTGTAAAAATAAAACGTAAATGTTAAAAAATGTGACATCTGTAATACAATTACTTACATACATACATATATGTATTGCAGGATATATATTTCATAAAGTTACAAATACATTACAACTTCCTTCAATTACGAACCACCAAACTAGGTGAATGTTGAATGGCAAATAATTAGCAAATAAACTGTCAGTTACAGCATCTATTCTATTTTTCAATAGACTGTTAAATTGACAGTTGAAAAATTACTTTATAAAGTGATACAAAATCAGCAAATTCACCACTGATTGAAAAAATATGTTGGAAATAGGAATTTACGTTGAGTTATTAAATAGAGATTAGAACAATGGCATGCTTGAAATAGGAAAGTACCGAATTTTCACAAATATCTTTCAACAATGTGAAAAAATATATAATTTGCAGCGTTGCAGTTGTGATATAACGAAACAAAACGGCATTTTAAGAACGATACGTTACGCAACCGAGTTTGAAAATTTGCCACGATACTTGAACCATATTACAATCGAGACATAAAAAAAACGAGCGAGCGCACGTGATCGATCGTCACATAGATCTCGATCTGTGGGGATCTAGAGGTTAATTAGATTAACACAAATAGAACCGACGATCGATACTTTGACACTGATATCACCAGAGCATTTGACAGACGTCGATCTTGACCCTAATTTCAAACGAAGGGTTGAAATCGTCTGACATCTTACGCAACTGGGATTCGCATAAATCTAATGTAAATGATAAAGGTCGTATCGGAAATTGAGAAATAGTACCTGATTGTGTTGGATAGGGGTGTACGGTGAATGGTAGCGCGGTCGCTGCGACTGTACGACTGAACGCGCTCTGATAATACGAGAGGCGCGCCTCCACTGACGGACACCGCAGCTTATGTAATCACGTGGCCGGCCGCCCTAACGAATGTCACGCAGGTTAACCAACTTGAGCAAAATGCGTTCGTGTATGTCGATAATTGCGGCTAATTGTGTTATAAATTGTCGAAAAAAGTGCAATTAATGAATTGAAATTGATCTATATTTCACGTTTAAAATATAAAATATTCGATTAAATTATTGTTATTTATTCTTTACCAGTTTTATTCTTCATTGATTTTATATTAATGATATTCTTGGGTGTAAGTTTTTCATGAATATCTAATTTCAATCAAAATTTTGCGGTATTTTTTTTTAATATCTGTAAATGTAAAACTAAGATAAGTAGAATACATTTCTAATTCTCGGTAAAATGAGTTTATAAAAAACAAGAAGTATTTTAATACATATTATATTATTATCAAAATAATAGATTTTATTTGATTAGGTACATTTAAAACATTTAATCATTTTTTCAGCAGCATGTACCTGTACATGTACATGTAAACAACTAGTATTGATTACTTTTTCATCATAATAAAATCATTCATTGATACTTAAATTACATAATTATTCAAATAATACTCATACAAGTATGGACCTATTTATATATGTACATTGTAAAAAGAAAATCTTAGTATCAGCCCGAATTTAGTTTGTTTCTCAGACAGTTCAAAATTCAAATTACCCATGGGCATTTTCACTATTATATGAATTTAGATCGGATAGGGTTGCTTACGATTAGAGCGAGAGTGAGGGGAGAATTTCATATAAGTAGCAACAAAATTCAATTTCAGCAAACAGAAATTCCAGTATGCGACATTTTTAAGATTTACTTTTTACAGTGTAGGTAATTATGTCATTCTTCATTTGGATAAACGACTATCCAGGATGTCACAAAAGAAAATTCGAATCCACATTTAGTGAACATAGCTTTTGATGCGACATTTTTCGTAACTACACATCCAAACACTTCAATATCATTATTTGCCACTTTTTTGCTCATGATTTTCACTAATATTTGTCCTAAGCCTTGACGTCTATATTTCTAAAACAAGATAAAATCATGATAAGATAGATTTTAAAAATATGTTTTTATGATGCCATAAAATTTTCACAGTAAATCTGAAATGAATTAATTAAAACATTCATTATTACATACATCTTGAATGTGCAACGAATGCAAATCACCACGCTGATTGGTGAAAATCCACCCAGCTAATTCATCATTCTGCTCATCAATAAGACCAATTCCGTATCCTCTACTAATGATACTTTCGAAATATTTTACAGAACCGGGATATCTATGGGGCCAAACTTTATCTATCTCAGGTGCATATTTGGTTTCTAGAGTTTTAATTTTAAAACCTACACATTCCCTTAAAAATTAAATTAAATTTTGTATAAAATTTAATTACTTCATTATAAAAGTTAGGTATGTTAACTTACGGAATAATAAAACTTTTTGCCTTTTCAATCGAAATTTTTGCGATTACTGTTTGATCGGCTTCGTATTTGTTTTTCAAATTTTCAGCTAATTGTATGATTAAAGGAGACACTTGTGGCATTACACAACAATATAAATTAGGAATCTTTCTATTTATTACATTTGTTTTTAATAAAGCGTCCAATAATATTGATTTATCATCCTTTAAGCAAAATACTGATACTTCATCATTTGTTACCTGTAAATTACAGGAAAAAATCAAATTAGTCAACACTAACAAGTATTATGATAGGTAGACGAAAAAAAAAACGGTTTTTCAATATCTGTTTGGCAATTAGCTGATAAGTCAAATTCTATAAGGAAAATACTATTGAACTGTTGTGAAATAATTGTTGCTTAGTTAATAATCGAAATACAGGTCCTAAATAAATATAAAATGATAATGAAAAAACAAACCCCTTTAAAAATAACAACCAGACCGTTATTTGGATCTCCAGCAGGAGCATAAAACTTGACTGGTAAATCAGGAATCCTTTCGATGTTGACGATTTGAGTTTTTATAGTGACTCGTGCGGTAATACCTTCCGGTCCTGGAAAAATATCCAAAAGTGAAGACCATCGAGACCTGCCTATAAAAACCAAAGGATCTTCCATTTATTTGAAATTGTTGACAACTTGACTGCACAAAAGCTTAAGATGAACTGTATAACTCGAGTTCACTCAATTCAACTAGTACTTACGCAGATGTTCTCAACGTGTGAAAATTGTAAATAAATAATTTCACACAAACACATTATTCATATGTATGTATATGTATATAGGTGCCTAGAAATGTGACTAGGTAGTTATTTTTCTTGTCTATTAGACGACTAGGATCAGCATTTGAATATTTTCGATTATTTTATTCATAGTTAGCTTATTTTCCTATTCGTACATGATGATAATATAAAAGAACATTGAATATGATGAGTGGTGAATCGTAAACAATAAATTAGTTGCATACGTACATATTTTATTCAATGAACTATGAAAGTTCACATTTTAAAAATCGCTATTTTAATTTATGTAATTGCATAGTGAAACATCACATCATGAAATTGCTGGAAAAAAACCACACTCTTATCAACATCTGTTTTAAATTCGCGATTTGTTTAAAGTGATGTTTCTCAAATTGTGGCAAGGATGTCGTCAGTAAAGTTAAAAAAAAAATCTTACTTCGTAAGATAAATAATTTGAGAATTAAATTGATATCATTCAATAGGTATTTGTTTAATTCGTGTCAATACGTTTGCTCACGTTATGTATCTTGGGAAAGCTAAAAGATTTTTAAATGTCACGCATAATAAGTTCACAGATGAAAAACACTTTGAGCAACTCTGATTCAGATAAATATCCAGTCAGTTTGTCGACCCCATTCAGGGGTTTTTAATTGAATGTTTTTTTTTAACTCCAGTTTTATTTCATGCAATATCAATGCAATCAATATAATAATTTCAACATAAATCATTCACTTCAATGAGAAATCGATCCATAGCACTCTCTATGACTCCGACTCTGTAAAATAGTTCAGTTTTTCCGAATTTGCACAACTCTGGGAATTTTCTTCCGAAATTGTTACAAAAACTCGAAATTAGTTTTTCGAACGGAATCGATCTCCTTGGAAAAACTTGGATGTAAACAAAACGCGCATGACCATGTAACCTAGCAACGTTTTAGTAAACTAAGGTCATCCATAACAAGGTAAAACAATCTCACGATCAGTCCAACAATCGAGGCTCGTCCGGATCAGAGGAAATGTTTAGCCGATACGAAAGTGATGTGATCGGATTTGAGTCCAACTGGAACGAAGAACGGTGGAGTGAATTTTTTTATCTAATAAAATTAGGGCCGGAAGTAATTGTTTACTTATATGCCTTAGGTTCATTTATCTACGAAGGCTTCTTAATCCTCATTATACAAAATATTATAATTATGATCGATTTTTAGAGTGATATTCACCGGTTTTATAAATTTTAATTTACCTACCTTAAGGCCCTTTTTAATTTCGAGGCTCTTATTTAACACGTAGATAAACCTGGCCCTGATTTCAATGACGAAAATAATAAATAAGTCTTTTTTATTATTTCAGAGATGTTGTAGACAAGATTTGCCAAACGATAGATATAAAAACTAAAGACGATTATACAATGACGAATGCTTCGAAGGAAGCCAGCGTACATACATATTATAATAGCTAATTTTCTATCGTTGAATTGAATAATCTGCCGATTTGTTAGATTTTTTTTTTATTTTTAGACACAATCTGATGAAATTCCTAATGTTGAAAATTTTCATTTGTCTCCTGAAAAACTTATGAATTTGAGAGATTGGCTCGAAAATGTCACTCCGATGATTCTAGCTGAATTGAAGTTCAATCAATCCAGTTCTGCTTTTGACGAGTAAATGTAATGTGTGTTCGTAATCATGATAATGGTGTAATTCGAGAACCGAAAAAAATAAGTCTATTGTCTGTTTTGTTTAATGTTAAATTAACTACATTAACATTGTCAAACATAAAATTTTGACTCTTGAAACTGCGTGTCGAGTACGACTCGACAATACTCGTTCTGGAAGCTCTCGGTAGTCGAAAGTATTAAAAATCTCGAAATGAATAAATACGACTTATGCCACTATCATACTAAATAGCACACATAAAGAAACTTTTTTTTGTATGAAAATAATTTGTTATATTAAAACATATTTCAATTTAAGCTATCACATTGATTCAGATGAAGATGAAAAAGATATCAAAATGTATGTTCAACAAAATATTCATTCAATTGATAATAATGACAATGAGAAAAAGGTATGTATTTCATCGAATAAGTCTGTAGATATTGGAATTAATTTACACTTTTAAATTCAAATATCTTATTTAATAATTTTTCTTCAGATGCCAATTGTAGAATTATCATGGAATTCTGTTGGAAATATGATAGCTATAGCTACAGGATATCTTGAACATGATAGTTGGTGTGAACATATTGGTCAAATTCAAATTTATATAAAAAAGTGAGTTTTCATTTATTCATACCTACTATTTATTTCTGTTAAAATAAAATAATTGTGTTGGTTAGAGGAATCACAAGAAAATTCGAACGCTTCCACGAAACAAAATTATCTTCTTGTGCATCGACTGTTTGTTTTCATCCTAATGAACATGGCTTAATTGCAACTGCAAGTGTATCAGGTTTGAATTTGTATAAATGATTGGAATTATAATTATCAAAAAAAAATCATAATATTTAAAACTAACTTAGGAGATGTTTGGGTGTACAATTTGAGTCATTTGAATGATGGTTCGAATAGGGAACCGTTGGTTTGCTCTGATTCATATTTACATTCTGGTAAAATGGTTTCATGTTTGTTATGGCTTAATAATGAGCAGATTAGCAAATATTTGGCGAAAGTTGTTTCTATGACTGAAAAGGTAATTTTGAATGCTTTATTTTATCAATGTAAAAAATTATCTAATGTTATCAAAAGGTGTTAGTGTCTGCTGGAACAGATGGCAAAGTTATTTTTTGGACTGTAAATTTGCATCAATTTACAATTAGTCAAACAGTGTGGTGGGAAATAAATGAATTTATTGTATAATATCTCATTCATATTGATTATAAATATGTTATTTTTTCAGTTATGAATTGACAGCAACAAATAAAAAAATAAAAACAGCCTATGATATAAGTTGTATAGATTTTCATTACTTTTTCAAAACTTTGAGTAATGAAAGGTGAGAATTATGATTTTGGGAATGTTAGATGATACATAAGTAATCAATTTTTTTTTCACACTCAGGAAAGATTTTGATGACATGTTTGTAGTGGGCTGCAGAACTGGAGAATTATTGGTATGCCGAACTTCTACTGCACAGCTTCTTGGATGTGAGAATAGTGAAAATATTGGAATTGAAGTTTTTTTTTCAGAATTTCAATAAATTAATAAATTTATATTTTTACAGTAAATAGTTATGATCCTTTTGTTCAAAGTCTTGAATCTCATAATGCATGCATATTGTCGCTTAAATTTTCTTTTTTCAAGAGCAATATAATTTTGACGCTAGGAGCTGATCAAGAACTGAGAATATATGATACATCTCAAGTAAACATTTTAAAATTTTTATTCTTTGTCAGATGTACGTTTCCTTTTTGAATGATTCATATTTTGATTTCAGATGATGTTATTGGAACTTATTCTATTGGAAAATGAATATTCTCAAGCAAGATGGGTGCCATCTAATAAAAATTTAGTAGTGTTAACTGCAGTGAAATCTTCAGATTTCATTGAAAAATGTCCTATTCAAGTATGAAAATATTAATTGAAACTTTTTAATTTGGGAATAATAATTAAAAATTCGCCGATATTAATACAGGTTTTCAATATTGAAAATAAAGAAAAAATTTCAATATCTCCTCAAGGTTTATATGAAGGAAATGCTGGGATTTGTTCATTGGAGTTTCTAAATAAAGAGTAGGTATCTAAAAGAAAAATTCAGATTGAAAACATTTCAAAAATAATTATATGTAAGTATTCTAATTTCAGCTCAAATCTTCTAATGATAGGAGATGTATTGGGGACAATTGCAATCATCAGAATACCTTTTAATAAAATTCATTAAAATGTAAAAAACAAAATTATTTATGTAGAGGTAAAAGTTTTCTACAAAACGCCAAATATTTTCTATTTCAAGTTAAATATTTTCAAAATAATAAAATTATTATCCTCAAACGGTTTCATTTATTTTTTTAAAATACTCCACTTGAAATGAAAATTTAAACGTAGGAAACTTGAACTTACAAAAGTAATTTTATTCCAAGTAAAACGAAATAAACAAAAAAGAACTCAGAACAATCGGAAAGCAATTATTCGTTGATTTTATATAAATTTTAACCATTCGAGGGCAGTGCGATGAAGCGAAGCGCGGGAACGAAATTTAAAAAAGAGCAGGACTGCCACTCGAGAGAGTAAAAAAAAAAACAGAGCAGCCTGAGAGACGAGGTTTCGTATTACGAAACGAAGGTTCATTATGGGGGACGACGGAAATTCGCGGAGCCCCTTCTCTCTTTGCTCCCCCCTCTTCCCTCTCCCCTTCCTCAGTCTATAGGGCCTCCGCCCCCGCTCTCGTCCTCGCCTCGCCCGTCGCCCCTTGTTTACAAGGTCCGTTTCGCCCCCCTCTCCTCATACATAAATACATAAGTGTGTATTGCTATACGAAGTCGGACGGGCCTTCTCGGTCGTATAGAGATAGCGCTTCACGCGACTTATGGGAGTGTAGCGCTCACTTTATATTGAGCTTTTCCGTAAATACGTTTTTCTTCCAAAGAATAAGCTTTTGGGTAATTTTAAGGATGTTTATTCAAGAAAATAAGATTGAGTGAAGAAAATTTTGTTCAGAATAAGAATAAAATGAATTATAAAACGGTCACTTTGAGAAAAAGTCGGGTTTTTCTTGTCTTTATGATTTATATGTCTTCAATAAAAAAAAATTAAAGATCTGTACAATATTGGATGTCACTGTAAAAAAATATTTATACACATCCATACACACATTGATCCAATAATATAAAGGGACACAAAAACGATGCAAATCCGCTAAATTTCATAACAAAACCACCCGCAGAAAGGGCGATGTGCGACTTGCGACTTTAAAGCGGTCGGTTTAAAGTTGAAAATCGTTCGCGAACGTTTACATTGTGTCCGATCGACGGTCGCGTTTGCGCCCCACACGGAGACACGGAGACACGGAGCTCGGGCGCGGAGCGGCGCTTCCCTTCGACGCGGAGCGAACGGCGAACCCGAGGGCGCGGGCCCCCCGACTCCGCCCCCGGCCCTTCGCCCCGCTCGGCCGCCGCCCCGACCCCGCTCTCGGCCGACAGGTGAGCGACGTTCGATCGGGGGGGCGTCCCCCCGCACCCGCACCCGCCCCCTGCCCTTCCTCGCACGGGCGCATCGCTCTCCCCTCTCCCCTCTCCCCTCTCCCCTTTCCGATTTGACGTTTCGCCCCCCGGAGGGCGGAGCGCCCGACGAACTCGACGCGTTCGAGAGCTCGCCTCGGTTCGAGGCCGCGGACGCAAAGTGCGAAAATGACGTTTCATCACATTATGCATTCGTATTGTGCGCGACGACATATTTGTCAGGCGGAGAACGCATCGCGCGCAATTTGCGACTTTTGCGTAATTCTTTACGAATTCTAACGAAAATCCATCAGAGAGACGATTCTTTTTTCCATTTTCACTCGATATCTTCTCGGCCTCGAGCGTTTCGCCGACGACGAGACGTCGTTTCGACCTTTCCTCGGTACGAAAATTCGACATATTTTCTATTTGATCACCTACACATCTGTCACCGTATCGAGGCAAAAGAAACAGGTTTAAATATTTTTCATAAAAAAAAATAATCAGAGCTGAATTCATATAACACTGAAAATGCCCATGGATTATTTGAATTTTGAACTGTCCGAAAAAGAAACCAAATTCGGGCCGGTATTAAGATTTTCTTTTTACAGTGTAGAAATAATGTACATGAAATAGGAAAATAAATATTTTTTTATCACCCATATTATTATTATTATCATGTATTTCAAAAAAATTGCCAATTTTCTTAGCTTAAATTCATCTATGTACTCAGTTGCTCTATGAACTAAAACCTATCATTATTTGTAAAACTCTTAATTTTCACATTCCAAAAATTTGAATTTTTGTAAAATTTGCTCTAAAATTAGTAATACAACAATTGTATTTTAAAAACTTCTCCCTCAACGAAAAAAAAAAAATTAAACGAAATTTCATTAAATTTCTATTTTCAGGTCGCAGCGCTTACAGTGTTGTCTTTAAATGAAGAGAGGCTGAAGCGTCAATATGAACTGCGGGGGAGGAGGTCACGGTTCGCGCAGAGGCTACGGGAGGACAGGCGGAGGAGGACGGCCGCCTAGACGTCACCCTCGCTACAAAGATTATTGGAACTTTGGGTGATTATCTCTATGACAAATTTAGTTTTTACAAGATTATAAATTTTATATTCATAATGATTCATGAGCAAATCTAACACCCACGATGATCTCGTATTTTTATATCATACCATAAGGTAAATCTTATCGATGTGCATTGTAATGTATTCTTGGAATTCCACATATTTTGGAAAGCTATTCTTTGTAATTGTTTTGTCAAATGATAAAAACAAATGTAGAGTGCCCATCAAATGTAGTCAATTTATTAAATAATTTGATTTATTATAGTGAAAATGGTGGTCGCAATGAAGGAGGTGGAGGTGGCGGTGGCAATTATTTATCAAACGGAGGTGGCGGCGGCGGTTACCCCAAGCCGGTGCCTCCGACTCCCTCACACAGAGATGATTGCTTAAGAGATGACAATTCACATCCTCGTCGCAACGGTAATGATTATTTCATAAATATATATGTATTCACCTCCAAATGCTCCAGATACCATTATTATGTAAAAAGATCACACCGTCTATTTCAATTGTGATATGATATTTATTATTTCATTTAACACTGCCAAAATTGTCTTTGATTAATTTAATTGTTTTACTTCTAAATGTTTTCATTGTCTTTTTTTATTTACGATTATCACATTCACATATAATTTTAATGATATCAAAACATGAAATGGACAATGCTTATTGATTTTCCCCAAACAAAAACAAGTTGTTACTTTTTTTTTGCATTTTAGTTATATTAGTTAAATCTATTTGAATATACTAACTTCAAAATTTTTTACTATTTTGTTATTATTTGTGGTAATTATAATCACAACATTTGAAAAGTCATTTGTATGATTGATAACATTATATCTACAATTATTATTGCTTTTTATTCATTCTGTTGCTAGTTAGACTACATAATATAAGTTTTGTATGAAATATAGATGGACGCGGTGCAAGTGGACCTCATTCTCTTATTGATCAGATGGCTTCAGGCAGTGGGGGAATTGAAACTGTCGTTTCCAATCATCATCATCACCATGTAAGTATATTCATACACATGTGTATTTATTTTTACCGTTATTGCATTATTACATATTTTTCTTTAAAAAATTCTCAGTTACAAGACACTAATCCTCTTGTGGCTGCTGCTGGTCCATCCAGAGAACAGCAAACACCTAGAAAGACAGATAGTCCTTCAAGAAAAAGACGGCGCATTTCCAGACATATGTCATCAGGTAAATATTTCCTAATCCATTTTGTATTTATTTTTATTGAAGTGTAATTTGTATTTATGATTGAGAAAATTAAAAAAAAAGCATGCAGTCATATCTCAATGCAAATATTATATAACTCTTTAAAAAGACACAATGTATTTTTTAAGAATCATACTATTTCATGTATATTAAGGTGGTGAATCTATGTCAGGAGTGGCATTAAATGGTGGGGGTGGTCCTGGACTCAATGGAAACGATAGAGGAGGAAATGGAGCTGCAGGAGGACCACATTTTATGCATGCTCCATCATTATTACACCATCAAATACCTCAACATCATAACCAACATCATTCTCAACAACAGCCTAGGTGAATCTTTTGATATTTGTTATGATTGATATGTATAATTATTATCAGAAATCAATAATAAAAAAAATCCATTAGTCCCCCACTGCGAAGAGCTGGTGGAGCTAGCGGTGGTGGTCATGCTGGAGGTAGATTTGGAGGTCGAGTACCCGATAGACCATGGCCTGGGCCGGAAACGTCATACCCTCACCCCCCACAACATTTTCTATCAAGTCCACCTCCTCCGCCACAACCGCTTATGTTAGATATCAATCAGGTATTGAAAAATACTTTTTAAATTTTTGATTTAGTTGATTATAATTTATATTACTGATCAATTATTTCTTAGGTTGCTGCCAGTGTACCGTTGGGTCGTAGAGATGTTTGGCCCTATCAACCTTTGTATACACCAGCGCCTCCATTATCATGTCAAGTTCATGGAGTTTATGCACATGGAGGAGCACAGTTGGCGCTAGGAGGTTATGGGCCTCCTGGTGGTTTTCCAGCTCCTCGTGGTTTCCCGTCACCGCCATCTCATCATCATCATTATATTCATCATCCCCAGGTGATGACTTTATTTCAATATATATTTTCTTCATTTATGTATATGTGTTTTAATTTAATGAAAATTTTCATTTCAGAGAGGTGATGGATCAGATATCAACATTGGCCTTGGTGGCGGAACTGGCGGTGGTGCCGGAGGTGGCAGTGATTCACCGTCATCTCTCTTACCAACAGCTCAATTAACTCCTCCTCTTTTATTGGGACCAGAAGTCAGTAGTTTGAAAATAAATTACTGTGTTTGTCTATCGTTAAATTAATTAATTTCCATTATCGCAGGGTCGAGGAAACGGAGGTGGTGGAGAAGGGCGACGCACCGTTCGTAGACTTCGCAACCGATGGCCCTTATCACCCCCTCGTCCTCAACCTCCTCTTTTGCATTTACAGCACTTGCATCATCCACATCACCATCATCATCATCCACATCATCCGCATCATCATGGTATATGTCATTTACATTATTATTATGTTGAATACATTTTTGTTATTTTAACTAAATTGATGCTATTTTGTACATTATTTTCAATTTAGGAATATCGAGTATACATGCAAGTCTAAGTGCTGGAGCACCACTTCCACTTCCTCCCCCAGGATTCTTCTTAAATTTCCTGTAAGTATTGTATATCCTTTTATTTATTATTATTCAAGATTTTATTGTTGATTATTTTAATTTTTTTTTTTTGTAAATAAAAACAACGATTTTAATCTTCTAGCGCAATGTTCCCGCTATCTCCCTACAGTAACACTGAAGTTACCGGTGCTGAACCACCTGAAACTGAGAATTATGAAGCACTTTTGAGTCTCGCTGAAAGACTTGGAGAAGCAAAACCGAGAGGATTGTCCAAACCAGAAATTGACCAGTTGCCAAGTTACAAATATGATGCCTCTACTCATCAAGGTAGAACAAAAAATAATTTAATCAATTTTGATTCCAAAAATTTACATGGATTAATATCATAATGTTTCACAGGTGATCAGAGTTCATGCGTAGTGTGTATGTGTGAATGGGAAGCCAGGCAATTACTCCGTGTCCTTCCTTGCTCACACGAATTTCATGCCAAGTGCGTTGACAAATGGCTGCGGGTAAGTTTGCAATATATTTTAATGCATTTGTTTTCTACATCATGATTTTATCTAATTATTTGATATTTATAGGCTAATCGCACATGTCCCATTTGTCGAGGAAATGCATCTGAATATTTATCTACGAGCAGTGAAGAGTGATTTATATCTTCATATTCATCAATTGCTGAGACAGATCACATCGGATGGTTTGGTTTCATGTGGAAATCTTTACAACTGCCAATAATCGTGTGTTATGTGATCACATGAACTTTTTTCGTGATTATTATAGTTTTGTGAAGTTAGATTTTAAAATACATAAATGCATATACATATATTAGTGTGTTTGTGTGCGTGTGTTTTTGTATGCATACATACATATGTATACTTGTATGTATATTGGTTGCAAATTTAGTGTTCGTGTGCTTATGCTGCTCATACACACACTTGTATTATTTGTTATTAATTTTAGGATTACATGCAATATCTCTTATTAACAAAAAAACTAGTTTTGTGGTGGGATTATTTATTAAAAGTTATAAAGAAAAGCTGAATAGTATGAATTGCTATTTGTATAAATATTTTTAAAGATAAATAACATTTCTAAGCACCAGTTTTTCCTATATGACTGACAAATTATCATTTTCTAATGTGTTCTGTATTGCATACTAATGTGGTTCATTGAAAAGTGCTGTTGATTCTGAAGACATTTAATGAGATGAAAATTATGGGCCACAAAATTCAGTGAATGTGTTAAAAGTTCACAAAATTTTATTGTGTTGAAAGTTTTTTGAATCTTTTGTGCCATACATCAAATAGTTACACAATCTATGTGCAGAACATTTGCAACAATTTGTTGATTGAATGTTGGAGCTTTTTTGTCATTTTTATACATGTGTAATGAATGTTACAACCAGAGTCATCTTTGTATGTATATATTGTGTTGGTTATTATTTGATTTTCTTGCTTATTTTCATATATTCTATCGCATACAAATCAATAATATTGTTCTATTTTATACATATTGTGTTATATTGTATATTTTTAAACTTTTTCACATTCACACATTCATAAATTATAGTAAAATTTTCAAACGAAAATTATGATTGATAGTTGCATGTTACAATCATTATTTTCATATGAGAAAACTATAATGAGTGAAACAAAATTTTATTTGGCTTTTTACTTAATGCCTTATTTAGTTATTCAAAGTGCAGCAATATTTTTAAAATTTCTGAAATAAATATGGATTATAAACACAGATGATATTTTAAATGCATAATATCAAATTATTTGTTATATAAAGGATGCTTGTTGATTTATGAAATTTCACTCATTTGTTGCTTTGTTATTTTTATTTTACATTGAAAAATTTGAATTAACAAATTGAAAGACTTATTCCATCTGTTAGTATTAAGTAATAAGTATGTTTGTTGTTAGCAAGTAAATTTTATGTAAATACATATGTGCATATTTATGCATACCTGAATAGTTCATAGTGCAATTAACAGTATGGATCAGTGTTTATCAATTGTTTTTCTATGATTTTATAGCTGTCAATTTATATAAATCTCAATATTACGTTAATCTTAAGTTTTCCATACAGTTAAAATCTTTTTTTTTCAATTTCATAACTATACACAACACTTTTATATTTAGATGCCTACTGTAAAAAATGTTTAATTCATTTGTGCCACTTTTAATATTACTTATATGCGAATTTTAATTTGCAGTTATATTTGAGGTTAGTAATTATTGATAACTCGTACTTCGATTGGTATTCAAGCGTTTTTTGACTCGTATTGCCGTGTATATTACCATTAGATCTAAGAATTTTGTTTATTAAAATTAAATGAAATACCAAAAACGTGGCAATCTCAAATTAATCATCAGGGAAATAGATCGCTCAAAACGTATTTAGTGTATCAAGATTATTCGTATCGTTGTTATATTGTAGGTCTCATCTAAAGTGGATAGTGTTTCTAATCATGGTGATGAAAAATTGTAGGTTGCAATGTATTTGTGTGTGAGCTTTTTTTATTCCTGGATGCTCTGATATGTTTGTGAATAAGTAGGTTATTGTTAGGTTTTTTTTTTTTTGATTTTTGTAATCGATTGTATCAGTTTTTCGTGAATCATAAATTTTACATTTTACCTTGAACATTATTATAACTAATGTGTATAACGAGAATTAATATATTTTTTAAAATCGAGAATTTAGCCGTCCATTGTATTCTTGGATTTGTTTTGTCTTTTTCGTTAAGCAAATATTTCTGTATATTTTCGCTCTATATATGTTAATATCATGCATAATAATGATAAGTGTAATGTTCTATCGTTTCTTTGATTAGATATTTGGCAATTGCTATTTTTTTGCATAAATTTTTATTTTTATGAAAATCATTCCATTCATTAAAACCTATACTTTTTTGTATCCAATTACATATTTTTTTACATTACATGTGCAATTTCATTAAAAAATATTATATAGCAACATTTCTTATAAATAACTATTTTCGAAAAAAACATGTAAATTTTTACCCTTGTGTACTTTTTGTTATTATAGTCAGTGCAGTATTTTTTAAACAATGCATTTTTAATTTTAATAACAATACATTGTATTTTCAACCATCAGTATTTGTAATCTAAGAAAGAACTTATTGAAAATTTGTTTGATAATCAAAGAACGAAAATTTTGTATAAGTTGATAATTTTATATTGTTCGAAAATGCTTCACTGACAATGATTTCTTGCATGATTTTACGCTTATATTTTCATAACATTTGAAAATTTTCTATTTTTTCGTGGCAATATAAGAATGATTTTTTGTTAAGATTATTCATATTTAGTTGAAATTTATTGTGATTTTTCTCCTTTCTATTTATTCTTGATTTTTCATTACTATCATCCATAAGCAAAATTCATCATATTCTGTCATTTAATACATTGATTTTTTTTATTAGCATTAGATTGTTATTTATTTGAAAAATTATAAAATAACCTTATTCTGTATCAATTAAATTTCGATCGGCAATACTTTTTTTTTTCGATTTATAGCTATGTAATAACAAGCTTTGTTTTAGCGTAATAGAATTTTGTAATTATCGTTTGATTACTTTCATTTGTCTTCCATTTACGACAATGTTCACTCTTCCTCTTCGGCGATTAGTCACAATCATACTTGTACATTATTCTAGTTTTTAATATTCACACGTGACACGATTGTAAATTTATCGTGAAAGTATTCCGTTATATATTTTAAAGTATTTAGTATTACTTCTAGGGTATTAATCGATTTTTTCAATTAAAATTAAAGCGTTTCGATTTTTCATAAATGTTTTGTAATGCTTCGTATATATTTTACTGAAATGTTTACACGGTTATTTTTTGCGTAAATGCTGAAATTTTTTTTACATAACCAAACTAAATTTGCATAAAAATGATATCAGTCAAATAATAAACAAATACCTTTTTAGAATATGCTTATATAATCCTATCTTTAATTTTGAGTTAAATCATTTTGAAATATATCGAGAGACATATCTTAATTGTTAATATGTATAACTTCTCTAACCAAATAATCGTTTAACCTCATTTCGATGTGCCACAAAGTAAATTGTATATTTAGTTTCTTTTTACAAACACTAAATGCATATATACGTATATAAAGACCTTAAAATTGCAAATGTAGTCAAGATTTATATGTTCATTTCTTTTTCTAATTAGATACTTTAATATTAATTTAAAAAAAAAATAAGCGAGTTACCTTTCTGTAAGTTTTTTTCCATACGAATCTCAAGGAAATGAAAAATAACCAAATTGTAATAACTTGATGGTGTTATTTTTTATTATTATTACCAGTTTCAGCTTCAAGTTCATTATTTTTCACTTCTAACTCAAGATTTTACGTTTCAAGTTCAATATCTAAAAAACTGAATTAAACAGTTTTATGTATATCACTATCCAAATTATACTAAAACAATAATATATTTTTCGAAATATCGAAATTGAAACAAAAATTTTGAACTTAAAAAGGAAATTATTGAACTCAAAGAGAAAAACCTGAATTACATGCCTTTTTTATTTGTCAAGGTGATAAATTATTGCATATCAATCAATGTATTAAGAGGAGATTTTTTTTTTAATTTTATTTCTGGGCTTTAATTATTATTATTATTATTATTTTAATAAATAATGTTTTTAAATGATTGGTTTTTCATTTTATTTCGCAATTTCTGTAGTGCTTACGAGAATAGTGTGTGCTGCTGTGTGCATGTGTGCGCGTCTGCAAATTTAGAGTGTTTGCTACCATTTATGGAAAGTATAAAGATCCTTGTGAACCTCAAACTCTTAATATTTTACAAACAAGGGATATTTAAAAAAAAAAGTAAATGTGTATAATAATTAGGAGTTAAATTCGGATTGTTTATTGTTGCTAGAAATTTATATCTCAGAAGCAATATATTGTATGTGTAATATATAGGCGTTTAAGGTTGATTTACACTTTTTGCTAAACTTCTATGAACTTTCACCTGGGTTTTTGATTTTAGAATTTTATAATGTGTTGAAAAAATCGCATTGTCTCACAGTTTTGATTCTAAAGCAAAAATCTTGGTGACAAAATTTCGAAATGTTTGCAAGGTACTTATAATATGGATTGACTTTACATTTCGGATTGTCTTATAAGATAAATACAAATACCAGTAATCATTGTACAAATTGGAATTCCTTTTCGTCCCCGTTGAAATATATTTGCGAAATAGTCTATATTAGATTGTACATTCGATTGCTTTATACTTTCAATAAACACATTTTTAAGAGAGCACAATAATTTTGTAGAGATACTGTTATTTAAGGAAAAGGTACTATTAATTATTCATTCTAATTTTAATTCAAACTGTATAAAAGTGTATTTAAAAAGTCTTATATTTTTCGCTGTATAGTGTTTGTCTACTGTGAAAACTAATTTTCTTATATTCAATTTGAAGTAAATAAACATGTTTAAAATTCATCATAAATTATTTTTGACAATTAGTTACTCTGCTCCTGCATTCGAAAGTCAATAAAAAGCACAAATCGATGATCTAATAAAACTAATTGACTGTATATGCAAATATTGACTTTGAAACGCCTTTGTATAGAATGCAATTCTAAAATAATGCAATATTTGGTCAAGTATTTCATTTGCACCAGACAGCTATGTTATCAATTTCAAATTATAAGATTCTTCCTTTAACATTACATATTTTATATAATAAACATGTCCAATAATTTGATTGTTTTTATTTTGATTTGATTCATTTTTCATCCCATGATTGAAGCATTGATAAGTATCTTATTTTAAAGAAAAAATAACCAGATTACAATCATAAGTCCGTCAAAAAGAATAAAACTTAATATAATACTAAATAAATATGTTCCCATTATTATGATAGTGGAATGAGTTGTACTTCATTGGTTTCGAAATATTCAAATGTACCTATCTGTTCAACTTTGTCAAGTGTACTTTTTTTTCAGAAAAGAATCAAACGAAAATCAAAAGTTTGAGCAAAAAATATTAAAGTTCATTATTTAATCGTTCAAAATAAAGTTACATAGCATTTTTCTTAGATTTCACGGGTCTTTCTATTTGTTCCCAAGGCATACGATGCGAAGATAAAGTATACGACTTTTTGGCAGCCTTTTTTAATGTTTTGGGTTTCGAAACTGGTGCTATACCACGTCTTTGAAGAGATGTAAATTGTTCCACGAGACCACCACCTGAAAATATCATTGAGATGTAAAAAAAAAAAACATTTATAGCAATGTCAATAAACTACATAAATTGTTTTAAATTACCTTGCGGTTTTAAATTTCTCAAATTGCCACTCAATTCATCCGAAGATTGGAAAATAGCAGATGGTTCTTTAAACGGATTCGAAGATATATGTGGCAATTTGATTGTATTTGCTTTTTTCAAAGTGCGACTTATTTTCCTTTTTTCTATCGAAGTTTCCTTTTTCTCAACTGCATTTTTAATGAACCTCAACCTAAAATTAAAATAGAAAATTTATCTGAAATTATGAATTACATTCTTAATGGAACACAATTTAAGATAAAAAAAAAAAATACTTATAAATATCAGCCACTTTTCTCTTTTCAGTTGCACTTTCTTTTGCTTTAGCAATTATTTTCTTTTGCTCCAGTATATGTTTTCGGGTTTTCAAGGTCTTTTTCTTATTTACAACGGGTGGATTTATTGGTTTATATTCAGTTTCATTGTTTTCAGTGTCACTTTGTTTATCATCTAAACCTTGTGTAAGTTGTTCTATATGTTCTTTCTAAAGATTTAAAAACAGTCACATGTGAAATTTGATGAATAAATAGGGAGGTATATATCGCAACACAAACATGTGTTTTATTTTAAGAAAATGTGCATACTTGTAATTCTTCGGGTGTAACTTTTCTGAACATTTTAGAAGTCACTCTTTCTAAATGCTTTTCATCTTTGATAATTTTCAGTTCATCCTCCACAACATTTTTTAGCAAATCTTGATGAGCCTAAACGAAAAAAAAGTAATTAATAAAATTAATCCTGTGAACAAAAAATATTCAATATCTACAAAACAAAAGTGCCATTGCTAATACAACCTATTACACAATACATGAATATATATGACCACAAATACATATTATACAACATATAAAATACAATGTTTACTTTGTATGTAGGATTGTAACTTGTGCCTTCATGAGGAATAGCAACAGAAGGAGCATTCAATTTTTTGCGATTCAACTTTTTATTTTTCTTATTCAACTTATTGCATATCAAAGAATCTTTGCTGAGCCATTCTTTCACAGGTTCTTCCTCGTTTTTAGAGCAAACGTCTAAAATCGTTAATCATTTTAATAACTAAAATATAAATAGATATAAACATAGTACAATACAATGTACAAACTTAAATCCTTCCACAAATCTTCTTTGAATACTGTACAAGACTCTTTAGCTACTTTAACTTTCTGTTTATGCAGTTCTCTATTTATTTTAGCATCATCAAGTTTTCTTTGGAAGACGCCTTTTTTAATCTTCTTATCGATAGTTCTTCGACTAAGTGTCTTGATTTTAGTATGATTTCGTTTACCGCTAGGATCAGAAACTTTAGATGTATTATAGAGTGCTTGAAAGCATGCAGGCTTTTCTTTTGATAGCAAACTTCTTCGTTCTGCTTTTGTCAATCTTTTTTTGCTTTTTTGAATTTCAGCACGCTCATCGGCCGGTTGAGTATCGACAACGAACAACTCATGATCAGGTTTACTGACAAAATCTGTCCTGAAATTGTATTATACACAATTAGTACTATATTGAGTCATTTTAAGAGAAAAATGGTAACGTGAGAAGTTTAATAAATTTTCATAAGTGGAATGATATAGCAGAGGGCAGTGTTAGTGTGAAGATAGGTTTGGTTAGTTTGGCTCTAATTGGTATAGAACTTATATTGAGTCAGAAATTAAGTAAGGCCATGTCAGAAGAGTAAATTGGACAAAATAATGTAGTGGGAGATTTTAATTTTCTTTTAAATGAGAAATCGCCATACTTATAAAATTAGGCCAGTAATCTTACCCAAGACGTTGTTGCAAAAGTTTATCGTCGATAAAATCTTCCAAGTCTTGATTGTCTAGTTTTCTCCATGAGTTCTTATTGCGCCCGGAAATCCTTTGGGCTTTTTTACTGTTTTTAGTTTTAGTCATTTCCGAAAATTATTTATAACAAACAGAAATAAAACGAAATAACTATGCAGTGAACTACGTGCAACTAAATGCACGTGGTGAAATCCAAAATGTCAGAATCATTTTAATAAACAATATTAATATGGTTCTACACACTATTCATTTATGTTAAAATATATACTTTTTAAAGTTATGAAAAATAAAAAAAAAGAAAATATAATAAATATAATATAATATAATAAATTTTATTATAATAAATAATTCCTAGATATTATGAAAATACTGAATTATTTATATATTTTCAAGATAGTACATTTTTGGCAATGAAATTAATGCAGTTAGATGCAATTGTTTCTTTTACAATGACCACATTCGTCGAGATTGACAGTTATAACAGAGGTCTAAAGGCGTTATAATGTCGTTATCTGTACGCTGTTAGCTATTATGTACCTAGTATCAAAAATATTTTCATTTGTTTTTATTGTCATTTTTAAACATTGAAATAAATAATTAATAATAGGTAAAATAAAAACAGGATTTTTTTTTAATAATTATTTTTGTAATAAAAGGCTATGCCACAATATTTTATTGCTATTACACAGAAATGTTTCAAAAATATCAAATTAGTGACTGATGACAGTTGAGTTTATCTAGTTTCATTAGAAATAGCTAGTATTTATAGAAAATTTCCATCTATGGATTCTATCAATTGGGTATGTAATTTGGAAAAACTACCGCTAAAATTTTCTGTGGAATTCTCAAATCTGTTGAACTTAGCTATGTTATATTTACAAATGTTTCAGATATTTCTTTTTATGTTTTTCAACTTTGCCACCAATTTCGCTAACTCTGTAAGTGTTGAATTAGATTTGACAGTCAATGTAGATTCAGGAAAATCTGCTTGTTTTTATCAATCGGCTACAAAAGGTCAAACGATTGATATTGAATTCCAAGTGAGAAAAAAATTCAGTACTCCAATACTTTGAATATTTCAGTTATATTAATGCCATTTTACAGATGTTTGCTATTACAATTCTCATCTTCAAAAGTACTAATGCTATAAAAATAAGTCTTATAATATAAGAAATCCCTTGTTTATTAATTATGAGTGCAGGTGGAATGGTGGCATTCATATGACAGACGAATACCATAATTTTAAGTATTTTTTTTAATGTTTAATGCTAAATTATGTGTGTAGGTAATAGATGGAACGAGTGGTTCGCTGGATGTTGGATTTTTATTGAATGGGCCAGATAATCGTGTTTTAGTTGCATTGGGCCGAAGACAATCAGGTATTGCCAGAACGGAAGCTCCTTCCACGGGTCATTATCGTTTTTGTTTCGATAACACTCACAGTACAATCAGTTCTAAAACGGTATAAAAAATTTTCATTGCATTTTGCATTTGCTTGATTTCAAAATCGATATTTATAACACAATGTTTTTTTAGGTTTATTTCGATTTATTAATTGATGATGAGGAGATAGATGAAGACGAAGGAAAGACTTCAGAAGAAATAATAAAGGAATTTGACGAAAATAGTTCAGCCGACAATAAATTTGCTGAAGATTTAGCAGAGGTGGCTGAGAAAATTAAGTCGAATTTATTGAAAGCACGTCGTTTGCAAGAAATCGTAGCTGCTCGTTCATCTCGTGATGATCATGCAGTTGCCCGAAGTCTTTCTAGAGTCACGTTATATTCAGTTTCTAATGCTGCAGCTGTGCTCACTATCGGAATACTCCAAGTAATTAATCGTTTTGTTTTTTCAGTAGACTTCTACAAATACGATGATTTAGATAGGTGTAAATGTAAATAGATTAAAACTGGGTTAGTTTAGGGATTTTTTTATTACTTTTCCTATTTTAATCAGATTCATAAAGTTTGATGCTAGGATATTCATTAGTTTTCAGTGTTAATTGAGATATTATTGCATGTGTAATTTAATCTATTTTTATTTATTCATGAAATCTTGTTTTGTTTCAGGTTTTATTAGTTCGAAGCCTTTTCGATGAAAAATCGCGTATTCATGGCATTTGGAATAAATTGCCACAGTCTAAGTCATGAAAATGGTGTAAAGCTCAAATTTATGTATTCAATGTTGTGATAATTTTATGTATTCTGATAGGAAATATTTAAATAGCAATATAAACGTTGTGAAAAATATTCATAAGTATGATATGTCAAAATGCACTCACGTTTTCATAATTTCGTGCAGAGTTAAATGGTTTTTACTGTGTTAACATGTTTTATTATCATTTGGGGGTAAAATCAGTATTGTGTGAGGTCATTTGGATCATATATTCTTTTTGAAAGTTTTAAAAAGATAAGTTTTTTTTTGTCATATAAAAATATTGTAGGAATAAGTAGCTCATATACATAAACAGCATATTAGAATATGAATCGCCTATGAAATTTCAAAGGTTCCCACCAAATTTTAGATATATGATGCGCAAATACATATGTTCCTATTTTGAAAGTCTGGTCATATTTATCATTATTCAAGGTCATTATTTAGTTAATATTCAATTTTGTATTTTTGCAAAATTATCTTTGACAGAACATAAACCAATCAAATGCAGAAGTATTAAAAATTTATTAATTTATTATAATAATTTTCCCATTTAGTACAATACTTAAAAAAAACATACATACATTTATGTACAGATATTTAAAACAGCACTAATGAAAATAGAGAACTAATTATGTTAAAATTGTAATGTTTGGTTATTAAGGGCCAGTTTTTTTACCTCTGGTTTGAGAATAAAATGATTTCAAACTACACGCGATTCTCTAACTACCGACTGTTAAAATTTGGAGGAAAGAGATAGGTGTATGTATTGTTGCACAGACTGCAGTATGTCTGTCTCTTTCGGCAGCTCATAGTTGGAGGGAGCGCATGTAGTTTAAAATCGTTTTATTCTCAAACCAGAGATGAAAAGGCCGGCCCCAAGTCGTGCAGTTCCCAATTTGTAATACCCATTTTTGAGATACATATATGTTACAGTAAAAGTGTTCACTTTGCAAGTGTATAAACATACTAGTGTATGCAACCTCAATGTTAGCTCACTTAAGTGTTCGCAAATGGAATAATGATTTTAAAACATGCACACGAAAAACAATCTTATATTAATGATGATGAATAAGGCATAAATTTCTATCACAAATTCAATAGAGCAACAGAATACTGGTGTTTTCGGTCAACAAAATGTTGAAATTCTTATTAGAATATGATAGCACTTTTATTTTGGATTTTCGATTGATATTTGTGTAGAATAATTGCAAATTCTTCGCAAATGCATGAAGCGGAGTGCTCTCAAAGCTAAAATACCTCTTTAGCAATAACTCTTCACTTGAGATTTGGGAATTTTGTGATATTACCTTTTCTTTTGAAGTTTTTCTCTATAACCATGTTCGCAGATTTTACTAATTTGGTGAACGAAATATAATATTATGGGAAATATTTTGTAAATAACATGATCATTGCGATAAATTATGAATAATGATAGAATCAATCAAACAGAAATGCCAAATACAATTTAAAAAGATTCATTCCATTTCATTAGTCACGCGGGATTTGACATTTACATACAAACTGAAATCTATCGTAGGTGTATAAACATACTTACTAATGTATTTATGCAGATACTGAAATGAACGCTTGAATGGTTACATATACATATCCAGATTGGGAGTCACTGGTTTAGTCAATTATTCACATATACAATGGATATTTATCATGTAGTAAATGATATGATTTAGTTTGAGACAAACAAAAATCATATGCAATCACTCAATTATCTTGATATGTTATGGAAATATACATTACTAATGTTTGATTTATTTTTTAATTATATAAATAACGTACATATTGCATGTTTATGTAAGAATCAAAAATTTGGTTAGTAAGATATTTTGAGCATTACATTTCAAAAAAAGATATCAAATATTATTTTAAATTATACAGTAAGGTTTAATTTCGGAATATGTGTATATGCTGTAATCTGAATCTTGTAAACAATATTTTTGAAAAATAAAATTTTCAAGTGTACTTATTGTTCTTATTTGGATGAAATCGACCAACACATTTTTCTAATATGTAACTATATTTAACAATGACACATTTAATTTACTATAAAATTCTATCTTTTAACATATTTACAAAAAAACTCTAAATTTAAAAAATAAGTATTGCTATTATTTATTAAATATTAATAACACTGGTTATAATTCAAGTAAAAACGATACTGGAAAAATATAGTGTACATTAAAAGCAAATATACAATTACTTTATACATCTAATCCATTACATAATTTAAAATTACTTTAGTTGCTTTTATATGTAAGAATTTTACTTAATATATCACGAGTTCAACCGCAATAAGCTGACAAGACTTCTGAAACTTTTTATTCACTTTCATTGGTCACTAATTCGAAAATAAAATCATTTTGATATATTCAAAATCATTCATTGTGGCACAGCTGTATATCTTACCTTTCACTTGATACATGTAGAGATGCTATGAATTTAATTATTTTTGTTATATGCATATATTGGAAGCTATCACTTTCCACAAAATTTATTTTGTTTACATCATCTAGAAAGAAAAATATCATAAAATGATGAGTTACGCATTCACTAAATTAATATTATAGAGAATCATACACGACATATGACTCTTGAATCATAACACAGGTTTGGTATTACCTTTTTTTTTATGTATCGAACTATGCAAATATTTATTTTTATATTCGATGAAATATTTAATATCAAAAGTTTCTACAAAACCAAGCTCAACACTCAAATGAAATATAAAATAATGAAAAAAGCCAAAATTGCTAATACATAATTTCCATCAAAATTATGTAATTGTCAATAAAATTGAATAGGAAGTTGTATTATTCAACAACAACTAAATTGTTCATTTTGTTTTCATCGAATGAACCTTAGATGTATGTAATATAACTTTAATTTGATTAGTTTTGCTCAAATAAAAGGTTATTTCATCAAAATATAACAGTATCTACAAATGTATTACAATTAATAGAAATACAAAAACAGGATTGTATGCATATGTAGTGATTGTGTGTAATAATAAATCTATTTGGAATTTCGATTATGAAAAAAAATCTATTATGTAAATATTGAGAAAAAACTCATTCTCATTATTTCTAGACATATGAAGTTTGCAAATAGACTTACTAAAAAAATATCTTGAGTTTAATGAACTACAATTTTCGATGACCATATTTAATACTATGAGACAAAATTCAATAAATAAAGCAGAACTATTTTTTTCATATTTCATCAAAATGTAAGAACAAAGATTTTTTTTCAGAGATACTTTTGTACATTGTTGTGTGTCTAACAATTAGGTATTATTAGATTATATTTAGGAAAATTATAATTTCACAACATGTCAGAATCTTACATATATGAATTCAGATCATTCGGACATGGATTTCATCTATCACTCATATACATAAATATGTACATACATATTATGTAAGTACATATAATGATAGATTTTACTGGAAAAAACACACAATACATGAATACAGATAAATAATTCATTAAAAATAACATAAAAATAATTTTCAAATTGTGAATAACAATGATTGTACATTTAGAATCAATTGATTTGCATCAAATTTAATGTAATTCGCTACGCTGGTTGAGTGGTAGGTTCTGACTTTATGAATTGTACGTTTTCGTTTGCAGAAAATGTTCCACTTGTTGGAGTACAAAATATTACCTGAAGTTATAAATTGAGTTATTATCAATATCTAAATAGATATTTGGATCAAAATTCTAGATACATTCATTCATACCTGTCCTTCTCTTTGTGTGACAATATATTCTTGTTTAACATGCTGTTGATCGATTTGCCCTGAATCTCCTAGGATTATATATTTATATATATTAAATGATTATTGGAAACGAAGAAAAATTAAAAAAAATATATATAAATAATACTAACCAGCTTCGTTAGATGAAGATTGTTGTTTAGGAGTTTGATCAATAGATGTTGACTCCATTTCACAACCGAAAAGACAATGAAAAACTGTCCATCTTATTTCAAAGGGTATGTGAGATTTAACCTTGAATTAAAAAAATATATACATATCATCATCGTATAAAATTGAATGATAGTTTATCTGAAAATTGTAACATACTTTAAGTTCAGACGTAAGCATCAAAATATGACGACACGGAAGTCTGAAAACCCTTCCGAAGGGACACAGACATTCTTGAGTAGAAGTTGCATATGTATTTAAATAGTCATTTGTAACTTTGCTGCAAAAATATTTAAATGTTGTGATTGTCGAGTTGGGAATATTATTTTTTTAATCATCTATACATTTAGAGAATAAGAACTGTCGTACAAATATCAAAACTATTACCTATTATTCTGTTGCTGGTCTATACTTTGTTGAGCTAATTGTGTTTGTTGATGAATTAAAAAATATGCATATTGAGTTAATGTGTCTGTAGGAGATTGTTTCAAGTTGATTGTTTCCTACAAAAAATGACAACGTCAAAAATACTTTTAGGTAAATTTAACTGATTTATAAAAATACTTACTTGTAATTTATTAATAGCGAGAATTTTTCGTTCCTCTTCCATTAATCTTACTACATCAAAAAAGAATGTAACAAACTCTTCAGGCTGAAGACCTGGAGTAGTTTCGAGAGGTTCAAATCGTTTTAGAACCTTTTCTAATCCCTATAACAAAAATCGAACAATACAAAATGGATGACAAAATAATTAAATAACAAAGCAGATTTAAAAAAAATTACATTATGAATGAAATTTGTGAGATTTTCTTTATCCAAAAGTCTCGGAAGTCTAGTTAAAGTTGCACCACCAACAAGACGACGTATCTAAAATTTTCAAATTAATATTAAAATATCATGTGAAATGAGTTATGATAGAAATTAAACCATTTAGATACCTTAACATGATCGACTTCTTCTCCCTTCAAGAGAGCTTCTACATAAGGTCGAAAAATTTGCACTGACGCAGGAGGCACAGCATATCTTGAAGCCCATCGTGCTGCTTGCCAAGCATTGCAACAAACATGCGCACCAGAAAAAGTGGATTTGATTGCCTAAATTATTCTTAAAATGTAATGAAACATAACACAACAAATACAGATCCAATAATTCAAAATTAATACTTCAGTATTGTGACCAGGTTCAGCTATAACACACCGAACCTGTCTCCAAGCTGGATTGCAAGATTTGAACGTATCTAAGAGCCAACGAATGTTATCACCAAGGGTCGATATACCTGAATTTGTTATAAAAGATTTAAGAAATGATTTGATAAACTTAAATACAAATAACACAAGTATACTAACCGGCGCTGACAATTATAGATTTGCCGTTCCCATCTTCGGCAAGTATGAGAGTAATGGTCTGTTTAACTTGAACTGACAGTCCGACGACGGCACTCTTGAAACATAAGTCTGAAAATAAGATACAATCGATCGATACATTTAGATTACTTAAATAATAAAGATAGCGTTAGCTATTTCAGTGAATTGAAATAATACCAGTTTCTATACAGAGAAATTGAGGAACAGCATTGAACGCTTGTTGCATAGCAGGAGTAGTAAAATAAACGCATTTTAAAACACCTTTAGGTGAATGAAGCAATTTCACCCCAGCATCTATGTAACAAATAAATGTTAAAATACAAAGATTACCGAACCGATCGGTAAAATAATGATCATATTAATACCATAATCAAGTTGAAGTTTTCTGACGACAAAATCATATTTAGTATTCAGCCAACACGCTTTCGATTCACTGACCCCGTCCACGCTAAAAAAAGAATTGACAAAATATGAAATTGTTTAAAAATAAGTAGATAGATCTTATACATATTACACTCACTCTTGGTTCTCGTTGACCGTACTCGTAGTGGTGGTATTTGGATTGGCTTGTACAAATTGAACAATTTCATAATCTCCTTGTACTAATTGCGGTTGAGCTTGATGCTGAATATGTATTTGTTGTTGGGGTGGATGTTGATGATGTTGTTGGTGTTGCTGTTGTTCGATCTGTTGATGCTGCTGAATGATTTGCTGTTGAGGTTGTAAGCGCCGACCTGTAGAATCTACTTCGAAACAGTCTTGATCCGTCTCTTCGACCTAATAAAACGAGACGAGAGAGATAAAACGAGAACGATAGAGAAACATACGTACTATCGATCTGAGCCATTTTCATGATAATGAGCGTGTTCAGATATATTGCGAAGGCGAACCTGAGCCGAAGCGTCCGCGTATCTCTGTCCGTCCGATTTGACATCGTAGACCGCCTCGGTGACGAGCAGCCTTCCCGAGGAGTCGACCACCAGGTTGGGAGCGAACGAGGCGGCGCTCTCGTACACGATGACCGTGTCGGCCAGGGAGACGGGGGAGCCTCGGACCGACACGAACATCGGCTCCGCGGAGGCCGGAGCCGGGGCCGAGACGGCGACGGGAACGGAGACGGGCACGGGCACGGTGACCGGAACCTGAACCGGAACCGGAACGGGGACCGAGTGGACGGGATGACCGACCGCTCGCGACGAGTGGGACAGTTCGGGGAGGTCGGACAGATCGGTCAGCCGATCCGGAGACGGGTCGCTTCGCCTCTTCGGAGTTTCGGCTTCGCGGCCGTTTCCGATCGCGGCGGGAGTTCCGGTTCCGGTTCCGGTCCCGGCTCCGTCTTCCGCTTTGCGTTTGTTCGCCTTGCGCTGCTTCGCACCCTTGCGACCGGCCTGGCCCTCGCTCCGGTTCTCCATGCCGTCGACTTTGACATCACACGCGGCGAGTTCGCATCGCGGTCGCTGCGATCGCGCGCCGCAAACTCCGATCCGCTAGCGTAAAACTCGAACGAGAACGTAAACGTCAACGCCCGACGATCGACGGCGGTTCATTCATTCGCCCCCGCTCCGCGCCCCGCTTCCCTTCGCATTTCGCAAACACAACATACGGATTATAAGCGCGCGAACGTCGACCATTTAAAAATATTTTCAATTCCACTTTCAAATTGATGATATTGTACAATTATCCTCACTTAACGATCAATAATATTTTCAAAATTGGCGTTTGGCTTCGCTTGACATTCATCGAATTCAATTTTGCACAATCCAGTCGCGGACATGAAACGTTCTATTGAGGCCATATCTGGCGACCAAACGTCAAGCGAGAACAAATAGGATTACTGTACGTTTCCGAGGTTCGATCGTCTCCTGCAAAAATGGTGAGTGAATCGTCGAAAATCTCGCCCATCCTACCGTTTAAGTTAATCGAACGTCTTGCGTTTTGATCTTCTATGAATCTTTTATGAGTCTGTTTTTGAAAACATGTCTTTTTTTTTTAATTTCCAATTTTCAGCCGGTTTCCTTTCGAACGACTTACCCGTATTTAATTCAAAATCTATCGATTGTTTTATCACAAATCATTGCTCATTTCACGTATTAATCTTATTTTGTGCTAAACAAACTTATTGTCTATCGAAAATGATCGAAGTATGTAAAATTTGTTTCTAGACATTTCTATCGTTTGCCTAACCTCCAAAAACTTTCAATGCACGATGTTCTGTAAAAAATATATTTCGATTATGATTATGTGAAGTTATTTCTAATTTTCCCTACTGAAAATTCCGAAAAATAATAAACACGTCAGTTTGTGTTCAAAACAACTGGACTTGAGTGAAATCTTAAACAGGTGTTCTTGAAGCAAACTGAGTATTGTGAAAATGTTATTTATTACATCGCAGAATTAATATAATTATATATTGACTTTTATCTTTCAGCAACCTCAAATATTAGTTCTTCGCGAGGGGACAGATACTTCCCAAGGGAAACCTCAATTATTATCCAACATCAATGCATGTCAACAAGTTGGAGACTCGGTGTGTCCATTTGCAATTTTTAATTGAATGTTATTTTTCATTTTGGCTTTGTTTTAACTTTTTTTTTGTTATTCAGGTACGCACCACTCTGGGCCCTAGAGGAATGGATAAACTTATCGTAAACAGCCAAGGGAATGCTACCATTTCAAATGATGGTGCTACTATTCTCCAATTACTCGATATTATTCACCCTGCAGCTAAAACCCTTGTAGATATTGCCAAATCACAAGATGCTGAGGTTTAAATTTCAATAGTTTTCTTATTCAAAAATATACGCCTGAATTCGGATATTTATTTTTATTATACTTCAGGTTGGAGATGGTACCACAACTGTGGTACTCCTCACTGCAGAAATTCTTCAACAATTAAAACCTTTCATCGAAGATGGAGTTCATCCTCGAGTCATAATCAAGGCACTACAATTATCTTCTAAATTAGCTATTGAAAAGCTTAAGCAGTTAGCAGTCAAAGTGGATTTGACTGACAAGTAGCCAAATTTGACAATTATTTGTAACATCTATAATTGAAATGTAAAATTAATGTTTTGCTATAATTTGTAGGAGTATTTTAGTAAAATGTGCAGCAACAGCACTCAGTAGTAAACTTGTGAGTCAGCAAACCGAATTTTTCTCCAAAATGTCAGTAGACGCTGTACTTTCACTCGATAAACTTATGCCATTGGACATGATTGGAATAAAGCAAGTACCCGGAGGAGCATTAGAAGATTCATTTTTAGTAGCAGGTATTTTTTGAGAACCTCGATATTAAAAAAAAAAAACCTCAATCTACATTGAAAAATATTTACAGGTGTTGCATTTAAAAAAACATTCTCTTATGCTGGTTTTGAAATGCAGCCAAAAAGTTATAAAAACTGTAAAATTGCTCTTCTGAATGTTGAACTTGAATTAAAGGCCGAAAGAGATAATGCTGAAGTGAGTTAAAATTATTGTCATAATATTTTTTTGATAAAAAATAATTTTTCTGTCATTCTAATTAGATTCGAGTTGAAAATGTGGCCGAATATCAAAAAATTGTAGATGCTGAATGGAATATTCTCTATGAACAGTTAAGAATCATTCAAGAGTCAGGTGCACAAGTTGTTCTCAGCAAACTTCCAATTGGAGACGTGGCCACCCAGTTCTTTGCCGACAGGGACATGTTCTGTGCTGGTCGTGTAACAGTCGAAGACATGAAAAGAACTCAAAAAGCTTGCGGTGGTGCTATTGCTTCCAGTGCACGTGATCTCCGCCCCGAGTGCCTCGGCAGTGCTGAATACTTCGAAGAGAAACAAGTTGGTGCAGACAGATTCAATATTTTCACTGGTAATTTTTTATGGTACTTAAAAATATTTTAAAATTCAATTTTGCATCAATATTGAATGTGATGAATTTTCAGGTTGTCCAAATGCTAAATCGTGTACTATGGTTCTTCGTGGAGGATCGAAGCAATTCTTGGATGAAACCGAAAGGTCTCTCCATGATGCTATTATGATTGTGAGGAGAGCGATTCAAAATGATTCAGTGGTTGCCGGTAAATATCTAATATTATACCTAATTTTTGGTGTTGTTTCTATAATTTTTGATTGTGAATTTGTTTTAAAGGTGGTGGTGCTATTGAAATGGAAATATCTAAATGTTTGCGAGATTATTCTAGACAGGTCGCTGGCAAACAGCAAGCACTCATAGCAGCTGCAGCGCGAGCTTTTGAAATAATTCCTCGTCAGTTATGCGACAATGCTGGACTTGATTCCATCAACATGTTAAATAAGTTGCGACAGAAACATCATGCAGACAGTGTGTTTTTTTTTTTTCGTTTGAATTTTAATATTTTTTTATGATGTTAATATTTAATGTTAAATTTTTATAGATGGAAACTGGTTTGGAGTGAATATCGAAAAAGGAGATATTGGTGATAATATGGATTCTTGCGTTTTGGAGCCAGTTGCTAATAGATTAAATGTAATCACAGCTGCTTTTGAAGCTGCTAGTCTTGTAAGTATCTTTTTTCTTCTTCATATGTGTTTGGATATAATTAGTCATGATCGACAATCGTAAATTATTTATAAGTACTCAAGATGAAAAAAAATGTAAAGGAATAATTATGAAATGTTTATATTATTGCAGATACTCTCAGTGGACGAAACTGTGAAGAATGCTAAATCTGGCGATGGAGGACCACCACAAATGCCCATGGGAAGAGGAATGGGTAGACCACCTATGATGGGCTAGTTATTCATGTGAAAATATGCTGTTTTTTTTTCTATCATGATAAAACTAAATATGAATCACATTTTTATATGTATTCTATAGTAGAAATGATTGTGGTAAATTTTTGAAATATTATCCAGTACCAGTGTACTAATCAGTATTTTTATATCTTATTTACTTTGGCTAAGTTGATCTAATAATATATTGTTATGTTGATCACAATTTCTAATGCTTTCATTCATTCGAATATAATAATGCTTTAATATCATAGATTCTGTCACAATATTTATGTAAGTTTGTATACATATTATTTTACATAATAAATTAATTTTATTAACAGTCATAGTTTTACTTTCAATTTTGAATACTTATTCTATAATTTGAATGAAATATTGTTTGTAAGGAAAAGAAATTTATTGTACAGCTCCTCATTTAGTAGTAAAATTATCGTTTAGTTCAAATTTAAAATATTTTCTGTGACAAAATTGCAAATGTAATGAGCAACATTGTGAAAATGGATGGAATTGTTAAGCTTGAAGCTGCCCCAGTGCAGGATTCAGTGTGTTTAAATAATTCAATGTAATTAAGAACCAACTGGTTGTCGGACCTCGCTGTTGCAAGTCCCACCGTAGAATCCTTTTGATCAAGAAAACAATATTATTTACATTTCATTTTAGAGAATATTTGAAAATTGCATTAGGGGTACCTTGAATAATAGATCTTTGGTCCCATTGAAAGGTGAAAATATTTCCATATTTATCATTTTAAATGTACCACTGTTGTAGCCGAAAGATGCATCTATGTCTTGTAGTAAAAGTTGAAGATTTAACGCATCTCTGAATCCCCTATAATCAATTGAATATTAGTTAATAGTTTTTCCACTTTATATTAAATATTTTCCTTTTCAAGTTCTTTATTTCATAGTTGGAATCGAATTGTTTTGATTTTTAGTTAAGTATAATGATTGTGTTAAAAATGTGATTCAATTTTTGAAATATTGAACTTGGGATGAAAAAAGTTGTGTTTCATCATAAGCATTAATGTATTAGGTTGAAAAAACTACTGTACCTTCTTGCAACGACTTCACTATCTATAGTCACAGAAAGAGCACAACCATCATCGACGTCAAATCCTGGATTCTGAGCTAACGTATTATTTCTACAGAGTACACGGAATTCATTTGGATCAGCACTGATATTTTTTGCATGATCTAATTAAAAATGAAACATGTTATATTTTTTTGAATACTTGAAATAAGACAAATTTTCACTTACTGTGCAAATTTTGCCCTTCTGTGAATGCCACGTGTGATTCTGGTTCCCTTAAGCATATCAAAGCTCCTTTATTTCCGTAGAATTTATTTGTAGGATCTGCTGGGCATACTGTAACAAATCAAACATATCATAGAATTTTATGAAAATATTTGAATATTATGAGAAATCTATGTTATGATTGATTCATGATTTCACTGACTTAAATTGGTTTCAAACCGGGGAAATTAACACTGTTTTCCAAAAACTACCTTAGTGATCTTATTTTTAAGACAAGTGTTAAATTATTTTATTTGAAACAATGTTTTAACATCTTCATCATAATTTTGAAGATGTAAATGCTTGTTTTTTTTTTTTTATCGAAGTAGGTAGGTATATCACAAAAATATGTCAATGAGACTAGATTCATCGTAACATTGTGTAAATTGAATAAAC
Source organism: Cheumatopsyche charites (assembly GCA_024721215.1). Taxonomy (NCBI): domain Eukaryota; kingdom Metazoa; phylum Arthropoda; class Insecta; order Trichoptera; family Hydropsychidae; genus Cheumatopsyche; species Cheumatopsyche charites. The sequence goes on along the minus strand of CM045576.1, from coordinate 7,753,741 downwards.
CTTGCGGTGGACTCGGGAAAGTGCCTACAACGCCTTGTTCGTTTGCGTTTCTTGGAGAAAATCCACTGCATGCCGAACAAAGCTTAGAAGAATCAACTGCTTTGGAAGGGAAATGTTGAGGATCATTTGCACCAGGGGCGCACGAAGCACTAAAAAAGTTGACCACTTCATTGGCATAGTCGCATTCGTTTGAACTGATCACTTTTCGTTCATGAGCTGCTCTTATAAACGCTACCCATGCTAAAGAAACATTTTATCAAGTTAATATTTTGTCCACTTTTTCTTTAAATAAAATTGAAATATAAAATCTAACTAATTCCTCCATATTCTGAGAAACACGCATTCTTGTCCCTCAAGTTTTCAAACCGTGAAATAGAGTTCTTTGAAGATTCTTTGATCAAAGCAAAAACTTTGGAAGACATGGTTTTTGATGTCTCAAGATAAACGACTGCTGTTACATTGTAATATCTGAAAGATACAGTAAACATCAATGATAAATGCAGGTTTTCCACTTCAAATTTAATTGTTTTATTGGCGTAAATATTTTGATGAAAACAATTGTACGTGAAATGTATACCTATGTATATTACGTGTAGTATTTGAAATGAAAAATATTGGACTTAAAGTGGGAAATTTTTGTGGTGGAAAAATTATAAGACTTACTTTCTGCCCAGAAAACCATAATTAGAGTCGATTCCGACAAAATCAGCTCTTTTTTGTTCTATCATAGATAAACAATCCAAGTAAGATATTCCTTGAACGCATTCAATTCCAGGTTGTAAACCTAAAGTATATGCAGCAGATTGAACCCAAGTGCATTTATGTTGCTCTTCTCCATTAGTTGTACACCATTTTAATGATTTGTGACACTCTTCAATTGCATAAGCAGGCACCACTGGTGGTCGACCTATAATGTAATTTGTGAGATTGAACTGAATTTCATGTTGAAAAGAAAGTATTAAGTGTAAAATAGAAAATAAATTGAAACTTGAGACAAATTTTCCAATTCAAGCTCAATATTTTTCATGTCAAGTTAAATAATTTTTATTTTGAGTTCAGTATTTCAAAAATTAAATCTAATTATAGTATAGGTATATAAGAATAATTTGGATTCCTATGGCAAAATGATTTGATTCAATCTTTGAAATATTGAAATGGAAATGTAAATTATTGACATTGAGTATAATGTGGAAAATCTGTATTATGAATGATAATATTCATATTTTAATAAACTTTTATTGCATGATTCAAAAATCAAGGTGACTAGATTTTTTTCGATTATATTATATTATAACCTTCTGTTATATATGTAGTTACTGGTATCGCAGAAATAGGATAATCAAGATTTTCCTCATCTCGGAACATAATAGCATCTAAACTATCGATCCATGCTTCTGTTCCAGTTGATCTTCCAGTGGGCATCCATAACTTAAGGTTTATATAAAGTTCATCTGACTTTTCTCTACAGAAATATAATTGAAAGAAATAAGGTTTATGCAGATATGAAAATAGTGAAAATTTAATAATAATGTCAAAAAATTACTTTCTGGCAACTACAACACCCCATGGTTGGCTGATCCATGCGCAAGGAGCTTCTCCGTCAAAATTAGCTCTAGAAAGAGGAATTGTACTTCCATTTTGACAAAGCATGGAATAATCTTTGATGATTTCAGTGTTGTTTTCCTATCGAAAAGCAATGAAACTATATATGAAATTATGTCAAAAAGTATACATAGTATATAAAATAAATATGTTTCACCTTGAAATATTCACTGAGATGTTGATAAGCAACGTAAGCTACAGTGCCTTTTTCTGAAACCATGCATTGAATCGCTGAAAGGTGGCTGTTTACTGAAGCTCCTGGAACTACTCTAGGTTCGAAATATTGATAACCATTGCAGTTTGGATCTCTGTTCGAAGTGCAGAGTGAACAAAGCGACGGGAACTTTTCCTCTGTTTGATAATTTATTATAATGAAACGAATCGTTAAATTATGTTGTAGATCGATAAACCGTACTTAATTTTTTATCTTCGATGGGATCCATCACCCAGGGTCCTGGTCTGCAAGCCTCAGTGAAGAACTTCGCCAAATCGTTAGCATCGTCTTCAGCAGAGCTTTGGGAGTCTTTTTTACATTCACGAGTCGAAGCCATGACCTGAAAATGTTAAATTATTTATATTTTCACATTAGTAGATGCTATTCTACAAGGTGGAGATATGGGGTTGATACATTTCTGTATTATTTAATTAAAAACACTGGGATACCTTGACTTATTTTACGCATATGTATTAGTATTTTCATTAATATTCTCATTGTCAGAAATAAAGCACAAAAATAATGCTGCATTGTCGGAGATATGCTCACAATCAAAAGATTACCATCTGAACAACATTAATCACAAGATGAAATTAAGACAAACCGTTTTCTCGAAATGCTTCAATACACGATCGGACCACAATTTTTCTTTGGATTTTCCATAACCAGGATGGCAGAGTTTTCCGCCTTTCAACCCAGCTAATCCCCCAGTGTGGGTACTTTTCACAAGAACGACAGACTGATAAGCATATTTTTCTGTAAAGTGAAAGAAGAATCAAATCATGAAAGAGGAAACAACAATTTACTATTTGGGATCTATTCTATTTGACCACCACCACAATCATACATCAACAAATCTGACTGAAAATTCGATTAGAGATTTTTATGATTAAGTCAGAACTTAAAGCGACTTTAGTCGTGGCAGTTGAGCCGAATTTGGACGATAACACACAAAAAATGGAAAAGCACTGATATAAGGTTTTCAGAGATACTCACGATTGAGTTTTTCCTTGTTGCGAACGCTCGCTATTACGTGGAAACGATCAGGTCTATTGTTGGCTGCCATTATAGCCTCTTCTGCAGTTATTACTGCAAAGTCTGCTCTGTTCTCATCCATGTTTATGAGACAGTCGACGCTGAACATCACAAAATTAATAAATTATTATAAATCCTAATCTAATTCTAAGCTGAAAGTTAAAGTTAATTATGAGAAAAAAACCTGTCTGTAACTTCTTTGCATGCCACTTTACTGCTTCCTCTTTCTAAAGCTTGACATAAGCTGCTTTTGCTCCTGCTGCTGCATACTCTATCTATAATTTCGGGTGAAAATTTCATATTTATATTAGTAGAAATAGAAATTGGTTAATATTCCAGAAATATCGATACATTGTTAGAAATCGATTTTGTCTCGGAAAATCCAGAGCAAATAGTCACCCTAAGTAGGCTATGTACCTATACTCATATGTGCATACATTATATTCAAGCTGATTGCACATGAATCTCATTTAAATAAATCAATGGGTTTTCGCAGCGGAATTTATGCATTTTCTTTTATATAGCTTTTTCAATATTTTCAAATAGCTAAAAATCATCGAATTTTCGTCGATTTTCGATATTTTAATGCAATACATATATAGATAAATGGTCGATTCATAAAAGAGACACGCCTTGGTTTGATAAAATTTCCCTGCTCCTATATTACCTCGATATCGATCAAAAGTCGCGACAACTGCATTATTTTTTATCGTCGTTTCATACACGTATAGGATATTTATTTTTCAATACATACTAACATATTTTTTCGACACCTTTATACTGATAACCGACTAAGTATTTAGATTAGATAAAACATTCGACGATGATTCGGTTATATTATATTATAAACTGTAACGTACTTTTTGAAAACAATATTCTTAAAATTAGATATTTCGAAAATATAGTCGATCTCAATAAGTGAACAAGGCTTAATCTTATAGAAATGTATCTAGTTTCTAACGATATGTTATTCTAGATTTGATAAGATTATACATAATTAGAAATTGATAATCAAATGGTGAGATTTTCAAATAATTGAGCCAAGTTGTTTTTTTCGATGCGCTCATTAAATAAATTAAGCTACATTGTAAAATAAAGCTTCAAAAGAATTATATTTTATGTAATGATGATATCATCTATAAGTTAGAGTCTACTTAACTGATACACGATAAAACGTATCGACTATCAATTTACTCCATGGTTAAACAGAAAAATGAAATTAATATGATCGAGTGCAATTAATTAATTATTAAAAACAAATTAACTGATATAAAATTTATTATTTTTATGAAGAATATGAAATAAACATAAAATTTTATTATGAGAGTCGAGAAAATAATAAAATGATAAAAACGTACATGGTGTTTGAGCACTGGCGATTCCCAAAATTAACAGGAGCATAAAGGTGACAGCCATGTTGGAAATCATGATCGTGATTTGAAAAAAAATCGATGATCAACGGAAAGATTTATTCGTACCGCACATTTGGTGTGTATTGTACAAGGTAATGTACATGAATAATTTTCTACATCGAAAACGTACCGAAGCAGCATCTTATCTTATCTTTTGACTTATATTCTATTTACTAAAAAAAAAAACAGACTCTCACATACATACAAACAAGCTGAAATTTTCAAATGATCCTTATATTCCTTGTATATTTGGTCCGACACGAAAACCACATGTAAAACATGTATGAATTTCGATTTAATGTGTTATTTCCTAATTTTACTCGACCCCTAAGTCTACATATAATAAAAAAAAATGTTTTGTCAAATAAAAATATTTGGCCTAACCTAACCTAACCTAACGTTTGGCCGATATATTGATAAAAAATTGTACGATTGTGGTGATGTCAAATAGAAAAAATCCAAATATACTTTTGAATTTTATTAGTGTTTTTTATCGTATTTGTTAAGTTAACAGATACTTTAACACTTTAGTTCAAAGATTATTTTTATGATTCACATCAGAGATTATTTAATGATTCATATTATAGTTAAACTTAAATTAGTAACAATTTAATAAGAATTTAGCAATTGTGCCTTATTCATAAATTCGTAATCGTTATCGCGACATTATGATTTATTTTCAGATTATTTGATTCATTTAATTATATTTCCTTGTATCATATCTTGCTAATTTGAATTTACGTACGAACGATAAAAGTTCTTCGAAAAGTTTTCCATTTGATTTGTGCAAACCGAATATGGGTCAAATTTCAACGTCTAACGATCTATCGTAGAAGCGACTAATTGATGCGAATTTATTTTACGATATATGAGAATATTTTATATATATTTTTAGATACAAAATATAAACGGTGTCTTGGTACGGAGAGTTCCATATCATAATGTTTCGTTTTTTGACTTATTGATTTTATATAACAAATCAAACGCTGAGACGATTGTCATCGTAATTTTCATCTTTTATATCAATGTCGCACGCGAGCGATTTTCGCGTTTTCAGAAAACTTCCAACGTTTTTCAGAAAACTTTTATATTCAGAATACCTTAAACGTTTACAAACAATATAATTTTGCACATTTCGTATAAAACTGGATCGGAAAAGGGGGAAATAGCGCTTTTCGAAGCGTGAAAGATACGATTGTGACCCCATGTTTGCACGTTACAATTATCTTTGTTCAAACAACTTTATGTTTGTTTATTCTAACGAGAAATTCAAGGGAATTGACGCATTTTACAATAAAGGTGTATTTTACGATTTTCGATAAATCGCAGAGGTGGAAAAATATCGATACGATATGCCGTTGCAGCAAATCTCTGAAAATCCGTTAAATTCCTTTTATCGAATTCGGTTGAAACGTTTTGAAATAATGAGACACGATTAAGTGATTTAAGCTGTTATAAATACATTCGCTTAGTTTTTTTTTTCATTTTGATAATATTTTAACAATAATTTATAACAATTCGAATTTTCCTTTCGAAGAAAATGCATTGAACAGATTTTCATGGATGCTATTTCGTATTTTTCTAGTAAAATTACACAGGTATTATAATTTTTAGCTTGAGGATTGAAAACTATAATTCAACCCAATAAAACAATGTTAAGTTAAATAAGAAGTTAAAAAAAAATAACCCAACCCAAACTGATCTAATATAATTAATTAAAAATCGATCTATCTGATAAATTTCACTCTTTTTTCTATGCATATAAATAATGGTAAGCGTCTGTTAATTGAATACCACCGTCATACATAATGAATACAGAAAAATGAGTTAAATTGGGTTATATTTCTCACATCAATTAACTTCATTTATCAAGTACAACTTATACCAATTTCGAATAAGATTGAAGCAAAATTATAGAATAGTGAAATTCATATAATAGATACTGATGCAGCCACCTTATTTTTTATATAATGATTTATATGAATTTGAATATTTTTAGCAAAATTTTGGAAACCTCCTCCGGATACTGTAAATTTATGAAACGCGATCGAAATATAATGCGATTCCGTGACTCCGACTCCAAGGTTCATTTTTCAGCAGACGCTCGATGTCTGCTCGCGAAACACGAATTCCAATTAAGTACGTACCATTGTGTCGCATGATTGAAAGGCTATATTTTTATAACTCGAGAAATCGAAAGCAACGGAAAGCCTTTTCGAGTTGCGCAACGGAGAAGTTCAGCAAGAAAATCGAATTCGGAGCAACATTTCGACCGAAGCTCTCATACGTGTGGTTCGTTATTTCGTGGACGAGAAGTTTCATTTTCGATCTAATTCGAAAATATGGCTGCGAAACTTCGTCGTCCTGCGGTCAGGTTCACGCTGGGACCCATTCAGAAGCCGGACTACACCAAAATACAAATTGTACGAGTTTCGTTTGACGCAGGAGTGAGGTTTCGCATATACGAGTTTGATGAAATTTAATTTCATTAAGAGAGTTAATTTTTTGATCTTAATAAAAAAAAAAATAGTAAAATTGACGACAAATTCTAAAACCTAGTTTAATTATTAAAGCAGGATGAGTTTCATGATACTTTGAAAGCATTTTTGTCTAATAATTTCTAGTGAAAAAATCAATAGAAAAATAGTGAGATTTCATTTAGTTTTTTTCCAGGCCAATTTATTAGACACACTGAAGATTTTCACGATCGTCTGTAATCAAAAGTACATGAAAAAGTAAAATAACATTTTCTAAATAAGTTGCTATCTGTAAATTGAAAGAAAAAAAACTTTATTATCAAATACAATATAATCATACTTCTATAAATCACAAAAAAATTCAGTGTATTTGATAAATTGGTCAGTTGTTGTAAATCGATCTTGAACTGAATTTCAACGGTTTGATTTGAAATTTCTAATAGTTTTGTTTTTATTTATTAAAGGAAAATAGAGATGTTGGAAGAGATTCAGGTGCTCCCAGTCCTGAAAACACACCATTATGGCAACCAGCTAGTTTACGTTTAGTTCAAAATCAACAAAGTGAGTACAAACAAATAAATAAACATTGAATTAACTGTACCACAACATTAAATTATTATTTTCAATTTCAATAGGAATGAAATTTTTGAATTCCATAAATGACATACTGCGAGAGCGTGCGGAATACGAGACTTCTCGAGGAACTTTGACAACGCTACATGATGAACTGAAAAAGAAACTTCGACGAAAGATGGAAGAATGTTTTGCAACAAAGAAAATGCATTTGCTGGATGCGAAGGCCAACACGAAGAGTTTAGAGAAGGAGAAGGAGATGCTGATTGTTCAAATAGAGAAGTTGAACAGTCACCTTTTGCAGCACAGTGAGGCGCATGAAAGGCATGTGCAATATCATGATGAGGAGAAAGTTCTGAAATCGGCTGCTTTGAATATAATTAACAAATCAGATAAGAAACCTTCGCGCAAGGTGAGATATCAATATGTTCATAAGTGATGGTTGTTTTGTTGAATATATTATGTTTTCAGGCTGATCAAAAGTTGGCTGCTGGTAGATTATTAAGAGAAGTGCAAGCACTCAGAAGTCGTCTTAATACATTGGAAAAGAAACTCGTCGCTGAAACAAGGGTAATTAATATTTGAATTAAAATTAAATTTAATAAAAAAATAACACTACAAAATCACCATAATGCTGTTTGTTCATAGAGGAAAAAACAAGCAGAAGAAGAGTTATCGATTCTAAAAGCAGCTTTGACAAGACAAAGAGGGAAACGCATCGATAAGGTTCTAAAACCATTACGAGCTCACAATTAAAAAATATATAAACATTTTATACATAATTTAATCTAAGTCAATTGAGAAAATTATACAAAAAGTTATTAATAATAGTATCACAACAATTTCAATCACAAAAACATTTATAATAAATAAAAAAAAAGATGATATTCATTTAAGTTGTTGAATCGATCTTCGATTCATCATTATCATTATTTTGTGTGAACTTTGATTTCGAATTGCAATGCATTTTTCTGTGTTTTCCAAGGCTTGAATGGGATGAATATACCTTGTTACACTTAGAACACTAAAAGTAATGTAATTTCACAAATGAATTATCACATTATTATTATCAATGTATTTGGTATATAAAATATTTACCGTATATGGTTTATCTCCCGTATGAGTTCTCATATGAGAAGTGATATCGCCAGAACGCTTGAATCTTCTATTACATATAGAACAAGCATAATTACGGACATCAGAATGAACTTTTTTGTGACGGCAAAGATCCGAAGACTTTCTGAAAGTTTTTCCGCAAGTCTCACAAACATATGGCTGTGTAACAAGTTTCTCTATTACATCAATTTGATAATGATTAATATTTGAGATAACTAATGAACTATTTACTTTTATGTTATTGTGAATCCTCATATGTGTAATGACATAAGAATGTCGAGTGAATTTTTTTCCACAGAGATTACAATTGTACATTTTCATAGCATTATGAGTGTTTTTGTGTTGTAGAAGAATACTGCGTCCACGATAAATTAATCCGCACACATCACACATAAACCTTCTGAAAAAAAAAATTATTTCACATACCTACGTAAGTTATTTTCCAAACACCCAAAAATAAAATACATACCTGTTTGTAATGTCTTTAGTTTTCTTTTTAATACCTGTCCATTTTGCAGAATTTATTTTTCTGGATTGTATATTAAATACGTTATTCTGTGCTTTTTGATTTTTGAACGATATGAAATTTTTATTTGGGATATATTTTTGACCGCATATCTGAAAAGGATGATATTATAATATTTTTCATACATACATATTTGACATAATGTTAAGAAATACTAACATGGCACAATGTGGACATCTTATCATCACAATCATCATTTGATACAGTTTCATGATTACAAATATTTACTTGTGCTTTCAATTTAGCTCTTTTGATAGGAGCGTTTTTAGAAATGTGAGAAACATCAGCTTGGCTTTAATAAAAAATATGTCATATTAATCAAACAATTGAAATCGGAAAGATAACATTAACTAAAATAAGACCTACGAGAATTCATCACTTTTTTTATTATTAGAATTTGTTTTATCATTTGATTTTTCACATCGATCTTCAGGTGATTTTTGATTGCACACGCTGAAATTATTAAAAAAATATATACATATTTATTTCAAAAATATTAATATCATACATAAATATGTAAAAAATAGACCTTGAAACATTTTCGGCATAAGATTCAACTTTAATATCATCATTTGTGGCACATTTAGAATCTATGATATTTGTTCGTTTATAGGAAATTAAATAACTTTCATCGTTTGAAGAATAATGATCTACATCCATCAACGGTGTATATGGCTGCATACAATCTTCCATAGCAATTTTACTCAAGTTTTTCTTTTCATCTTCATTATCTGATGCGTCTTCCAGTTTTAATTGGAATGACAATTTGGAAGACGTTTCGACGAATACATTATTCATTTTACAAGAGAGTAATGATCTAAATGATTTATCAGAATCTTCACATTGGAGTTTGAAAAGGTAGCAAATGCTCACTTGAGAAGAACACTTTTCACAAACCATTTCCGGTAATCCATCTCCTCGTTTTATCTGATAATATTAAACTGAATTAATGTTTAGGAAACTAAGTAAATCGATAAATTATGGCTAATTACTTGAATTTGTGCGCAACTCATGGCTTGATCACTCAATGTCGACGATCCATTGGAGCTGAAGATGTGAATAATCGCATCAACGCCTCCGCACAATCGACAAAGCTTATTCATATTATTTGCATGCCTATCTATTGACATTTTGTAATTGTTTTTTTCGAAATATTATGACTTTATTAAACGCAGAAGAATGTAACGAATTCCATTTACTGTGAACTGTTTATTGACAACGAACAACTGTCAAAGTATACCGGTTGGTTCAAAGACTAAAAATAACGGCTATAAACTATATTGTTTGTAAAAAAAAAAAACAACAATTAAGAAAATATGGGAAGAATTGTTCCTAATTAAAGGCTTGATTCTCTTTTTGTTGGACAAAAAAAAGGGCGATAAAAATCCTTATCTTTTCATATATTTCATGTTCATATGTTGGCAGTATTGTTATTACAAACGTCAAATTTGATTAGGTTATCTATTAACTAATTGTGAGCTTTACGTTATATCGTTTGAATGACAAAATAAAATGATTCCAACCAAAACGGAAAAGTCAGATGACGACAATGAAGATCCTGTTGAGAAAATGTTGAAGAAAAGTGGCTGCTTAGAATTACATTATAAAGTTCAGGTATTTCACTTCAAAGTCTCTTTATTTCTTCAATTTCAAATACAATAACTTACAATGAATTTCTTATGCAATAGGAATGTATAGCAAGCACTCAAGACTGGAGAAAATGTCAAACAGAAGTCCAGGAGTTCAAAAAATGTATAGACAAGAGTAAATCAAATAAACCATAAATTGTAGAAAATTTCTGCATAGAAAAAAATCACATATGTATATATTTCGTTGAAATTATTCATATGAATTTTAGTGAAAATAAAATAATTTCATGACTTATGAGAATTTATTTTGAACATCAAAAATTTTCACAAAGTTTTTCAGTGATGAAATAAATCCTTCTATGTAATAAAATGTATTTGAGTTGATTTTAGATTGTTAAACTGAGGAATATATATTTTTTTTTCAATTGAATTCGATTTTTTGTATATTAATCTCCCACTATTACAAGACTAATTCCATCTATAACATCAGCTTCCATTGCCTCATCTATAATATAAGATAGCCATTTAAATTTTACTGAGCTATGATTCATTTAAATAATAAATGTATTGAACTATAACCTGTCGTTATCAAGTCCTCCCTTAATTTTTCGATCAAATCATCACCATTCTTTTTCTCACACTGTTGTTCCCAATGATTACGCCTGAGATGCTTCTAAGGAAAATATAAAAATGTAAAAAAATATTGTAAAAAAAAATAAAGGATCAAAATTATAAATTGCTCACAGTTAGAGAACATCTCGCTGAATATTTATTTGGACAATACGGACATTTGTGGGGTTTGACACCAGTATGAATCCACATATGATGATTTAAATGTGATTTCTGAAGAAATGATTTATTGCAAACACTACAAATATGGTTACGTTGATTTACATGAGCAAACAGAACATGTTTTTTTAGATGGTCTGATACAGCGTAAGAGCGAGGACAAGAATTGCACATGAAAGGCTTTATTTCTGAATGCATTGCTCGCGTGTGTAAATTTAATTTTCCTACTGTTATAAATCGTTTGGGGCATTTTGTACATTTATGTTTTAGATCGGACGAATGTATTTTGAGATGATATCTAAAAATGAAGATGATATAAATATTTGGCTGAAATTCATTGAATGGAAATGTTAGTCGTTGGAATACCGAAGTCCTGCAGAAGTGGATACAGTTTTTTTACAGATAGGGCAGGGCAAATCATTCATTTTCCAAAAAGTTCTAAAATGGAATCTTGATTTAAGTATTATATTGTATGAAATTTAATTAAATAATGTATTTACACACTTACTTGCATTCTTTAATATGTTTATTTAAGTCGGCTTGTGTCAGTGCTTGAAAATTACAAGCCAAACAAATTGGTTCTTGAGATTTGTGTATAGTGATGTGTTTTTGTAAATTTGACAATCTTAAGAATCTAAAAGCAATGTTAAATGATTTACTACAATTATGAATTCAAAACGAATAGAGTATGAAAAATGCATTAACTTTTTGCAGCAAACATTGCATTGAAAGTTTTTCATTTTCTTTTTGAGTTTAGAATCAGTGTTTTCTATATCATCTTCAGAATTGTTCGGTTTAGAAGTGATATCTTGAGTTTCATCAATGATTTCATTTTCTTTATAGTTTGGGGAGTGACACATACCTAAAAGCAAAAAAGTTGGTAACAATATTATGAAAAAAACATTTCAAAAGAAAATCATGTATAATATTGGATATTAATACTTAATGCCTTAACAGCATCATTATTAGTATGTTCAAACAAACTGACAGCAGCGTCAGTGGATAATGATATATTCTTATTTGATGTTACTTCAGAATATTGAACTATCGGTAAATTCTGAAAACAATTCAATCAAATTAATAAAAATCATATATAATTACAATGTTATAATTTTACATTTAATGAGCTGATTTAGATCATATTTCATACTATAATTTCGGAAATTTTTATAGAATTATTCAGCAGATTGATATTTTCACACGCTTTGTATGGTTGCTCGATAACGAATGAATCCAAGTTCGGAGCTATTTTGCAGAATTTCAATCCACTTTGTACAGGTGTTTCTGTTAGATCCAAAATTGTATTGTGAACTGATTCAATGTGGCTCCACAAATCGAAAACATTGTTGAATATTAATTGATTCACATTGCAATGACCACAAAAGAATACTTCATGAAAAGAGTCATGCTTTACTTGACCGTGTTTCAAAATCATCTGAAAATATTAATCTATGTTAAAATATGAAATCTGAAGGAAAAAATATAAAGTTCAAAATTACATCTTTCGAAGTAAATGTTTCACTGCAATGATAACAATTATATGGATTCTTTTTCGTAGAATGTTTTTCAGAAACATGATTCAGAAGAAATATGGCACTCGCATATCCACAATTGCAATATTCACAAACATTTGTAACATGAGACTCCATATGAATGTTCAACCCTTCTTTATTTTCAAAAACTTTATTGCATATTCTACAATTTACACTTGTTTGAGAAACTGCGACCAGAGCTGAACCACAAGACTTTTTGTGTTTCTTCAATTCGAGTGAAGACACGCAAATATGACTACACTTATCACACATCACTTCTGATGCAGCTGAATGACTCTTTTTCTTGTGTCTAGATAGCATATATTTATTCTTGTATTCCTATAATATTAAAATTCAAGTATGTGTTACTTATTAAAACGAATAAATATTTCAATGAACAAACCTTTTTACAGAGATCACAAGTAACTGTGTTGAGGCGATTTGTTGAAGAAAAGTGAACATTTAAATTATGAAGAACTAGATCACCATAAGTAGAAAATTTTATATTGCAAATGCTGCAACTATTAGAAAGAAAAAATTCTACGTGGCTGTTTTTGGTTCGAATCGGAGCACAAACTGGTGATGCATATTTATTTTTATCTATCACAAATTTTTTGGAAGACAATAATTGCATATTTTTCGATAAAACACCAGAGTTGTTCGACGGATTATTGATTTTAACAACATGTTTCTTTTTTGTGTCGACTTTTTTTTGGTCTTCTATTAAATTCAATTTCGTTTTATTACTGATATTTTCTGTTGAAAAGTTATCTATTTTGACTATTTGTTTATCTTTTTCAGGAGATATTGTTTTGTAAGACTCTAATATTTTTGAAATTAATGACTTTTTCACGCTATTCTGTCCACTCAAATTTTCGAACACTTCTAAGAGATACTTTCTAACACTATCATCATCGGAAGAATTTTGGATTTTTTTTTCAATCTCATTGAGAGCTAATTGTGCATGAACAGCTCGTTTGAAAAATATGTGAAAACCATTTAAACTGTCTACACATTTATCGCATAACTTATCAGGCAATGCGGAATTCTTTTCAATCTGGAAATACACATTAATAATTAGGAAGAAGAATTATCATAAAATCATTGAAATTGCACAAGTGCGATTATTTATCAGATAATCTAGTGTTATGTTTTGAGTCAGGTGGAGTGTTGTATTGTTAATAAAAACATCTAGAAATAATCCAACACCAATAGTCGCAATTCTGCAATTTGATTGCGAAATCAACGTACGTGAATTGAACTATAGAAAGCTAAGTATTCCGCATGCTCAGGCCAGAAATCATGAACAGCAGCATCGCTTAAGCACAATCGGCATACATTAACTGCCCAACTGGCAACCATTTCAATTCAATCGAGATTTTTCATAGTTGAACACTTTCACAATTACACACCGACAAATCTGTCAATTCAAATCAAAAATTGGGTTAGGTTTGAGGTTTTTCGTTTGAAAAAAACATTTTTCATCGGGTTGGCCTTGTCGAGTTAATGACGGTAAAAATAGGAAAAACGACGATAAAATAGGAAAGTACAGTTAGATCGATGTATAATTTGGAATTGCTGGTGGAAATCGACAATGTTTACATGTATGTATTTGCTCTCTTGTCAGTTTGACAACTGTCCAAGTAAAGGAATGAACGTGCATGTACATATTTTCAAAATTTTGTTTGTGTGAGATTACTTGTTTTTCTCCCAATTCATTCAATTGTATCAAAAATATAATATCAAAAGCGTTATAGTATTTTTGATTTGAATTCCAAGTGTAACACATTTTTTAAGATTATATATAATGAAAAACATTGAAATCACTTGTTTTTTATTGCATACATATTCCACTGTGGATTCCTATCGGTCATATTATGAGGAACTTATGGTTTTACAAAAACAACACAGGCAAAACAAGTAAGGTAAGGCAAGGCGAGATGTATCTGACGAATGCAATTTTGATTATCTTAGAAATTAACTCAATGAAATGAAAACTGATGATAAAAAATAAATATTTATTTTAAAAATGTTATAAAATTAATTAACGTCATTTATACAAAGTATCAAGATCATTCAGTATTTATAAGACATTTTAGTGATTCAAATTATGTAATGGTATTTAGAATACTCTAGGCAAATGTTATTTACATTTTTTGCTATACAAACATTTTGATTGAAAACATCGCTATATAGGTAGGTACATACATTTAAGTGTGTAGATCAATATAAAAGCATATAGAGATGTACATATTCCAAAAATATAATTGATTATTTTTCCTAAAGACATTCAAAACATTTAATTTGAATTGCATGCTTATAAATTACAAACATTCCATTAAATCTATTAATACTTTCAGGTACTTCATATAAAACGGAAAAGCAAAATCAGTGATGAATATTACCGTTTTGAGCAATTTTTTTATTAAATGAAGTATTTTCATTTTCATTCACTAACTCGGTTAGTTGCTTATTATCTATAGGAGGCCAACTATTATCTTTTTCCAATTCTTTTTCAATATTTTGGTATGAGTGACTTTTAGGAATATTTTCTCTCAAAGGCTTTGGTATCAGATTTTTCTCTTGCATTAAATACTGAACTAAAAATTTTTCAATGAATATACCTAACAAAAAGTTTATAACTGCTAGACCTAAAATGACATATCTATAATGAAAATCTGGAGGCATCTTAAGTTCAAGTAAATCTTCTAGCCAACCAGCTGGATAAATTACAATATAAATACATAAAGCAGTAGTTAGTAAAATACATAACATAAATACATAATTCGTTAAAATTGATTTTCTATATGGCTTTCCCCGTGAAAATGCAATAGAAATTACGATATATTGAAACATTGAAACACAAAAAATACCATAATTTTCATAACTTAAGTATTCTATATCACCCTGGTAAGTATGAGGTTCATACCAAGAATAATGGAATAAAATGAGATAACTTAATACTTGAAATAGGATAGCTATTAATATTTGCATTGTGATAGAAAACAATGCAACAAAACCTAAGAGAGAAGTTGGTGGAGGTGTTTTGTGCAATTTCCCAGGATAAGCATGTGTTTTTCCAAAGAAAAATGCAAAAACAAGAATCAGAACTATATCAATATACAAAAATTGAAAATCAGTAAGATTGGAATCAAAGTAATATAACATAGCCACACTTGCAAACTCAATTAAAGAGTAAGCAACCATAAATTTAAACATGCCAAAAGATGTAACTAAAGCAGCTCTTCCTTCTCGTACAACCAATGGAACACAACCGACGTGTTCTTCTTTTGATGTAAAAGGTGAAGCTACACTACTTTCTTGTCCTGATACAGATATACCAACATGTGCTGTTTTCAATGCGCCACAATCATTAGCACCATCACCGCACATAGCTTAAAAAAAAAATTAAAATATTCAAAATGAAAATTACAATATATTAAAGAAGATTTTGTTCACATACCAACATAATACCCTAATGATTGAAGTTCTTGAACAAGCTGTTGTTTTTGATCAGAGCTCATTCGTGCAAATACTACACCTCTCGTGATCAATTTCGGAATGAGAGCCTGGTAATGGTCTTTGAGAACTCTCCATGTAGCACCAGTCATAGCGATTTTGTATTTAGACGAATTATTATATCCTCCTTCAATGGATTCTAGGGATGATGTTGGTGAGGAAGTAGATGTATTCGGAATATTTAAGTCTGATGCTGCATTCACTGAGATTCGTGTTAAAGAAGGAATATTTTCCGAATTGATTTTTGATTTTCGTAGCTGAAGTTTCATAACGCAATTAATAATAAGTCTAAATTATTTAATAATCATTTAACATGATGAGTAACTAACCCCATCAACATTTATAAGTGATGATGTATAATAAAGATCAGGAGGTATCTCTCCAATACTATTTTGGGAAGCTTCACATAATATTAATCTTTCTCCTTTTTCAAGTATTCCGCAATCAGAAGCAACAGATACAGCTGTATCTAGATTATCTCCTGTAATGAACACATAATTTGATCGATACAATAAAAAAATATGTTAAAAAAAAAGTTCGTAAATAAAATTTTACCAGTAATCATAACAACTTTAATATTGGCTCTATGCAATTCAGTAATCACTGATTCGGATTCTGGTTTCAATCGATTTTCTAAAACTATGAGTCCAAGAAAAATTAAATCTTCTTCGACTTGCTCTCTAGTCAATCGTTGAATTTTAATGAAGTTTTCAATTTCTAAATGGCGATATGCTAAAGCTATTACACGATACCCTTGTTGAGTATACTGACGCAAAGATGATTTTATGTTATGTGGAACTGTAATAAAGAAAATAAACACCCGTTGAAATTGTGAATGAACCAATCAATCTATAAAGTAAAACTAAATTTATTTACCAGTTTCAGGTAAAGAAAGAGCAGCTATCATCTCTGGAGATCCTTTACAGAAAACAGTATATTGTTTAGAATTTATGGCTTTGCAAATAACACTGCATCTTTGTAAGGATGAACTAAATTGATATTGTTGTATTATACCCCATTCACAAATAAACTGCGGAAACAAATTGAAAAATATATTATTTAAATATGCACAATTTGAAACACAATATCAATAATAGTTACATCTGCTCCATTAAGCGGACTTTTGACCACCGTTGGAACGAGCAAGTCGAATTTTGTGTTATCGGGCACTTTTGGTTCTTCCATGACCCATCCAGTAGATTCAAACATCTTTAAGTGAGGAAAATAAAAACCTCATTACCTAACATATTGAAAAATATGAAAAATAATTCCAAAACTCATACTTTCACATCTAATGGATCTCCTGTTAATTGATCATCCAGTATCGTTAAACTATGGCACACATTCATTCCGACTTTCAATAGATCTTCATCATCTAATTTGCTCGGATCTTTAATGGGAATTCCAAAAGTGATATCGTCACTCGTGTTTGTGGAATCATTGAGTGAAGATGTATTAAGATTATCATTTTTAGTAAATTGTTCCACATCAGAAAATTCAATTTGGTCATCATTTGAATTCATATGATTTTTCATTGAATGTAAAGGTGAAGGGCAATTGCTTTTAACTACCGGAACTACACCCCACATATCGAGACCATCTTCAGTTAATGTTCCAGTCTATCAAAAAAAGTGTTGATTTAGTAAGAAGTGGTAATTTTGATGAACAAACTATTTTACATTTTATATTAAATTTAAAAATACCTTATCGAAACACACACATGAAGTACTTCCACAAACATTGATGACTCGAGGATTTATACAATATATTCCAGAATTTTTCAGTCTGGATATTGCATATAATCTTCCAACCGTCATAGCAGCAGGTAATGCAGGAGGGACAACTATTGTAATAATATCCAACGATTTTATTATAATATCAGCAGCAGTGATTGAACGGCCGCTCTAAAATGTAATAAAAAATATGTAGATTAAATTTTATCTATAGTTAAATATACATATAATCAATAAACTTAAAAAAAAATAAAAATTACTTTTAGGACTATTGTATAAATCAAACCCAAAATCGCTAAAAATGTCAAGATTATAATGAATTTGTAAGAATCACGATCAAATTTGAAATCCGCTGGTAATGGATACATGATAGATCTAACGAGTTGACCTTTTGTGGTTAAAAATCCAGTACGAAGAACTACAGCTCTGAAATTGAAATTATATCAAATTATGAACATATTAAATGATACACTAAAGATAAAAAGGTTGATTTACTTCACAGGTTCATTTTTATAGTATCTTGTTTGAATAACTTTAGTACCGCAGTGCAATATGTGATTGGCATCGTTTTTTATATCAAATAATCTATTGTTACAAGACAGTGCAGTTTTTGTAATTGGAACAGATTCACCTATAAATATATCATAGCTCAGAAAAAAGTGATAGAGTAGGGATTAAGAAAAATATGAATAGTTGAAGTTTCACCTGTAAGCATGCTTTCGTTTACAATACAAGAACCATCTAATAAAACTGCATCAACGTGCATTGTGCAACCTTGCGGAGGAATCAATATTATATCTCCCGGTACCAAATTGGAGCTACAAATACTTTCGTATAATCCAGATGATTTGTTTCTGCATACTTGCACATCGCCCACTGATTGTACGGTGCTTTTTAAATTTATTTGATTCTTAAATCAAAAATATGATTAGGATTATTGAAAAAAATAGAACAAAGATTGAAGAAAAGAAAATACATACTTTTCTAGTCTGTATAACAGAAGTAGTAATGCCAAAAATACTCATTATAACTATTGCTATGCAATAGTAGTAATAACTTTCCGCCAACCATACGGCAATTGTAAACAATTGAAATATATAGAAAGGATTGAAAAATTCCAGAACTAAAAGAGTCAAAATGCTTTGCACAGGTACTTCAATTTCGTTAACACCATACACTCTTTTCCTAAAAAAATAGAAAAATATTATATCATTGTTTGTAGAACTGCATTCAATCATATTTTACTCAAAGTGAATATTTACTAAATGACGGGTCATACATCTTTGCCTGTTGATCAGTAGAGTGTCCATGTAATGCATGAAACTGTACACAAGTTGTAGATTTTTCCATTCCGACCATTCGAAAAAAACATTTTTTATGCTCGTCCCAAATGAAAGTTATCTTTTTACTTTTAAATGATCGATAAGACTTAAATTCTGGAAGAAAATTAAATTGATTAAAATTGTAAACTGACAAATGAGTCAAAATTACATGAAGTTATTATAAATAGATGTAATACCTCTACGAGATCCATCTTCTAAATAAATCACAAAAAAACTATTTGAAGACATATCATTTTCATTGGTTGCATCATAGTTTTCATTTTTGTGGCTAGTTTCCCCATCATCTTTTCTGTTGATTACAGTAATATATTACTAACAATAAGCCTATGAACAATTAACTGATTATTAATTTCTCAGAAAAAATCTCTTACTCATCGATTGTTGTTGTTTTAATATCTTTTATGTGAAAAGTTTTACATTTGCTTTGATACGTTTCCTATAAAAAAGAAAATAATCGCAATAATATCTAATAATAGTACATTTTTCAAAAGATTTTTATACTATGTAAAACTTACCAAAATAAGCAATTTACTAGCATTTTCCAAAGAGCATCTTGTATGAGTTAATAATAATTTCCAACGAGGCAACCAGTGAAAAAGCAAAAGTAAAAGTCCGCACGATAGAAATATGCCGATCCATGCAAATATCGAACGTTTCCAAGAATATTCATAGCCATAAATTAACTGGAAAAAGTCAAATAAATCGAATTAAATAAAGTAGATGTTGATAAATTGATGTTTCAAATCTAATATCTCACCATATGACCATCATCGTTAAATTTAGAAGAAGGTATTTCTTGGAGGAAAGTACCTTCACGATGAAGTGATAATAGTGGAGTTCTATCGTCAACATTGATTGAGGTCATGGGGAAATTTTAAATTTTTAACAAAACTTTCAAAAATGTCTATGAGACTGCTTTTATTTGGGCACAGAGAAAAAAATAACACGATTATCAGACACTAAACCAACTATTCAATATTTATTTCAGATCTTTAATAAACAATCGAAGAGAACAAATATATTTTTGTTTAAATGAATAATAACAGTCGATCGCTCTTAATCGTGTGATTCACGCGGAAATACAAACATCTATTGCTATACAAAGCGCAATCTTCGATAACGAATCGTACAGCGTATTCACGATTATCAGAACGAATTTACAGAAATACAAAGTAAGAACCATTGCAAAATATGAATAAACAAAATATTTGATTTATTTTGCAAATAAAATCGTAATTGTAATGTCGTTAATGAATTATAATCATGAACGCTCCATAGATAAAATAAGTCATATTCTTGTTTATTTTTATTAATTCATTGATTGTAAAAATATATAAATATAATATTAAATTTGTCACAAATTATGAAATATATGCATTTTTCATACTTTCGGATATTAAAGAGCACACTGTAAATAATTATATTTGCATATGAAATTATCGTTGAAATTATCTAACTCAAATTGCATAAAAAAAAACATTCAATAACATAATCTGAAAACTTTTTGACGTCAATTCGAAAACTATTTTTCATGAAAAAATTGCGATAAATCGATTTGAATTTCAGATTGCACACAAAGAACATAAATAATACACGAATAAAAAAAAAATAGAAAAACATATTCCAATTTTCCGGTTGATTAAAACCAAACTAAAACAGGGAAAACGAACGACAACAAAGACGTGCGCGTAATTCAATCAGAAAATTCGATGAGCGTAACGATAAGAGATTAATCAACCGACAATGAACAGAAGGTTAGTGTTGTACAATATTGGCACTTTCACTTATTGACGTCGAACCGAGAAGACGACCGCCATTTCAACGGCGCGACCGAAACTAATGCTTCACGGCCGAAGTCGAGTTAGAACGGCTAAACTGACGAACAATAAACAAATTCCCGTATTGACAATGAAAATCGTGCATATTTATTGTCGGCCAAAGCGATATATGGATGCGTCATTGCATACTGGACGATTGTGTGCACTTTATCTCACAGGGACGTAATTTGAAAGGGGGCACATATCTTAGATTAAAAAAAAATAGGGAAAATTTAACCCTTTTTTTAATTATTTATTTAAAATTAACCAGTCAAAAAAGATTTTTTTCTAATGTGAAATACCTAATCATTTTATTTTTACCTACGGCACTATTTTTAACGTTAAAGATATCTAAACGTTTGGTAAGTATTAGATATGTATATGAATATGACCATTTGATTTTTTGCCCCCTAGAAAATGTTGATTTTACGTCCCTGGTATAAATTCAATTCTGGGGAACTATGCGGGTCGATGAATAAGTGAATTAAATCACTGAAATTGTACGAAAATAAAATTTGATTAATTCAATAACTATTTTTTTTTATCTGGACTGTTTAGTCTTCTAATGTGTCACTCATTTCAGTAACTAGTTCGTCGGATATGTGTATGATAACGAATTCGAATGTTTAGAATAAACAATTTACACATAAATACGCATTTAAAACATACTTATTTCAACAAAGTGTTTACATAGTCTATTTAAAGGTCAAATAAGCCGTAAAATCGATTTTAATTAATCTTATCAATTGAAACAAAAGCGATAATGTGGGGATCTTTTTATGATTGAGTGGAATTTTTTAATGTTTGTTTGTGTATTTGAGGAAGAATGAATTGTTATTGATAAAATCATAAAACAGTATATTAATTTAATGAAAAATGCATGTTTATGCGATTGCGTCTAATTGCAAATTCGCTAGACACGTGAACGCACTTTTAGATAAACAATGAGTGTAATGAAAATAATAATATTTACCAATTCCTCGTGTTCTGTCTGCATGAATTGGACGTAGCCCTTTTTTTCTTTGTGTATGTCTCCATTTGTCGAAGAGAGTTTTTTCGCATCCATTGTTTTCATCATGAATTAAGATCTGATGAAAAAATAAAATGAACACTTCAATATACGAATTTAAACCGCTTAAAATGATTTAAAATACAATTAATATGTTTATTGGAAATAAAATAATCAGTTCGACATTAAATGCATAATGTGCAAACAAAAGTTGAAAGTTTTCCACGTTTAAATTCCGCGGGTCACGTAGACGACATATTGCGACCTAAATCTTTAATTAGTAAACCTGACCTCAAATTTTTCACGAAATTTATTTCGAAAGTTTCATAAAATTTTAAGAAATTTATTTCATATTTTACGTTTGAAAAATATGAAACAAATCTAAAATTAACATTATTATCGCTACAATGGTAACAGTGATACAAGTACAACGCTAGTGATGTTTTTAGATTGGCAGTACTGCGTTAGAAGCTGAGACATTTTGGCGTGTGTTTGTGCGTCTGACGATTATTGCTTATTTCTTCGCCTAAATTGAAAACAATTCAAGGTGAACTGAGTAAATTTATGTTATTTCATATATTAATTGATTTAGATTGATATTCGATGACAATTTTTCCTTATTACGTTCCGTCGTTTCGATTCGCGGCATTTTAAACGTCAAACATAACCTCAAATCTCAAACTTTGTTAAAACTGCATATATTTTTACTATTTGATCACCGCCGCAATTGTATTTTTTTTTGTTTGACCATATTTCAATATATTTTTGTAACACAATTTCATATATGTATGATCTTAAAATGACCTATCGAGTACTATTAAATGTTGGTTTGTATAAAGAATGTATAGGATCCGTTTGTTTAGTGAATTTTCAATTTTAATTATTCACACATTTGTTAATATTACATTATTCAATTTAATAATTTGCATTTTATCTATTTTTTTCATAGTTCATCATGATCATTCCCGTACGCTGTTTCACCTGTGGGAAAGTGATTGGAAATAAATGGGAAGCATATTTAGGACTTCTACAAGCTGAATACACAGAAGGGTATTAAAAATATGGAATATCATTGAGAAATCAAATTTGAATTTGTTTTAAACACAAATTTTGTTTTTTTTTTAGTGATGCTTTAGACGCTCTTGGTTTGAAAAGATACTGTTGTCGAAGAATGCTTCTTGGACACGTAGATCTTATTGAAAAACTTCTGAATTATGCTCCACTTGAAAAATAAATTGACACAATCTTGTATATAAATGTGATATTATTCCTTCAAAAGTGTATTGATAATTTAATTTTAATTGTATGTATTAAAATATTTTTTAAGAATCTAAATACATAGTTTTATTATATAGTCCGAATATTTATATAGATATATTTTTTATTAGAATTATCATAATTACACAAATAACATTGAAAATGAAATACTAACTGCCCTCAATGTATTGAATAAGAGTTTATTATCCATTTAATGTTGATAAACTTAATGTTTAACTAGTGTAAATCTGCAACTTAACCGCGATGAGGACGGATTAATAATGGTTGATGATATCAAATTGCTTGCATTTTTATTGCAAGTGACCTTGCATTGAGCTGTTTAGTATAATAATGAACCAACGTACAAATTCAACGCACATTACTGACCTGATTCAGATTTTGAATTAACATTTTGTTAACACAATATTTTTTCAGAAGATATTCAAACACATATTCGAGGCGCAAGTTAGTCCCTCTGGGTACAAGAATCAAATTTCATGATTTAATGGAACCGAGAGAATATTTTGAGAAAGTTTTTATGATATATTCAAAATTCAATTCGAAACAGTATTTCTCACAAATATGGATGCATATGAAAGAACGGGATGTTAATTGTGTGCTAAAATCATTAAAACCGTTTTCCTTCACACTTCATACGTTTGAAATGGTAATGTGTAGAAACAAGTGTTTTGGCTAATGCGAAATATTTCTTGAATACATACGTAAATTGAAGTTGAAATTTACACAACAAAAAAGTTTTTACGAATTTTTTTTCGGAATATAATTTTATGTTTTAGCGGTCAAACGACGGATGTTCTTTCAAAACTATCAAATCATCATTATTATTTGATGAGAAAAAAATTAAAGATTGCATATTATTACTAGAACAAATTATCGCATTCACCAAGGCCTAACCATTCAAAGCTTTATACATAATTGATACAATCTTCTAACTTCGCGTGACCAAAAAAAAAATAAAACTGAATGTAATAAACATCTTCGTTTAACACGTTTTCCGTACTATTGACTTACAAACGGGTCATGCGGAAAATATGCGATTTATCCTTTCAAATGGTAAACCACACGTAAAGAAAACCCATTTGCAACAGGCTTTTCTTACTTTAAATTTAACGTTTCCCACTTCAAGTTCAATAATTTTCGTGTAACAGTTCGAAAATTGAATCAACCATATTAGGATAATACCGGTATTAAACAAGGAAAATTCTCTGGTACCATGTGGAAAATCGCCAATTTCCACGACCGATCGCCAAAATGTGTCTCCAGCCTCAATTTCGATACATATTTACATATTATTTTCGAAGAAAAATTTAACAGGGCTGTTAAATATAAAGGAAAACTCACCCCAGGGATGCTCAACCTAAGGGGCGCAGGGGCGAGGGTGTTATCCCGCGCCGCTGTCAAGCGCCCACCATACACCCTTCAACTTTTATTTTCTCTCAATTTTTTATTGTCTTATTGTGTTTTTTTTAATGTCACCGCTCCATTCAACTATTGTGATCTAGTTGACGTCTCAGAATCTGCAAACAAAAACAAATGAATCTTAAATACTTTTAAATTATAAGTATAGATTTTTATAATACAAGCAAAATATTTTTTTTCAATTTGAACATTTTATATATTAAGTTGAATATTTTCCGATACAAGATTAATTATTTTCCATTAAGGTATGATTTTTCAATCGCAAGCTATTCGGTAATGCATTAGCGTTTTTTTCTTCATAGAATTTGACGGTTTGTATTGTTAGCAAATATATGATTGAAAGATAGAGATTGACTACATATTGTTAAAAATGCGTTATTTTGCTAGAATTAGAAAACTTGTGTTGTATGAGCGAATTATGTGGGATTATCGAGTGGGATTCTGAATCGTAATTCTATGGAACTCTGACGCAGTATTATGTTTAAGTTATTTTGATATAATATTATTGATAATCGAGATAAAGTTCATTTTTTTCTTTCAAACAATCGCAACGACAAGATTAATGATCGGTTTATTATTTTTGCAATTTTTTATTAGTCATAATTCGAAGATTAAAATATTTAAGTTATGAACCGATAGATTTATGAAATATTATTTTAAGATGGTCATTTTTATGATTAAACAGTTTTAATCGATCGAAAATTATTTTGTTTCAATCTTTTTTTTGAAGGATGTATGATTATAGGGATTCTCTTTAATTTCGATTATAAGAAGGAAAATATTGAATTATCAAGAGTCTCACAATCAGTATCTATTTCAACATAAGAACACATACATCAAACTGAATAATAGAATGATATGACAACACTTCACCACCTTATTCTAGACAAAGATACATTGTATAGGAGCCAGAACAAAACACACTTCTGAAAAACCACAATTTTCCGAGATACTAAAGCACACTTTGATCAACACTACACATTGAATAGAGTTAAAATTAATCTCAAATCCGTCTAAATCGAAATATCATTTTATTTTTAAACCAAATCAAAAGACGAAATATGTTTTCAAATATTCAGGTGGGATTAAAGATTTAGATTTTTCGAGATATCTTAAATATTTTCATGAAAATTCTCGAGAAATCGAAATCATTTGATAGAAGATATTTTCATGAACATAAGCATTTCGAAATTGATTGAAAACGTATTTAGTCTTACTTTGGATATAGATTAATTAATCTGATGAAGTCTACTAGTGAAAAATGAACAGAATGGTCGAAATAAACTGTTCAGATCAGTTTTGAAAAACAATTGATGAGAATAGGAACATTCGACCCTTATAGGGACACTTGATCCCAATTTAAAAGTATCAAAAGTATTAGATTATTTTCAAACGGCAGTACAGAGTAAACCCAATCAAATTCAAAGTGTAAAAACACATTTTTTTCAGTAAGATTTTCTAAAATGGATTGAAAGGAAAATAAAAAAATGTTCTCATCTTCATTATCAACGCGAAAAATCTAGTCGAGATTCAAACTCAACACAACAAAGACTCATAACTCAAAACCAACCGGACATCCATATTGGTCGAACGTGAGGCGCCATTTCGAATCGCTCGAGCGCCATTTCGAATGGTTTCGCGCCAAAACGAGCCTTGGCCGTAACAGGCTCGCGAGCGGCCGTCTGCATCATGAAAGCGAACCTGATTGTCGGATTAATTATGAAGTGGTAATTTATAAGCGTTGGATAACCGGCCGCCACGTTAATTTATGCCGTAATTCGGTGTCGTCTCGCGGGACTCCCACATCCCGATTCGAACACGTGACGCACACATAAGCGAATTCATTTCGTCCGCTAGGATTTTCGCAACAGTGAAAATTGTGGCCATGGTCGTTTTTTGTACGATGTTTTTTTTTTCGATGCTTGTGTGCTTTTAGATCGATGCGATGTTCGACGAGTCGGGTTGAGTTTGGTTTTAAGTCAGGTTAAGTTATTGTAACGGTTTGAATATAAAGGTTTCTTACATTGACGTGAATTTTTGTTTTGCGTCGAATATTTTCCGACGCTTTTGGAGTTGATTATAAGCATGAATTTAATTAGACTTTTTTTCAATTAATTTTAGGTTCGGCAAGGGTTAAGTTTTAGGTTCAGTTGGGTTAGAAAAGTAGTTAGAGTTTCACGTCGATCACACTATATACGATTATCGAATTTTCATTCGGTTCGGTCCGTTGCTATTTTCCGAATAGAAATAAATTCGTTCCTAATTTTATACGGAAGTTTTCATTTCTGATAAAATTTGAAATATTTGATTTTAAAGAATTTTTCTATACTAGATGTAGCATTTTCCTGAAAACTAAATTGTTAAATTAAATTCTGGAAAGTATAATTAATAACAAAAAACATATGTAAATATCAAGTGAATGTAAATTATTCTATTATATAGATGCGAATTCGTAGAAAAATTAATGATTCCATTAAATTATTGTAGTACTAGTGTTAAGTTTTTAAGATGGAAAAATTAATGCATTTACGATTTTTTTACGAAATCAATCTGCATGTACGCGGAAATATTAAAATATTAACGATGTCTTAAAACTATATTGATATGTATTTTGTTTCACATTTAATTGTCATTTTATTCACGTCGATACTTTTAAGATAACTATTAATGAAATATTCACATTTCAAGTGCACGTTACTAAGCGTTTAGTATAATTTATCGCAAACGTGCAGGTCATAAGTGAAAATAATAAATCTAATTAAGATTAGAGGATTTGACTTCAAGGTGTAGTACATGAACGATTCATAGACAAAAACAGAATATTCGAAATAGAAAGGCTTCAGAGCACCATTTCATTTTATAGTTTTGAATTTTTAACGAATCAATGGTCAAAGACCTTTCTATAATTGACCATCAAGGTGTGGTTTTTGAACTTCCTATCAGCGAAAAACGACCTTGCTTCAATTTAAATTCAACCAAAGTACAAAATCGTAATATTCCAAATAATCAGATCTGGTTATTAATAGAGTTGGACATTGTTAGATTATGCATTGTTTTCGATAGATGTAAAGATTAGACATATCACAGATTCTTCGGTATGGGAAAATCGGGGGATAACAATAGTGAGATAAATGAGAATAATCAGTGCAATCTTTGTGCAAAATATAAAAATCTTACTTCTAGATATTGTTGTTTTTATATTTTCCAAACAAATTAGAACGTATTAATTAGATGCATATAATACATTAAAGTTTGAAGTAATACAAAAAATTAGTATATGAATTAGGTACTTTATGGAAAGGACCATCAGCATGACACTCGATGGATCAAATTAAGCCTGCATAGATTTGATTAGGTTAGTTATTTTCAGATTCTACTAGATTGGGTTACGTTTTAGTTTCAGTTAGATCAAACATCATCAGTTTATTTGGTTGTTGCCGATAGTTTACTTCAAAAGTATCAAACATTTGAATCGAAAATAATTTATATTTAGACATAGAAACATGAGACAGGTATTTCATGCATTTATCTGTTTAATGAAATAGATGCTAAAAATACATGTTTCTAGTCATTAATCATTCCGATACATAAAATAGAGGCATTCTTATACGAAAGGATGACCCGTATACAAAATGTTTCCAAACACAGCTTATCGCAAACAAGTTACATAAAATTTTACGCAACCAGCGACTCTCATTCGAATCGACGCGTACTTAGTGCAGTCAGTAATTGTAAAATTGACAAATCAGCAATGAAACGACAATTTTATAGGCGTGAATTAATTCTAAAAGGTGAATGTTGCACGCTCTTTCGTAATGTAAGTAAGCTGGCATTTTGATCTAGTCATAATATCGACTTTCAAATCAGCAGATTCGAGACGAGTTCGATTAGTTAAGCCTGCCTCACACTATTGAGATAAATCGCATAGAATTAGCAACTTATGTGATTGTCGAGATTGTGGTGTTTTAATGGAATGAATTTGGTTTTGTTTCTTTTCTAATTGAAATGGCTGTAGTTTGATTCGTGCGATAGTTTATCGAAAAATTACTTAAGTTGAATACGTACGTACGTGTTTTTTAAAGGAAATAAAGTGCATAACAATAGATAAAAATACAAATAATGTAAATGTTATGTAAAAAGATAAGATCGAATATTTTAAATTCAGATTCGTCCTTTAAAATGATAATAGAAATGCTTTTGCAATGATGCACAAATGTAGGGCCAGTCTTTCAGGGTCAATCTAGCAATAATTTGATAACAGCTGATCTGTTCATTGATAATAGTTGATACTTAAAAGCTTATAATTTACATATTATCCAACACTCGTGGAACAGATCATCAGCACGACAATCGAGATTCGATGGATTAGGTTAGATAAGATTTTTTCAAGTTTGCTTTGATTGAGTTAGGTCGAATATCATACCGATGACTGCTCCACAAGTATATAATATTTTCCATATCAAAATCAATATTTTTTAAAAATATGATTAAATTTGAATTGCAAAGCGTTAAATATGAACTTGAGATTAAAAATCGGTGCAGAATAAAGACCAAAAGAGTCACATCGGAAAACAAACCGAATTAAAGGTTAAATCATCGAAATAATCGGCGATCTTTCCGAATAAAAAACGTGCGGAGATGTCGCACGATTTTCCCGCCACTTTCGAAATTCGAACGGGGCGTTCGCGAACGCCGCGCTCGATAAGCGAACACTGCACCCGTTCGCGAGCGCGGAATTAATTCGGTGCAAGCGATGCACCGGCCTGAATAGTTTCCGAAACGGGCTCTCGCAACTCTATATTTATACATCGAAACGTCGCCTTCGACGAAACGTCCCGTCGGCGAACGTCCGCTTCCGTTCGCCGAATCGGCAAATGGCCGCCTCTCACCTGTTCCGGCTCAGCTGTGTCGACGAAACGTCAACGTGCGAAAGTTGAAACTTGCGCGAACGCAACGGACGACCTTTCACGACGACGATCGACGCGCAACTGACGTCTCTTTGCGAAAATGAACGTCGTTAAACTGATCTTCGTATACAGGCAGATATGCAATTAACGCTCTTATGTATATTAATTTCAAGGTCTGATTTTGTGTAATTAAATCGTTTTGATTTATTTGTGCAATTATGATCGTTATGTTAAGATATGTATAGAGGTGTTTGTTGTATGCAATTTGCGTAGTATTATAATTGTGACGTTTGTATCCTGGGGTCGTTCGGCCGTTGAATGGCGCGAACTCGTTTGAATCGCCGAGGGATGATTTCGACCGAAAAAGCTCGTTTGACCGCCAATATTTTTTTTTTATAACGCATTATCGATATAAAAATGTTGTATTGCGTGTTGAATTAATTAATGTAATATTTATTGCGTCAATTGTTGCGTTTATCTATATTCGATTTGTGCAAACAATTGGGTTGGAAATTGTTTATCGATTGTTTGGAAATCATCCGCAAAACAGAATAGATAATTGTAATATATGGGTAATTGAATTGCATTCTTTCAGAGATAAATAGCTGAATTGTCGAAATGATTATTTCATTATCGTCGTTTAAAAAAATTGCTATTGTGAGAAAATTCTTATTGAAAATAGGTACGTAAACTTTGTGATTCATCGTTACTTTGAAATGTAGTGCGATTTTTTATCCTCAATGAAAATGAGTAATTTCTTATGGATTTGTTTGCTCATCATCAGGGAGTTCCTCGAATACGATGACGTGAGTTCGCCAGACATTTTGGCGCCTAAATTTCATGTGTGAAAACGTGATGTCGAACTATATTTAGATAAGACTTAATAATTGAATTAATTATCAAAAAAAAAAAACGATTTTCTTTACAGTCCTAAAAATGGAAAAAAAACATCATTGCTTCTAATTAATGAAAAAAATATATAGGTAAAGATAAAAATATATATTATGATCTACACAATTAAATTATTCAAAGAAACTATATATCTGACCATAAAATAAAACGATTAAATATACATACATCTTTCCGTTTGCACTGCATTCTCAAAGTGACCTTAGATTTTCAATTTACACCGCATATTTAAGCAAGTAACTCAATATTATTTATCAGTATTGAAAATATACTAAAAAGTATATGAAAGCACTAAAAACGATATGTCGATACGTGTAACGTCGATTTCTATTTAACGTGACATATTTTTTTCGTAATTGCTTTTTCGTTAAAATATTTTTCAATTAACCAAATTATTGTTTATTACTTAATTCAAAACGTATTTCAGAGTTATAAATATTTCCATAGTGTAAATGTGACAGTGTTTATGTGGCTGTTCAATCATCTGCAAAACCACGAATGAAAAATATGTCATCACTTTACTGTCGTTAATCAATTTGAGAAACGACTATGTATTACACTTATGTTTGTCCTCCAATCATTATTATACGAACTACATATGCGAGAATTAATGAATACGTTTTTTAATCTGTTAAATTTAACAGTCTTAAATTGCGGAAGCTTGTATTATTTAGCATTGGATTTGCACGAAAACGAAGTGGAAATTATCTATGTCAATTTAGTCTTATGTTTACGACTTAAAAGAATAAGAAAATGCAAAATTCATAAACTCAAACAAAATATTATTCAGCTCATAAAATATATTGAGTTTATAACGACTATGAATTTATCTCTCGATGCAAATCTTGCTTTTTTCCTAATAAGCATAACGAGCCACTTTCATATTATTCGTTTAATGTCACTATTCGTACTGCGGCTCATTTAATGCTGCTTTGAATAATTTTAATTTATTATTCGTAATCATCGAACGAAGTTCAACATGAAAAAAAATGGTTACAACGAAAAAAATGTTAAATAAGTGTTGTCAAAATCATCAATGTAAAAATTGAGTTCATTGGTCATTGAATATGGCCTCGACTCGTAATTATCTGAGATAATTTCGTAAAAATTACGCGCATAATTCTATACTACGTGATAAGGAAATACTAGAAATGTATAGTTTTGATATTAAATTTTCTCATAGATTCATAAACGATAGAAACGACAACAAATCTTTTATTTATTACATATAAATTTTACAATCATCTCTATACATTTACAATGAAAATCCAAATGAGAATCTAAAACATTCATTAACGTTAAATAAAATTAATTATTTTACATTATAACCAATATTTTTCTACTAATGAACAACTTAATAAAATATTCATAAAATAACATTGCAGTATATATATTTATAATTTATAATAATTGTTAATACCTAATATTTGATTTTTAAATCACAATTAGTATACTGTTATTTCACAGATTGAAAGTCAACACATAGTTAAAAGTTAATCGATTGAATCGTTGTATATTCGTGATAAATTGCTTAAAAAACTTAACTGTCCAAATAATATTTGATTATATAAAATATTATTAATAAAAATCTATGTTAATTTAAATAATCATATAAATTATAATATAATATTATATGTACAGTATATAATTATATTGGGAATTATTTGTAAGTAGTTGGCAGTTTCGTAAGTTTTAGCTACGTAATTCATTGGAATGTGAATATTATTTATCAAAGTATTTAAACTTTATTCAATAAAATTTTTCACAAACCATCAATGAATATTCTAATATGCACCGATTTTCTTACTGATCTATTAAAAATAATGATTGTTCATTTGTAGTAATCTATGTTGAGATGTTTTCAAATAAAGCAATTCTTAACTAATTTATATCATCAACCTTTTTTTCGGAATCGAATATATTTTTAGAGATAAATTGTGAAATAAAATTCATCAGATAATAATATGTTCTATCGAAAACTTAAGATTTAATTCTAATATATAATATTTAACATCAAGGTTTCTGTATATTTCGTCTAATTTAATATTAGAATAATACGAGAGTATCATATTTATGCTAAAAATAATGAAAAATAAAAAATGTTTCCCTAGACATATAATTATAATTATTAATTAGTAGTGTGTGATTTAATAAAATACAATTTGACATTATCACAACAATTCAATGTAAATCAAATTTACAAAAAGTACTAAAATCTAAGACGAATTAATCTATAATAAAATACAAATTTAATTCATTAGATACAAAGTTCAGTTCTTTCAAGTAGGAATAGAAAATTTTCTTTTTGACTGAATCGTTTTTTTTGGAAAATCTACTAAATTCCATACATATTCGTATAGTAAAGAAAGATTTAGAAATTTTTAGATTTAAGGCTTTATTTTGAAGGTGATAAGAATCGTAAAAATTCGGTTTTGTCATTTGACCCGCAAAGCATAGTTAAATCCGTGAATTGCAAGCCAATTTTCTTCGTATAGACGATATATAAATGATTTCCATTTACAAAACTTAATTTCTTAATTCATATTCAATAGACAAAATAACCTAACATCATTTAAAATGATGAGATTTGGCAATGTTACTCAACTAACAATAATTGACTAAATAATAATAATTGTTTGTTCACAATGAATAAGTACATACTTAAGAATACATTGTTTGAATCGTTTTTCATTTTGTCATTGAAATAAAAACAATTAAATCCGTAATTTTAATATACAGATTGACTGAATGAAAAACAAGCAAATTGTGCGTCATAAACTTAATAAATAGCCAAGTCAAACACAACGAACGCATCTGTATAAACAATTTAAAACGGCGAGCGATTTCCACAATTTCATTTTTAGTTTCGAAAATTGACCCTTTTGAGAATCGAAAAATTAGAATAAGAAAAGTCATTAAACTTCACACCTGTATAAATATCAACAAATCACCGAAAGAACGAGCGATTTTCAATTTCGGATTCGAAAATTGACACTTTCAAGAATTGAAAAATTAAGAAAATAAGGCCACCTACAGATATAGCGATATTTCGCTCCGAAAACTAGAAACAAAAAGTCATGCACCCAAGACTTTTTCTTCTTCTCCTAATAATTTTTCTTCCTTTTCTTCCCCTTTATCATTATTTTTTCTTTTCATTTCTTATTAATTGTATTTTTTCTGAATTTTCTAATATAATTACATGTCATAAATATCGCTATGTCTACAGGGAGCCTAGACGTTAAACTAACAATAAGCACATTTTCCTATATCGAGAACGACAAGGAAAGCGCAAATGGCGCACGTAGACGCGCACCTGAACACATCACTTTACCAAAGTTCATTTGAAAATAGTTCTTATTTTGTCCATCATCACTTTTTTCAACCATTACTCTTCTCATATGATCAGAAATACGGTTCGGTTCAGTTTAGAGATACTCCACTATATCGCACTTGATGGATATGTTGGGGCAGCTGAGACCATAGGAAAGGTCCAGACCATGAGGCTGACTTCGGTGTCTTTCTGATAGCAATTTTTGAAAGATGGGCAAGATGGCACATTCGAAGAGTTCAGACTCCGAGCTGGCTGCGTGCATCCTCCTCTCTCTTTGATCGTCTCGACCTCCAGATCCACCGTGGCTGCCGTGGCCTCTGGAGTGCATCCTCGAAGAGCCACGGTCTTGTCCACGTCCTGGTGATGCTGCAATTGAATTTTGGTCTCAATTAATTAAAATTTTCAAATTTATACATTTGGTTTTTGAATAAGACACTCACATCTTCTGCTTTGTCTCGCAGCCGATTGAACATCTGGCGTTGAGAGATGATGAGGCATTCCTCGTCTACCTTGTGAACCCGGTGTGGAAACTCTCTTCGAACCTTGGGTTTGGTTCGAAGGTAGTCTCGCACCTTGTGTGAACAATTGCAACTGCTGTTTATTTGCAGTCTGAAAAAAATATGAAAAATATTGAAAAAAATGTTTGAATATTTCGTTATTGAATGTTGTACGCACTTGTTTAGGTGTTGTTTTTTCAACATGATTAACAGTATCTTGATGTCTTGTTTTAGTTTCTTGAACTATTGCTTCTGGTGGAGTACAATGGTTCGATAGATCATGTCCACTTCCTGAAATTTCAATTAATGTTTAAACAACAAAATGATTGGGTGTGTAATTAATTCTTAGGCACTTGACGAGTATATGATCAGTAAAATACTCAATGGGTTAATTGTAACATTAATGAAGTTAGATTATATCGAATTTTATACTGAAAGTCTATTCAACAAACATATTTTTTTCACGAATTTTTCATTCATTCTTTGATTAAATTAATAAATAAAAAAAATATATTTGTCACCATATTGTGAATCTCGAATGCTAGCATTAGAAGACTTCCTCTCAGGAGTGGTCCTCTGAGATTGGTGAGCTGAGGTTATAGGAGTCTGATGAGGAGTAGTGACTGCCGATGTGGAAATCGGAGTCGGTTGTGGAGGTTGTGTGTATGTCGGAGTCGGAGGAGTTCCATGACTGTGGTGTCTTTGACTCCTTTCGGACACGCTTCGTTGAATCGGTGAATGATGATGACCTGCAACAATTGATTTTCGATCAGTCGAACAATCGAAATGTTTTAAAAAATGAAAATAAATCATTACTCGGAGGTCTTTGAGCGCATGTATAAGCGAACGTGTTCGTATCCCATAAATCACTCTGAGCCACCATATAATTGCTCTTGCGTTTTTCAGAATCTCTTCTTTGACCTGCAACACATTGAATATGAAACAAAAATGCTTTAAAATTGAATAATTATTTATTCGTTTCATATTTACTCAATCGCTTTCGTTCAGCTGTGCTCATATTATAATCGATATCCATAGTGTCATCCATCGTCTCTTCTCTGGCTATCATTGCTGCATCGAAAGTCATCTGTTTCTTCAGTGCTGGCTGTTGAGATTGTTGTTCTGACATGGATCGTTTTTCAGCCATTCCTCTCTTTTCAGGTTCTTCTATATGATCGGCAGCTGTTTGCATCATATCAGTGATTATTGCTGATTGTCCAATGCTGCTCATTCGTCTGTGAGATTTAGCAGGAGCTGTCTGTGCTGGTTTAGCTGCTGCAGCAGCGGCGGCTGCCAAAAGTGCATCTTGTTCGCTTTTCTGATATGAAGGAGGTTGAATTGTGACTTGTTTTACTGGTGGTATTTCTTGTACCTGAAATGGAAGAAATATTGTGAAAATTTGACTCATTTTTAGTATTTAATATTTTTGAATTACCTCTTGTCTCCATCCATATGGTGATTTCGCTAGTTGATCTTTTTCCAGAACAGGTCTAGATCCATTGCTGGACAAAACTTCAGCGTGTCCTCTGAAAGAGTTGCTCGGTTCAGTTTGAGATCGAGTTGTGACTGGTTGTTCAATGCGTCTGACAGGTTCAGGTTCTGGTTGGGATTTGTAATTATTGACTGGAGAAGAATCCGTGTGATTCTTGAAAGAAACGTTTTTAGTTGTTCCTGGTTCTTTTTTCGGAGGTGGCTGTTCCAACATTCCTTGCGAATCGCCTTCAGATGATTTAGATACAGTGGATACCTCTTTTCCCCTAAAATTAAATGTACAAATTATATAAAATATGTTGTTATTTGTTTTTCATAATTTAGATGTTACCTTTCTGCCATTTGTTGTAGAAAGTAATAGTCTTCAGCACCTTGTGATGCTGAAAGACTGCACAGAGATGTTATTTCAGATGTATCTGTAATAAAATAATATATTATATTCATATTTTGGGTTCAAAAAAAAAATATCTATAAATTAGAAAATAAATGTACCCATTTGGCTAGGATTATCTTTCGGTGCCAGAAGAGATGTTGCAATCTTTTGTTGATTCGGCGTAGTTTGTACAGCACCTTTAGCTGGAGCAGTTGGAGTTTCTTGACCCAATTTACCCATCAACATCTATAATCATAATATTAATTAAAGCAAACCCTTAAAATAAAAAAATCTTAATATTTTTATAAACCTGTAATTCTGTTTCTTTAGCCTGTAAAGCCTTTTTGTATCTAGAATTAGTCGCTCTCTGCTCCCTAAGTCTTCTTTCCAATTCAGCAGGAGGTGGAGAATGAGATCCTCCTCCACTTGTACTTCGACCACCTCCAACAGGCCTCAGAGTTGCTCTAATTCGTTTATCAGAAGTGCTTCCACCTTTTTTACTTCGACGAAGCTCAACCAACTACAGATGAAATAATATTAACCCAAAATCATCATTATATTTTAAAAAAAATGACATACCTTGGGCACAAAAACCAGGCATAGAGTAGCAGTGGTACAAAATATGATGAACACCGATATCAAAATGAACACCGCATCTTTGTGATCGGCCAGGACCTATTTTTTATCAATTGATTATGATGATTAATGGTACTTTCTCTAGAATTGAAACGAGCACGCAACACTATTATTACCAATGCAATTGGAGCTCCCATGACACACATGATGACCACATTGTATACGGATAGACCAACGTGTTTGGAATCGTTCAATGCTGGTATCGACACATTCCTCGTTTCCCATGCCAAGAATGCACCGAATATCTAAAAAGGGAATGTTTATATTATCTGAAAATTTAATTGAAGTGGTAATGATTCACTTAAACTCACCATGAGTAAGCCTTTGTATGCGTAAATTACTCCCACGAATATAGTCATCCTTTCCGATTGGCAATATTCATTTTCGCGAATTATCAATATATCTTCACTCGTAGGGTGTGGCTAAAATTTAAATATGCTTATTTGAATGCTCATAGATCTTATTATTGATCATTGAGTCTAAAAACTTACATATGGGTCTAATTGTTTAGTTTCTCTATAGAAGGGATCAGATATTTGCCATGTAGTCATAATCGCAAGATCGATTGCTAACAGTACACCAACAACCATAAATAATTGATAATCTTTGATCACCTATAAATATTCGTTGATAATTTATGTATTGAGTAATTGAGTCTTTGAATTAAATTAAATATTACCTTTTTGTTTAATTTGACATCTGTAAATATGGAATGGACTCTCCAAGTTTTAGAAAACATAGCTCCGAATGCCAAACTAAAACCTGCCATTAATAACCAAGCTCGAGCTGTGCATATGTATGGAAAAGCACCTGAAAATCATTATTTCATAAAAAATAATACGATTACACTATTTTTAAACGTTAATAGATTTTCATACCTATACTACTTAAGCCACTATCTAATCCTAAAAATATTACACTTAAATACGTGAGCATACATCCGATGATGATCAAATTGTTCAAATGAGGTGATGACATTTTTATATATCTAAAAATCAAAATGTTATACTTTTTACTCACTTAATTAATCAATAAAATTTAATGAAAATGTTAAATACCTTTGATTTCTATATGTTATATTGACAACTAAAAACAGACTCGCTAAAATTATTCCTACGACGGAACAACTTGCCAAAACTGCATATATCGTGATATTTACTTGACTATGCTCTATAATGTGCAACGTTCTATCTTTTGGTGGATATCTAGAACAATTTTATGTTTTTTTTTAGGATAAATCACTCTCAAAGCTCATGCGATTTACAAAAAATATTAATTTGTACCTTCCTATCCATTTCATCGGTTCGCCCATTGAAAAGTCGAGTCTGTTCAGTTCTGAGCAATATTCTCCAATTTTGACTTCTTCATCTGCTTGGAATTGTTTTAACAAAATTGAGGCTTTCCTTTCATTGTCATGAAAACGAACAGGACCCTAAAAATTAAGAATTTTCAAAATACTTAAAAAAATAACCATTAACAATCTAATTTTATGCAACTAGAAAAATACTAACAGTAACTCCTTCGAAGCTAATGTTTCTTAGTGCTTCTAAAAACAATTTTTCCCATTCTGGATCTCTGTATTTGAAATCAATAACTGTTTTATTTTTCCGAAGGTGTTTCACTTTTTGTGCAACATGTTGAATCGCTAAAGCGACAGCCCATATTCCTTAAAATTTCAAAAGTTGAAAAATATGTTGGAATATTAGATAACTAAACTAGATTATTAGAATTATTCATTACCATCATATGTATAACCGTGGAATCTAGAATATTCAGATCCTCTTCGACTATCATATTCAACTTTATATTCAGATGCAGTCTATGGAAAAAAATAAAAACTCTAACAACACGTCATACTATGATTTAAAAGTTATTTAAGAATACTTACTATTCCAGAAATTGTAATATCTCCAGTAGTAGAAAGAGGCAATAAATCTGTAATGAAAATATTTATTAGAATTCATTATTTCCTATAAATTATTTTTTGAAATAAAAACCTGTCAATATAGCAGCTTCCAATGAAGTAGCAACATCAGAATCATTACATCCAGCTCTCATATCTTCATGCTTTCTCCACCATTGATCACTATAGGTCCCCATAATTAACCATTGATAAGCTCTACCATACATTTCTAACCTGCAATATATCAATGAGTTTCATCGAGTTTTCTTTAATTTTTTCGATAAAAAATAATAAAAAAAACTTGCTTATAAGCTTCGCAGAAAACTTGGACGGCCCACGATTCGTTGAAATTTCCCAATATAACCCTGACATCCTTTTCCTTCAACTTTTCCAAAGATGTTCTCACTTCCGTAGCAAAACTTTGCGCATCCACTACATGAAAGCCATGCAAATCCAAATCGGCAACTAGACGATTGTGTGCCTAAAAGCAATAAATTATCATTTAACCAATCGATCAAAATTCAAAGAAAATTCATCATAAAACTCACTAGAGAATATCTAGGTTCGTTTTGATAAATTGTGCCAACTCTAGTCCAGTTGAATTGTCTGAGCAACGCAAGACGTGGAAGATTGAATGCATTTTCAGATGGAACGATTCTGAAGAAGTTCGGAAACGAATCTTTCGTGAACATTGGATGAGTGTCGGCGTATGAAAGCTGAAATTAGATATATATATATATGAGTAAATGGATAAATTGGAAAATTATATTAGACATATTTACGAACTTGGGTTAGATGCCAATGTTTGGAAGCTTTAGCTATTGGATCGGTGACATGAGTACAAGCTGCTCCAAATAACATCAATTTATTTGGACCCGAGTGCATCATATCGAAAAACGATTTCACACCCACTGCTGCATTGCACTGAAAATTAAATAGGCATGTTTTCGAATCAGCTAAACGTGAAAATGCATTGAAAACTCTATCTGATTTAGAAACGCTCGGTTATCTCATTGTAAATAGAAGATAAATCTAGTTTGCTATTATGTTACTGGTGTGCGATAAATTTAACGCACTATTCAAATTTACAAACAGCGATTTGTTAAGAATGCAACGTTACACTTACCATTGTGTCGTTCCACCACATATGCAAGCGGTAATTCCGTAAAACGTTGCTGTTATCATTGACGTGTTCTAATGCTAATTTAACACTAGGCATCACACCACGACCTAGTTTTGATAAGAAAACATATTGATATTAAAAAGTATTGTGAATACATTCATAACATAAAACAGGCAGATTTCGATATATGATGTTATCGATAGGAATTGAGTGAAATGTTTAGCATATAAATATTCAAATCGATTGATTTTACCTAAACTCGATTGATCCACACCCCATCCGTAAGGAAAGAATCCGGCGATGTAAACATCGTGCCTTTTATTCAAGATACTCTCCATATTCGGCTTCTGACCGAAGCAAAGAGAGTTTCCCGCCAAAACGAGAAAGAGCGCGAAAGTGACCAACATCCTTCCGGTCATCATCTGCTCCATCGTCAGACTCTGAATTGGCGATCACGACGAACCATGAACCACTGAACACCTGAAAATTTCAAAAATATACAATATGAGAACCTTAGAAGCCAAGAGATGCAAGTGAATTTTTCAAATCACTCTATGGACGTAAATTTAAATTACTCTTTGAAAATCCTTTGAATGTAATCATGCGTTTAATTTCCAAAATAATATAAACGGTTTTGAGATCTCTATTGATATACAATACAATAGAGGAAGAGCGACAATTATGGATCGGTGCTTTATTATGGATAGCTAAAAATTTAATATTATCAAATTTAGATCACCTGTTAATTTTGCATAAAATCTATTATATTGATTTAATGCATAAATTAATCACTAATATACTAGTTATTGTTTTATGCAACATTAACAGGTGGTCTATATTTGGTGTCATAAATTTTACGGTGATCCATAATAAAGCTCTGATCCATATTTACTACACCCTTCCTTTATATCATTGGATCACTTAACAACTTTATAAAATTTTAAAGCTTTTTATTTATGCTATATGTCTTTATATTAAGATGAACTGATTTACAGACATAATGATTTTCGGATTCAACCCACGATGAGTAATCAATTCAAGCTTTTATGAAAATATTAACGCAAGCCTATTAAGAATAAAATCATACGATTTATACAATATTGATGCAATTTGCACCAAATCACAACTCGAGAGCAACACAAACACAGAAAAATTACTACATAAGACAATCGACTTTAAATGCAATTTTCTCAAAATTCATCCACTCGCACTAACACCCCTTGGCTTTGAGGGTCCTAGTGCACAATGAACAGGACCGAAATAGAAAATTCGAAGGCTACGAAGTGGCAAAGTTCCGCCGGCACGAAACACACGACCGTGAATGCGCTTCGACGATTGATCGCCGAAGTTTCGTGTGGTCATGGTCGTGTTTCCGTTTGTTCGTTTTCGTTTGAGGCCGTTTATATTTATGAAGGCGACTTTTCAGGTTGTTTTCCGCTTTCCGCTTAGGCCTTCGTTTGACTTTTTAACGCGAATCGATTTTTTTTACTTCTTCTTCTACGCGGAACGTGAATGCGGTTGTACGCATACATGGTTTTTTTATGATGTTTCTGTAAGCCGATTATATCTAATGAAATTAAATATTTTAAAGAGTTTTTTTTATTAGGGGCGTTCTATTTTTGAAATAAATTTGTATTAGTTGTGTAAGTAATATAGCCATATTATTTTTTGTTTGATATTAATATAATTAATCTATAGATTCACTATAATAATATGGCCGTAATAAACTGTCAATATTCGAATATACCTATTGAAAAGTCTTATATTGATAATACTGTAGTCTTCGTTTTATTCTATTAAATACTAGATAATTCTAATAAATAATAATTTTGAATGAAATTGAAATTGAATTTGAATTTTAAAATGAAAGTTTTCAGAAATGTATTGAATCTTATTTATGAGTTCAGATAACTTAACATGGAATATAACGAAAACGACATAATATTTAATTAAACTAGTTTTAAAAATATGATTTAATACATATTTCTATCAAAATTTATAATACATTGATGATTAAAATTTTGATATTCAATATTTTTCAATAATATTTGTATGTGAAATTAAGATTTTTTCAAATAAATAATTCTAAAAATGATTGAAAAACTAATGTTATGTTCTTAATTTATATTAATTCACCGAAAAGTGTTCATTTCTTTTATCAACATATTTCAAAACGAATTTGCAGAAACTATTGAACATCATTCTGAATTAAATAAATCCAATTAAAAAAAAGACCACATACACAAAAAAGCGATAACTACATAAAAGACTCAAATCAAAACGTTGAAAAAAAAAAACAATAGACACAATTGATAAATCAAAATTCAAACTCAAATCAGAAATCGACGGCGATAAATGTCACCGCCAGCGAAAGAAAACTCACAGTGTGTCGCCACCCCTAGATGGACCCGAGCACATTTTGCACGAAATAATCACTGATTACGTATCTGTCAGCCCCCAAGTGGAACCAGGGCCGGACTGGTCTCAGGAAAACGCCATGGTTAGCTCACGGGGAGCTTTTCCACGCGTTTTCAGCGAAGCTCTCGCCTGAAAAGCCGATCAATTTCCATGTGCGGGCTTCGAATCGACAATTTACATGCGATTTTGATCTCTATCAATTAAGGGATTAAGGTCGCTTTTGGCGTTTTATAGTCGCGACGTTTGGCCCCTTTTGGGTTCGGTTGTGCGAAAGGTTAGATGTCGACTGGGTGCTCTGAAGGAAAATGGCGATTGAGTTTGAAAGGTTGACTTTTGTATGGGATAATATGGGTGTTGTTACGTTTTGGATGTGGGGTGGTTGGTATTTATTCGACCCTTATACGTTTTGATTTATAATTATTACAATTTATGGTGTAATTTTGAATTTTATTAATATAATTATCATACTGTTATCATTTTTGTCAAGGTATTTTTCTGGGATAATTATTTTATTTATCTAGAGTATCTTCGGTGCAGACATAAAACTGTATGTTTTTCAACCATGAATGTATTTTTTTTTAATAAAAAAATATTTTTCAAAAAGAGTGCAAATGTATTAAATTTCAAATCATTATTAAATTCTTCAACGAAAATTGTTAGATCAATTGGAAAAATAAGTAAATTCTAGTTTTTCCAAGTCTATATGAATGCTTTTCAAATAATTTAACAATTGGGTTAATTTGATTAATATGTCGAATCACATTGCATTTTCAAAAAAATATGAAATATTTCAATGATAATTTCATAAGA
This sequence comes from Cheumatopsyche charites, assembly GCA_024721215.1. NCBI lineage: Eukaryota > Metazoa > Arthropoda > Insecta > Trichoptera > Hydropsychidae > Cheumatopsyche > Cheumatopsyche charites. Next base: position 7,710,360 of record CM045576.1, on the reverse strand, counting down.
ATTATAAAAAGTTAAGTCAATCATAGTATGAAACGTATGTGGGTTACTTTACGGGGTGTAACATCGATCGATATGCGCGCGACTTTGGTCGTAGATGTAGCTTTTTTGACCAGAAGCTTTTAGTTTTAAGCTTATTTTCTTCAATAATTTTTAGATTCAACAATAATGTTTCAAATTTTACAAAAGCATAATAAATTGAATTATTTTTGAAAGCTTTCTTTTTAATTTAACAAAATTAAATTAAATATAACACAAAATACATTGATTAGTTTTAAACTGAAATTGAATAAAAAATATATGTATAAGTATACGCATGAAGAAATATAACATTTATGAAAACGTGTTTACTCACAGTTTTTATATAATTTATTTATATTTTATAAAGGCAGTAATGTACATATGTGTGGACGTTTATTTTTATCGTGGAAGTTTTCTCTTTCATAAAACAAAATAAAATATTCTCAACAACTTTTACACATAATGATATTGTAAATAGGGGGCTGTCATGGCTGTTGGCTATGTGAAATCCTTGATTACGCGTTGACACCTGTCTTTCTATCTAACACTTCAAGAGAACGTCAACTTTCGTATTATTGAATGAGAAATTTTCAAAAAAATAAAGGATCTCTCCGTATATCGAATAAACGTTGACTCACGAAAACGCACATAATATATTCTGCGAAAATATTGTATAATAAAATAAAAATTAATTTAAACGAATCATCAACGAACGCGAAGTTTCATGAATGAAGTTTTTATTTCGCGCCGACAGATGTCTATCGGGAAAAAAGAAAATCGCTTTTCCTCGGACGCAATCTTCTCGTGGAAAATTATTATTTCATATTTGCACGGATTTTCGAATTATCGATCACTTTAAAAATATATTCTTACGGTGGCGTTAAATTTGCATTTCCTATCGTCGGATTCGATATTTCATTGGAATAACGTCAACAGACGAGGGTTGGAAATGAATATACTATTATTTGACAAAACACAGAAGATTGAAATTGAAGTGTGTATATTTATGCACATATATGACGGAAAAAATGATGAGGGGGGGGGGGAATGTATAAAATAATATATTTATATGTATGAGAATATATTTTTTATTATGCTTTTCTTGTTCTCCATAGAGATGAAACTTTCTCTCCCCCTCACCGCGGGGTCACGTTTTTAGGTCAATCTTGTAGAATCTCACTATCCCTGAAATTCGCATATCTTTGATCTATTTTTGCTGTTTTTTTCTCCCTCTCGAATATTTGTGTCAGAAATGGGAAATAATTTTTTGTGCAGTTACATTTTATGTTTTCCGTCTAAACGAATTTGGTGAAATCAAGACACTACCATTTTCCATCGACCCAATTTGATTAAAAGCTTCACCACCACCACTTTTGTCAAATTAAATGTGTATTTTTTTTTTATATACGCGCGCTTTGTCTACGCAATATTATGTGCATTTACAAAAGCTATGAAGATATATCATATTACATGAAAAAAAATGTTAATTTCTCATCAATATTTATATTAACAAATATTCAATAAAACCTTTGTAAAATTTTTCAATAATTGAATCATTTTTATTTAAATTCAACTCATTTTGTAAATAATAAGTTAAGTGCGTACAAGTGAATGAGTCAAAACTCTGGATATGAAAAATACTTATGGTTCGATAATAATTTAAAGATAATGCATTCACATCTTATTCACGATTTAACATTTAACATACCTATCATTTATATCACAACTCTATTTTTTCGATTTATACTTAACATGATATAAAATGTGATCCATCAAAATAAATTAATTCTTTCCTTTTTTAAATATTTTATTAGACTATCCATTTCAGATTTGTATTAAGAATTTACACACGAAAAATAAAAATTTCAATTCAAAACCGAATCTAATAATTTTCCGAACGTTCCCATCGTCGAAGCGATGAAGAAAACCCGCCGACTATGAATTTTCATAAAAAGCTCGTATAAAAAGCACGAGCGGGAAATTCGTGTGGCAACCCTGAATGCTTACGGAACAGTAGCAAGACCAATTCGGAACTAAATTCGTCATCTACTTCGGCCGCCCCGAAAATATTTCATTTTTCAGCCGGATCACTCTTGGCGAATTCCGAATACAGCCTTATTTTCGAGCGAGCGATAACAGACTCGACATTCGTACCCCGAAGCGAAAAATACGGTCCATTTTCGTCTGCGAATCCGATTCGATTTGTAACGTTTTGATCGCGCACATGGAAAAAAATCATAAAAATATAAGATGAAAAACTAGCCTAAAGTCTCAGAATCGAAACGTAATAAGAGTCTGAATTCAACACAAACAAAAATCATCTCTATTTTATTAGTAAATAGAGAAATGATTCGAATGCAATATCAAATTATTGCATTCGATTGATCAAAGGTCGTATAAGCGATGATGATTTGAATCGATAATGTATCTTATGCTAGGTTGCAATAAGGTCGATTTTTCTTCGTTTTATGCTGTTATATTGTGAATTTACAAAGTTATCCCAAATTAGGAGCGTATAGAGGGGGATGGGAGGGCGGAAATCGTGCGAGAGGGACGCACTGAGGTTTAATGTGCAGTATCGGTAAGGGGAAATGCGGGCGGGAGAGAGACGGAGCTATACGGGTCACAAATTCGGCTGTCATTATCGTGCGCGCACAACAACGCGGGACCTTTATTCATTCGCTCCTATTGCGGAAATGGAACAATATATTTTCGTATTGATGGATATGATTGGTTCGAATGTGAAAATAAGTTTCGAATTATATCCGAATGGGTTTTCTTTAGAATATTTTAGTGTTTAAAACGATGAGTTTTCCTATTTGAACGTCGATACAATCGCATAATAGCGAATCTCTCGGCAAAATATGGGATGAAAATTGGGTTAAAATAACGAAAAGTGTGAAGAGGTTAGGATTTATGTTGAGTTTAAATGTGAATCGAAACAATAGGAAAATGACGCGAGAAATATCAAAAATGTATTTTGATTACAGAATAATTTAATATTTAGATATAATTTTAACTTACATATTTTCAAAGTGCGAAGAAAACACATCGAAATGTCAATGAACGATTATTCTTTTTTTTTCCAACAAATGAAACTTATCAATCAAATATTCATTTAATATGAATTAAAGTTTCAAATTTAATCAAATAATAAATTTTACGTATTAAAGAAGCTAATTAGTATAAGTTCATTATTATCGTATAATTTTATAAAAATCGAAAATTTAATCAATTAAATGTGAATTTTCCGGAAAAATCGTCGAAAAAGGTCCCGCATTAGGGGGTGTACGTACATAACGTTATATGTGTATGTTTCATATGATATTATAAAGTTGATACAACACACGACAGGGACGGACTCACTTTCACCCACACTTTCACTCTCTGTCGCGCCCGTACGGACGTAACCTCACTTCCTATATATTGTAGGGGTTGCAAACCCTTAGCTTTCTTCGGTGCATCACAATTAAATTCGATTAACCGTTTTATATCATTTTAATTACTCATGGATCCAAGTTGTAGACATTAACACTGTATTATCATAAAGATTGAATATTTATTTTCAAAGTTTCATTGTGTCGCTTTCGTTCGCAAGTTAGCAGAAATCTGCTTAACAATTAGTGCATTTTGAAAATGTTTGACAAAACGTCATAATTTTGAGATATGACATTCAAGTGATTTGTCTCCATCTTGCAAATTTTATGCATCATTCCTTACAGTATCATACATACAAATGAATTGTAATAGACGAGCGGCATGATACATTAGAATCGACAGGTAAAATATGAGCATTCCGATACAACGAAACATCGTACAATCGGTTGATGGATAGCACTGAAAAAATTCCAACGCTATTAAAACGGATTAGAGCGGCCATTGTCTAGTTTTAAAAGATGATATATGTACGGGCACTTTACAATTGACGCCAGATCAACAGGTAGACAACGCTTTTTTTTTACGTACCTTTTACAATTCGAGTTACACAGGTATCACGGTGAACGGCCTGGCGGGTCGTCATGTTTAGATTGTCTCGATTGAAAAATTTTTGAATATGATTTTTATTACTTTGGATCTATCTATCCGCTGTTAGAATGCGTTGCTCAACTTCAATTTATTATATTTGAAATTTTCAATTCGAGTTCCATTCGTTATATTGATGGATGATTGTGTGAGTGAATTTCTTTAGAATTGCACAACCGAGTTCAATAAACGTATAAATTTTATATTTGAATCAACCAAAAAGCTTACAATTAGTATCAGATCATTAGATCTTTACAGGATATGATTTTTTAACTGTAAGATATGAAATGTGAATTGTAATAATGATACAGATGTGTGAACAATAATTCACTAAATTATGCAATCGGGCAAATGGTACTCATAGAAGCTGATAAAACACACACAAACGAAAATTCATTATTCACATTAAGTAACTTACAAATCAAGTCAATATTCATATATCGATTTAAATATTTTTCATTTCAAGTTCAATTGTTTGCAATATTTTGACGAAAATGATTTTAACGATTGGAAAACATTCTAAATGAAAATTGTTCAATTTGAAGTAGAAAGCCCGTATTTGCAGAGAAAACAATTTGATTCAATTCGAAGTACGAGTAATTTGTTCATACACGTGTCTTACGAATGAATATTTGATTTTGAATAATTTATCGATGTGACATGAGGAATTTATAAATCGGCACGCATATCGATGTTTGCGTCCGCCTACAGTGGGATTTATAAGTGAGGGGTGGTCGAGAGCCACCACCATGCGAGGGAGACGCCGCTATACAATTATAAGGACGAAAGAAAAAGATATGATGATATATTTTTGAAAAAAAAAAGAGGGAAAAGAAACCTGTTCTCTTTCATTATTTGATACGCTTGATGAAGGGTGACCAAGCGTTGTGTCGGTTTTTCGGTTTCGGCGTCTGTTCCCGAATGTGGGGAAAACGATTGAATTTTGAAATGTCACCGATCGATAATTCATGGGCGCCATGTTTCGCGGGTGAACAATTGATTTGCGACGCTCAGACGTGCGTAATGAGCTTTCGGGATTCGATTTTGCGAACGCCCCGTCGCCGACGTGCGGAATTGCCGTGGAGATTTAAGGATGTCGAATTGTATGATTAAATGCTCTGAGATTTTATTCATTTCCCTCAAGTCACGGAAATGTTTCAAATTATTATGTTTTGATCAATTCATTAATTATTCTATGTAGAAGTAGATTTTATTGAGATACAGTAAGTTTCTTGAGTAGTTTTTTTTTATACATGAAGTATGACAGCCTTGGATTAGTAAACTTATCGTCACTTAAAAGTATCAACCAGGTTTTATGTATTAAATGCGAAATTTTTCTTGAGAGATTGAATATTTTAAAAATCAAATTGCACAATTCATTTTAACTGTTGTTTTTCAGTAATAAAATGTGTCGTTCGATTAGTGAAAAGTCTCGATATATAAAAGAGGTTAAATTTCAATAACTTTAAACGAATTCAACAATTTAATAATTACTGATTATTCGAAAAAATGACTAGAAACCGCTGTAAATACGAAAACGCAGATGATTTCTCAAAAAAAAAAAAAAATACTCCGATCGGAAAATTCCCAATAAGAAAATTTTCCATCGACATTCCAATTGGAAAAAACAAAATATCAAATCTCACTACTAAAATTCAAATTCAAAACCGTCGACAACAAACGAACGAATCGAACGCCAGACGCAGAACAAAAGAGCCACCTGTCAAAAAAAAGAAAAAAACAAATGAAAATTAAAAACGACGGAAAAAAAATCGCAGGTGCACCGACGCAACGACGGACGGCGCGGAAGCGGAAGTGCAGCCCCTCGGCCGCACGGACGCACGGAGGCACGGAGGCACGGACGCATGGTCGCCCCCGCGCCGATCGTCCGCCCGCGGACTCCGTCGGTGTTAGTGGCGGTGGCGCGGCGGCCCCGGCAGCACGCGAGCGGCCGGCATGGCGCGCGGGGCGCAGCGCCCGCGCCCCATTCCGCCCCCCGCCGCCCCGCACCCCTGCGCCCCTCGCCGCTGACCGCACCGGACGACGACCGCGACACGACACGACACACATCGGTACGTCATCTTATTTACTTATTACAACTCGAAAATTGTCTTTTCGATGAACGTAAAAAAACATAACCTCAAATTTGTTTCGAAAATAATAATAAACCGCCCCCGCTCCGCCCCTGCATCTTTGCACCGGAACTCCGCTTCAACTTCGACTCCCCCTCCCGCTCTCCGTCCGTCCCTCAGTCCATCCCTCTCGCACTCATCTAATGCGTATTCACTCACGCACTATTGTCGTGTATCATATTTTATTTGTACGCGTGTACGTATGTATATATATATATATATTTTTATTTTATTTATTTATATTTATTTCTTCTCGTCGAATGTTTGTTTATTTTTAAGGCGCGTAAACACGCGAGTGTGCGCCCACATTTATACACACACACACACACCCTCGTGTGAAAATGTGCGCGTATATTTTTTTATTATGCGCGGGAAAGTCGGGAATTGAATTTTTTTTTTTTTTTTTGAAATGCCGCTCGCGAGCCGAGTTGCCATATTGGAAAAGTTTCGCGCGCGAGTTTTAAAACTAGATTAAAATCGAACGCTTCCGAGAAGTCGTGTTTACGTTTCGCGCAAACAAACGCGCTTTATAATAAAAAAATATAGGAAAGGAAAATTTCACTGTAGATCGATCGTTCGGATTTTCCGGTTTCGACGCGCCGATTTTCCGGCTTCGCGCGGATCGCTTTTACGCGCGGTCAGTGTTTTGCGGAAAGATTCGAAGAAATAAAAGAAAACTCCAAAGAAAAGTTTACGGTGGAGAAAAAAACAAATCGCAATTGTATCCAGAGTACGAAAAGGAAGCGCCTTTCGAGACGATAAGGTACACGATCGTAAACGGCGGCGTTACGACGCGTAAACGCGTGTTCGCAACGCTCGCGAATAAATCGCTCACTTAGGCAAATCTCTCGTATAAATTTAAAAATACGCGCGTTCAATATCCGGAACCGAGCTGTGGTGCTTTTGATGTATTTACGTGCCGCTAAATAGCACGAAGCATGCCGCTAAATAGCACGAAAGCATGCCGCTAGTTGGCGATTGAAGTGTAGTGGCATACGTGTCTAAGCTTTGCTAGTATCGAGCATGCTCAAATTTAGTTTCTTTAAAAGGGATACTAATGAACATGCTTACAATAAGTGCTAGTTATAGCATAAAAAAGTAATTTGAGCATGTTCGATACTAGCGATTCTCTAAACACGCATGCTATTTCATTATTTTTCATTCGTATGTCTTAAGGTAAATTCACATATAGTTCCTGCCATTTGTATTGCTATTTTAACCATCTCTAGAATATCAATTGAAAGGAAAAGAAACAGCAACATAAATAACTAGAGCTATATGTGAATTTTGAGCGAGCTTTTGTAGTAGAATGTGCATCTAGCACATCGTAGATGAAAAATTTACTTACTTTCAGTACATTTTTTTTCTAAAATACATTATATGGAATAAGATTTTAATACAAATACGTAGGCTGTATATAATGATAGTGCGGCGCGTATAGAGCATATTGTTGTTTTCAAGTACGGTCAATGACATCTCCTCTACAAAAGGGTCCATTTCTAGTTGTAGAGGAATGCAGCAATACGCATTCCGTTCACGTTGAATTTTAATACGCGCTCCGCTACGTATAAGCATAAAAGCGATCGATAATTCCACTCCGTATGCTGTGTATCAAAAAAAACGTAAAAAAAACGTACGTAAGCACGTATACGTTTCAATTTTTCACGTCGCATGTGATCGTTACGTGCATGTACGTAATAAATTCCACACACCGGTACGTTCGTATTTTAAAGCGATCGAATTTTCCGAAGGCGTACGCGTGCGTTACTCCTCACAGACACACATACACACAAACAGACATACGTATATATCGTAATATATGTATGTGGTATATATGATATTATGTCATGGTTATTGCATTCGCTCGGAAATTCCGGGTTTCATACATTCGTTCCTATTTTCTTATTCTTTGCGCGTCCCATGTGTAGCTATTTCAGATTTTCTAGTTCGCGAGGGTTCATTGTTTTTTCTCGACGTTGAATATATATCAATTTGTTGATCTCCACATTTCTCTGTCGTACGTTACACTTGGCGTGTGTGTGTGTGTTGCTTACGATGTGTGTGGACTATGTGCGAGAATCGAGGCTGTGTTCGTAGGGTGTGTCTGAAAAAAATTGAGATGACGTATCGATTGGGCCTCATACGTTTCTGTTTCGCGGTGTCTCATATTTTTACGGCTTTTTTTCGATTTTATACAAATTTTAAATTAATTTCATATTTTTGATTATAATATACACCCAGTTCTAGACTCAAATGATCGGAATTTTCCGAACGAATTATGTTAAAGCGAGAAAATTTTAGTTCGTCTCTGAGGTCTAAAATTTGGTTTATCTCGCTCCAATGTCTTTTTTCTGGAAAAAACTGATCGTATATGACGTCTGAAAAGACCAAGGGGTAAAAGTGACTTTGCGGTGATTTCGAGAAAAGCGCGTTCTAAGTTGACCATGTTCCAACATGCATTTGGAGGAAGTCGACTGATTTGATGATACATCTCGGCACACGTTCAATCATTTACCATTTATTCAATCTCCATGAGTATTTTTGAGAATAAGTTGTGTTCATATTTGGTAAAGTTTTTGCATCATTACATTTTACTATTTGTAGGAGAAATATTTATTATTTTAACGGTAACAATTGTGCTGTGAAAAAAGGGATGCTCGTCGTTTTGAAAGGTTATTTTTGGTCCGTTTCGCGTTTGAGATTTTCCGTATATCCGGTGGCTTGGGGCGAATGTCAACATATTTTTAAATATGGGTCAGGAAAATCTTTCACGCATTTCCACGCGACCAATATGGAAATTTATTTTTATTATACACTCAGTTGTTTGAAAATAGTAAATCTTCGAGAGTGCAACGACTCCGTCGAAATAAAATGGCCCTAAATAATTCTAAATTGTGACTTCCATAAAAAAAAATATTTTATTAGATTTTTTATTTATAATACAAAGAAATCAAGATAATTCGTTTCGAAAACATTTTTATGAAATGAAAATTCAATAGAATATAAGTTTACCTACACGAATAAATATTAAAATATCAATTTTATTACTCTCAAATATTTCTTTCGTTATAACAACGCAATTGGTATTATAATCACTCATTCAAATAATTTTTATATGTAATCACTTGAAATGATCATAGAAACCAGTTTTAAGCTACGGATTGAATTCCATTATGAAAAAGATAAAAAACAACCAATGCATAGGTATATCATACCTACTGAACATCTATTATAGTTTCATTTTGATATTCGTGTACGATTGACCGGATAAATACTTCTCAAAGTTTTATAAAAATCAAAACGAAAATATGTATCATGAATTAAAATAAAAGCCAATATTCAAAATTTCTCTTGAACCATTAAGAATTGCATTTTCTCTGTTAAAAATTATTCAAGTCTACACACTACATTTTTATGAAATTTCATCAAAATTGATGACTCAAAACACAAAATCTCTCTTTTTGAGTAAAACTTCACTCTAGCATTTACTAATAACGAACAAAACGAATGCACCAATGCATTTTATCGTGAACCAAACTCCCTAGGGTCATCCCCAATTTATTGATTGATGACCAATAGACAAACACCCCTATCTATACAAAACACACACAACTACAAAAATCCTCATCCCCAAAACACCCCAAATGATTGGACTCTTTCACGAAATTTAATTATGCACGCGCTGCACCAGAGAGGACACCGGACGACACCGAAAGTCCGAAGCGGTGGGGGGAGCGGGCGCTCCGCCCCCCGGGGGCCCCCGTCGAACATTCACGACGAGGAAAGCCCCCTTTCCGGACTTTAATAATAATCGGATCCGTGTCGGTTACGCTTTGGCGCGCCAAATTCGAATCGCCCGGGTTAATTGGGGAATTCGTTAATTTTCTAGGTGTCCGTTTTTTGGTTTTCGGTGTTTGTTCGTTTTTTATTAATTGTTGTTTTTGTTATATGTGATTCGATGGGGAAAGTTTTCTTATTCACTTTTTAAAAGGAGGTCTAATGATTTTTTTGAGACCCGCTTATGAGGCAGAAGTCGATCTTTCTATAATTTCTATAATAGCCGAAATACTATTTTATCAAAATTTCTTTTAATTCAAACAAATGAAAGGAAAGATCATCTATCTATCTATCTATCTATCTATCTATAATATAAATTTACTAAGCGTATTTGTACGTTTGTTTGTACGTTTGTTTGTACGTTTGTACGTTTGTACGTCTGCCCGGGATTTTGTATGGAAAATCTTCAAGCGTCAAATTCAGACGGTGCAAAACATAGCAGCTTTGCACCTTTTGCACAGCATTTAATTCGAAACTAAATAAGAGAATATGTTAATTTGGATCTTACAGCCGATGCAATAAGATCTCCTTTCGTATCTTCTGGATATTTCGGAAAAAAATCTGTACATACATACCTTCGTACAAATTTAACCCTTAATGCTGATTATCGATAGGTAGCATTTTCGAATATCAAGCCACCGTCGACCGCTTTGTTTACATTTTCAAATATAATAATTAATTTTTGAAAACAAATAGTTTTCGGCCATTTTGTTTTTCCGGATCGGATCGACCGGAAATTCGTTTCTAACCCTTCAATGCCCAGACAATTAACACGTTTGGTACCGATATATTTTTAATATTTTTTTTAAATTATATTACGAAATTTGAATGGCATTTTTTTTATAATGACTAACAAAACTTTAAATTGATCATATAAATTGTATGGTTTGTTTATAATAACCGAAATATAAATATGTATTATTTAGTTTTGCAGCTCAATGAATGCTGTTCCAGAGGTTTATTTGATTTTTACTTTTTGAGTTCATTTTAATTTTGTTTTTTATAATAATCAATTTTTCGAAAACAATTATTTTCGGTCATTTTTTTATCACGTCTATGAATATGTAAATTGACCGGAAATTCGTTCTTACACATTAAAAACTGGACAATATTTTAACTCATTCAGACTTGATTTTTTTTTTCAATATTTTTCATGTAAATTATGATTTCAAACAAAGCCCGAAAGTTAAAGTCGAAAATATTCGCGGCAAACGGATCAGCTGTTTAAGAATTCTTTTCAAAGATGTATGAAATCAGTACTTAACTATTGCAAACAAAAGATATTCAAATTATTTTCAATATATTAGGTACGTGAATTTCTCTTAATATTAATAATTTTGGAATTTTCGAAATTGTGAGCGAAGGTAGATATAGATCGCCTCAAAAATTATAATCTTAGGTACTACTGCTAGTTAACTTAATTTTCATTTGAGTCCATTATTTCTATAACAAATTCACTGAATACGGAAACAAACCTGCATGATAGTAAAATGACTATTTGTATAATGCTGTGCAATTTGACAAGAAAATTGATGTATTTTAAAATCAAATCAAAATATTTTTTTCAACACAATTTCTTATGATATTATCTTATTCTCAATATATTTATAAAAATAACAAAAAAAAATTTTTTTTGTAACATATTTTTCAATATCTCAAAATTTACTCATCATTGAATCGTCAAATGATTCGTGTCTTGATGTTTATTGGAATAATCATTGAATCATCGGCGTTCTCAATTATTTTTTATTGCCCCGACAATCCTATGAAAGATCTCGGTCAGTATCGACTTTAGTAGCTTTTTTACGACCAGAGAGCAAGGTGATGGAGTGGTCATGGTTCCATGTCTACGTACCCATTAAAGGTTGGCTATGCGAAAAAGGAAAAGGGGAAAAACCGTGTGCGAATCGCGTGTTTTATTCGATTTAAGCTTGATTAATTTATTTTAAGTATTTCATCCGTGTAAAAATTTCATTAATATCAAAACAATACGTCAATTTTCCCATGCTAGCAATACGAAAAAAATAATTAAACGACTTTCCAATTTACTCAGAGCCCACACACGATTGTTTTTCGTTCAATTCTGAAAAGTCGTACGAGAAACCAATCTGCGACTTCTGAATGAGGAAAAAAAGGCTTCGATACGCTTTTCTCGGTCGACAAATAAAACTTCACACGCATTCGTCACATAATAATAAAGTCGCGATGAAAATAATAACGTCGTGCGTCACTTCCATCGCGGTTATTACCACACACGGAGATCAATTTTCTCTAATACACTTCTTTTCATTTACTTAGCGAGGGATTATTCTCGGAAAAACAGTCGGATAATAATTTTCTATCCAGAGTTGAGAGCGCAAATAATTTCCCGGGCACACGATAAATAATATACGACTCAGAGAGAGATAGAGCAGAGCGTGGAAATTCGATCTTTTGCGATTCTTGATTTGCAATTTTTCTTTACACGTGCCCGTACGTTATTACGGACGAGTCCTGCGAGACTATCCCAGAATCCTAATACTGATTTTTTTCTCTATCTCTCTCTTTCTTATTTAGAACTTGTTCGATGCAGAGTAATAATGTAGGATTCGCAGGTCGAGTCGAGTGGAAGTCGATTGTTCGTTTGAGATTTTTTTTTCATCTCTCATTGTCGATTCTGACTATTGAATGTTATTTGTATTGGCTTCGTTAATACATATTTCGAATGTTCGTGTTGTGTAATGATTTTACAATCATCAGCCACATCAAATGTTCATAATTAGCTTTAAGGACAACATACTTATGTCACACTATCATTCGACTCAATAAGCTTGTGAAAATCCCGAACATCGCCACGATTTCGATTGTTAAATGTGAAAAGCTCAACTATTAGGAATCGAAAATGTGAATTTCGAAATAGGCATAAGAAAAGGGGGTTCGAAAAATTTCATAAGCTAATGTTTTTTTCGCTCCGTTCGAAATTAATTATGTGCCCTTATTGGAATTCCGATACGATATGCGCATATTCGGCGTCGACGACGACGCCCACACATTTAAATATTCGAACACTTCGCGGAATTTAAGTCGCTTTTTACATTCGCCTTTCGCGTGTGTGACTTTACGTACGTATGGAAAATGTTAAGCACGTGATATGTCGTAGGAGCTCAGGAAATTTTTCTTTAATTCAAAAGCGTATTTGTATGAGGACCCTGTAGAAGTCAAAGAGATATGTGCGCACGATTAAATATTGAGGAATCTTTATTCAAAGTAGAATGTCTGTTGTAATTATAGAAGTATTCGAGAATTGTTAAGTAATATGTTAATGCTGATCTTGAAATAGTGATTTTTAACAGTAAAGTAATTAAATATCAATTTTATTAATATAAAATTAAAAACAGTGCCAATATGCATTTTTAGATACAAAATCTGCATTCAACTCTAGTCACTCAAACTCATCAGCTTTAAGGTTCTCATACATTTATCGAAATCGAAACCCTCCGAAACGAAACGTATGCAAATGGCTCGACGGGTCCGAGACGGCCACATCTCTCTCCTGCGCGAACATCTTGATCTGAAATTGAAAACAGAGTCGATATGAGTCCAGATTAAAGGTAATGCGTGCGGGGAGAATCGGAAAAGCGAAAGCGGGGCGGACTTATCCGAAGGGAACGGGGCGCGAGGAGGAGGAGGAGGAGGAGAAATGGGGGGGGGCGTAGGCTCCGGGGGCGCGTATGAGGGGCGGGGCGAGTCTGCGGCGCGCCACGTACGCGGCCGGCACATTCTTTTTTCTTTCTTTAATTTCCCCCTGCGGCCCCCGCTTCCGTGGGGGCGCAGCGCCGCCGGACGCGGGGGCGGCGGCGCCGGGGGACGGGCGCCCTCCCCCCCTCCGTCCGGCCGGGAAAAACTAACCTATATTTATAAGTCGGCGTGTGTGTATATTTTCTAATTAGAAACTCACTCTCCGGACGGCTCGCATGGCAACCGGAGGCTCTACGGCGACGCGCGCCGACAGGGAAGACAATATCGCAAATTAGCGAGGTGCGCGGCCGTGCGAGGGGAACGGAATATGACATGTGCGCCCCCCGCACCGACTCACCCCTACGCCCTCCGCCCGTAAACTCGGAAAACCCCCCCCCCCTCCCCGTCCGCCCTCTGCGTATATTTATTTATTTTATTTCGGCTCCCTTCTTCTCGAACGCGCGCGTCCGGAGAAATGAGAAATATCCTCCGCTTAGGTGGGGATCGGGGGCGGGGAGCGGGAAAGCGGGAGACGGCGAAATGGTAGTTTTTCTCATTTGATAATACGCGGGAGGAGGGGCGCCTGGGGGGGGGAGGGGAAGGGGCGCGTGCGTGCGTGGGCCGGCGCCCCCCGGACTGAGCCCCCGCTCGCCGGCTGACCGGGGGCGCGGGAGGGGCGCCGGCCGCGCGTACAAATAATATTTATAATGAATTTTTCTTAACTGTAGCATTTCATTGATTTTGGGGGCGCGCGCGCGAGCGGGGCGGCTTCCCCCTCTACAGCTCCCGCCCCCCCTTCTTCTTCTTCTTCTTGCTCGTGGCCCCCCGCGCCCCTCGGCCGCCGCCTCCGCCGCCGGGGAGATTGCGAGGAGCCGTTTTTCTTTTCCTCTCCTTCAGGAAGTTTCTCTCGGATGATGCGAGCGCGGAGGGAGAGGAGGGCGCGCGCTCCGAGGGGGACACCCTCCGTGACGCTCGTACGTAATGAGAAAAATAATTTTTTTCTACGATATCTCATAAACGTTGATCGAGGAGTGAGGGCGATTTTAATTAAAGATCTTAATAAAGGCCCGATGAAAAATCGTGTCCGTCTACGATGTTTACGTCTATACGTACGGCAAATAAACGTTTTATATTGCGATTTTCAATTATATTTCGAGTGTGTGATGTAATTAAATTTTGTGAAAAGCGATGAAATTGTTCGACTCACGTGTCGAGGGGCGTTAGCGAGTTTGTGCGTTACAAGAACGAAAACTCGCATACGAATCCATTATTATCCTTTGACATAAACGCGCGTGCGAGTGTAGAAAGAGCTCGCGCGCGGAAGTTGTTCACACACATATCAATAAATTGAAATGAAAAAACTTTTAGTTGAATTTCGCAAATAATAATTCCACCCCCGGAAAAGTTTTTCCATTTCGATTTATCGACGACGCGCGCGCAAACAACGCGCTCTTCTTCCTCACCCGGCGCACACTCTGCGCATTATTCACTTTTCGAAAAACCGATTCGAGAAAATTCAAAAAAAAAATCAAAAAAAAAAAAATTTCACGTACGCGCGAAACGTCAAAGTCGCTTTCCCGCCATCGGCGACTAGTAAACAAATGAAGGCGCGCGCGCGTCGCTCGCGAGAGTACGGTTTGTTTTTTACGCTGCCCCCGTCCCCGGGGCTTCGGGGGAATCCGCCCCCGGGGGCCCCCGGCGCCAGACAGGGACGGCCGTCGGTAAAAAAGTGGGACGTCTAAACAGCAGGGTTGTCCCTAACGTCCCGATTAACCGAGATTGTCTTTTTGAGCTTGTTTTAAATCTCATGTCCCAAAGCTAAAAAGCGGGATGCTAAAATTACCATTTTCTACATAATAAACTGTAAAAATAATTTTATGTAATAATAACAATAGTTTTGAATATGTATATTTTTTGTGTATCAATTATTTGTATCATACAGAGTGGATGATAATACTAGTCTATGATTATGCATTAACACATTGAAAACGGGTCCCCCGTTTAAGCAATTTGTCAAGAATCGAATTTAAAGCCATTTCTTGAAAGAAAAAAAAGCAACATATTTACTCAGAATAAAATTCATTTCATTCAAATTCGTGACTCAATTTTGTCAATACTTGAATTCTAACATTTTTATGGCATTAAAAAAAAATATTTAAAAACCACACATCCTAGGAAAATATCTTTCGAAATTATCTCATATCTGTGAAATGTTGAATCCGTGTCCTCTAAGATGACATTAAATCATCAACATTTCACTTGATCAAATCTAATGTAACTCATATGTATCTAAATCTAACCTAACTTAGAAAAATAAAAAAAAGCTTTATTTAACCTAACATATAACTCTACCTAACCTTCAGAATCCAGAACATAAAGTTCGCATACAATAGTCAGAACCGAAAAAAATCTAACCTAACCCATCGAATCTTCTAAAAGTACCACATTTTTTATTAGGGGTGAGATGTTTAGGGTCATTCCGGATAGGAATCTGGCAACCCTGCGTTAGTGGCGAGTCGTTATCCCGTTCTAAGTGGATGAGTAGGTTCGTTCGCCTTTTGCATGCCATTACGTATAGTGCGGTATGGTTATGCTGTGCCGGGACGTGTCAACAGGTAGTTCGGCGGTCGTCTGCCGCGTCGCGACCCCGCAATTAAAATTGCGTTTATTCCCCGACAGATTTCACCTTTGACCCTAACCACCCGAAGGGATCATCGTGAACCCGTTTTAAGCTGTGCAGAACTGCGTTTTACCCGCAGGACTTTTTTATGTAAACTTTCAGAATTAAAAGACTTAATTTGGATCCTTTTTTAAGCAAGATTAAATTGGTTAAATAGATTTTTTTTCATGTAAAATGAATTTTATGCATTAAAAATGTAGTACATACAATAATTCACAGTATATTGTTATTATTTTTTCGCTTCATGGTACGTGAAGTACCCTCACCGCGTTGAGGCTCAAAGTTGTGTTTTACGATCGACCGGATTTAATGAGTTAAAATATCAAAAATTTTCTTCGAGTAAATTTTATTGAATTATAAAATATTAATACATCATGATTTTCTTTAGTTTGTGTAATCGTTCCCTTTGCCTTATTTTAAATGATGTTTTTTGGTTTGTCATGTTCATGTTCATGGTTCATGTCATTTATCAGTTACAGCTGGTCATTTTGTGTGCCTAATTTGGGCTTGTTTTTCACCCGATGAGTCATTTAGCATCTCTCGCATATTTATCATTATTGGAAATGAAAATATTGAAAGTGTACTCATATAACTAACATATTAATCCTATAGGACGGCGATAAGACTTTAATCCGCGTACACATATCAAACGCAAAATTTTATTATTACTTTTATCTAAAAATACAATATAATATATATTTTTTTTATCTAGAAATCAATTGCTTTATCAAGCTGAAAATTTACATATCATTTCCAAAACAAATTTTGTACTTCGAACCATCTGGCACTTTAAGCGATAAGATAAACCGTTTTCGATTCTTACGTGCGTTAATACGATACATTTTTTTTTTTCCATATATTAATTTCTCACACGTTTCAATAAACTCCCGAATCGAAACGAGCCCCGAACACAATAAATCGACAAATCGCCAATGAATATGAAAATTAATTTTCCGGCCACAAAGTGGACGTCGTTGCACCTCACACAGGACCATCGTTAACGAAAAGAATGAAACTGATCTGTAACCTTAACGATATCGTTAACACCCTGTCTGTCTTTCGTATTCATCGCCATTTCGGACATATCGTCTTGCACGACGTCGAACAATGGCGTCCCATTCGATTCGTTCCGTTCCATGGGCTTTTCTTCCGGGATTTCTAGATTAGCCTTCCGGGTCGGTTAATTAAAATCTGTGTATGTATGAAATAAGGTTTTTGAGTTTGTCGTTTAATTTTGAGCGAAATCCGTTCGACCCTTTTGACAGTTTGACGCGTCGTGTGTCACATCTGCGGTTCTTATCTCGCTGTCCTGAAACTGTAAAAAATGATGTTTAATACGTAGTTGAAGGATATTGTTTATTTATTCGTATGATTTATAATTTTATCTTATATTCTAGACTCTTATTTGAGATTCAATATCAAATTTTCAGAAAATTTGATTGAAATCTCTATAATTTGAAAAATTTTCGAAGACTAGGTAGTATTTTAATTATCGATTAGTAGTAATTATTGGTCATAGTTGAAAATAATAACTACGATATAATTGAAAAATTGGTCCTAATTAGTCCTAGAATGGCTTTACTAGATAAAAAACGTGAAATATTTCAAATATTAATCATTTCTTGCAGTATCGTGAAAATATGAGAGAGTTACGATGTTGATAAATACATAATGTAAAACGTCGATCAATCTGAAATTTCTCAGAACAAATTACATTCCAGGTTAAAGGCCCGACTGTACGTTTATATACATAAATAATATTTTTCTGAAATGCAACAAATTTTCAATCGAAACAAATCGACCGCAATACAAAAATCATTTCCAATACGAACGTACTAAATTCGAGAACGGAACTCGCGGACTACATACACACCCAAACATATATTTTCCTATCGCGAAATTTCGTTAATACGAAAATATCGGAAATTGCTCCGACATTTTTTTTTTCCACCCCCTGTACATATCCGAGACTCGGAACGTTTCAGAAGCGATGGAGTTTCGAGGGCGGGGTTCCGCGATTTTAAAATCCATTTTTTTCCCTCGGCCATTTTCCCCGTGCCTTCGTATAATAATAATATAACGTATATAAATGTATGTATGTGAACGTGTATGGGCTGTATGCGTGCTCGCCCCGTAACCGTATATCGTGTTTTATGTGATAAAATCGAGATTTATATGGTTTTTATTATACGCGGCTTTCGTTTAATTCGACGGTGTGCTTTTTTATAATGATGGTCTATTTTGTGATTAGGAAATGGTGTGTGTTTAAAATGTATAGGCGCTTATTATTCGGGGCGGCTTTTTGTTCGTTCGATTTGATCGATAAGGGGAAGTATTGAAAATTTTAAATTGGTTGATTTTTTTTTTTCGGAATCTTTGCGAATGTATGTTTTGATGTTTCAAATTAATAGTTGAATGTTTAGAATCTAGCTTTGTTATAAATGAATTGAAAATTCATCAAATATCGAATGTAATGTTTCACTTCAATTGAAATCGAATCATTGTCATTAACGTTTCACAATTTCATGTCAAATATTTTGTCCGAATTCTAAATATTTTCCTGTTACTTTGAAGTATCAATGTATACTGGAATATATTTTTTACTTTCGTGCAAAAAAATTAAATTACGCCAGAATTTAATTTTACGCGTTCATTTTTTACATTGTAAAAAGAGAAAGATATAAGAGAAAACTTTCTTTCTTCCGAATGCGATTCAAAAGATTTTATGTTCCTTTCGAAAATAACATCCGCTAATAACGGCATTCTTAGAATTTTCCAATACGCACAAGAGATAAATTTCAAAATTTGCCAAATATCAAACATTTTCTTGAAAACTGATAAAAAAATAGGAATCTAGAACAAAAGTTTTTCGCAGAGAGTGAATTTAGAGCAAAAAATATATACATTCACAAAATTAACCTGACGAAGTTCTATCCCTTTGCATTAAAAGCTCATCTTTGAGCGAGTTTTTCTCACAATCGCTGACATCCGACTTATTCCCCTTGCCCTATTTCATCGTCAACTAACATAAAAAAAATTGAAGCAAAATGCAGAAACACCTCGAAAAGACATTCAATCCAAATCTCCGCTAAAAAGAAAAGCACAACAACCGGAACCGCGCAAACGAAAACCGCGCAAATCGAAATCCACACGGAAACGAACATACATACATACATACATATATTCAAACACACAAACATACATCATATAAAATATAATACAAACGTATAATATTGATTTAGCGGTGTGTTCCCGTCGCGTGCTTGACAGAGTGTCAAATGTGGCGGCGGCCCGGGGGCGCGGGGCGGCGCCCTAGCTCGGGGCCTGCGCCCCCCGAATCTCGCCCCGATTCCGACACACACACACACACAATTCGAACCGGGCGTGTGTTCGTATATCGTATTTATTTAATATTCCCGTACCATTGCGCGTTGTTTCGTTGCAAACAATATGAGCGCGAGGGGCGGTTCGGTATCGATTAAATCGGTGCGCGCTTTACGCGCTCTCGATGTGTTGGTTCGCCTTTGATTAATTCCGGATCGGGCTGATGATGATGGCCGAAGGGATGAGGGGAAATCGGTGGTCTTCGGTGGTGGTGGTTGAGGTTTAGTTTCAGTATTTTGGAGTTTAGTTTTTCAAATTTGAGAATCGAGATTGTGGTCGATTTGAAGATCGAGATTCTCAAGTTTTTTCAGATAGAGATGATGGTGAAAGGTGGAGGAGATAGTTGATGTTCGCCTATGGGATGAGGGGAAATGGGTGGTCTTCGGTGGTGATGGTTGAGGTTTAGTTTCAGTATTTTGGGTTTTAGTTTTTCAAATTTGAAAATCGAGATTGTAGTCGATGCGAAGATCGAGATTCTCAAGTTTTTTCAGGTCGAGATTCTCAGGTTTTTCAGATCGAGATGATGGTGAATGGTGGAGGAGGTAGTCGATGTTCGCGATAGGTGGTTGAGGTTTAGTGTTGGTATTTTGGGCATTTGAAAATTAATATTTTTGGATTTCTCTGTATCGGACTGATGATGAAGTGGGGGTGTGAATTTCGGTTTTCATAGTAGTTGAAGTCTGCTATTGGTTAAAGTCCGCTGAAGGTAGTTGAGGTTTATTTTTGACACTTTTGGTTTTGATTTTTTGTATTATTGAGGTTTTAGTTTCGCAAATCTGAGAATTAAGATTTTCATGATTTTTTTGGGTGGGTTTGTCGATGGTTTTGGTGAGAAGTGAAGGAGAGGATTTTTGGTTTTCCGGGTGGTGAAAATTCGCAATTGGCGTCTGCGGTCTGGTTAACCGTTTCTGGTTTTCAATACGATTGTATTTTTTATCAAAATCGTAGCTGAATCGAAAATACGTCAGATTATTTTTCGATTTGTGAAATTTTAATTACGTAGGGGATCGTTACGAAAGCTGTTTACTTTTTTTCGACATTTTTTATTTGATTGTTACGCATCTTCGTCCTTGTCAATTGCACTACTTGTTTTTATAATATTTCATCGGATTTAGGGTACGCTTCTATAATGCGAATTGCATAAGTTCCGATTTTCAATTGGGAAAACTTCGGAAAAGAAATCTACTCTATCCCTCTATTCGAATCACTTCTTATGACATCTATTACGCACAACTCAAAAAAAAAATAGTTTCAAAAAAATATTCTATTTTGTTCAAATAAAACATCGAATTCTACATACTCTCGCATATACGAAAACGAACTTACATTCGACTAAACCTCAAACCTCGAAAAAAACATCAACCTCGTCTAAACAATCGATCATTCGATCTTTGATCGAATCCGAACCTTCGAATCGAACACGATCCTTCCAAATCTAAAGCAACGAGCGAACGAACTACACATGTTATATCCTAGACGATATATTCGCGCATAGAAGGCGCGAAAACGCTCGGAAAAACACGGAAAGAAACGAGGAAGAAACAAGGAAGACGATCGGAGAGGAACAAGTGCGCATCGCAAAAACAATGTCGCTAAAAGAGCGATTATATCGGCGGCATTCGACGTTGTACCCTCGAGGGTGCGCTTGACCTTTTTCCCTTGTAAAGGCCTTGTAAAGAGACGCGTTGTTGTTTTGCGTCTTTTTCCACTTCGGACAAATCGTACTCGAAAAGACCGAGTACGGATAATTTTTGTTCATTGGTCGATTTGTGCTTTTATAATTATGAATTTATCATTTTTGTAATGAGATGTGAGTTAATTTAAGTCTTTTTCCAGTTCGGACGAATGGAAATCGGTCTTATGGAGTACGGATAATTTTTGCTCATTAGTCAATTTGTGCTTCCATAATTACGAATCTCTCATATTTGTAATGAGATGTGAGTTATTTTGCGTCTTTTTCCAGTTCGGACAAATCGTACTCGGTCTTTTGGAGTACAAATAAATTTTGTTCATTGGTCGATTTGTGCTTTTATAATTATGAATTTATCATTTTTGTAATGAGATGTGAGTTAATTTAAGTCTTTTTCCAGTTCGGATAAATCATACTCGGTATTTTGGAGTACGGATAATTTTTGAAAAGGTCTTGTAAAGAGATGTGTGTTATTTTGAGTCTTTTTCTAGTTCGGACAAATCGTATTCGGTCGATTGGAGTGCGGATAATTTTTGCTCGTTGGTCAATTTGTGCTATTTTAATTATGAATTTCAAATTTTTGTAAAGGTCTTGTTAAGAGATGTGTGTTGTTTTTCGTCTTTTTCCACTTCGGACAAATCATACTCGGTCTTTTGGAGTACGGATAATTTTTGTAAAGGTCTTGTAAAGAGATTTGTGTTATTTTGAGTCTTTTTCTAGTTCAGATGAATCGTATTCGGTTGATTGGAGTACTGATAATTTTTGCTCATTGATCAATTTGTGCTGTTATAATTATGAATTTCCAATTTTTGTAAAGGTCTTGTAAAGAGATGTGTGTTGTTTTGCGTCTTTTTCCACTTCGGACGAATCGTACTTAGTCTTTTGGAGTACAAATAATAGTTGTTCATTTGTCAATTATAATCAGATGATATGAATTTTCATAAGAATACATAATTTTGTCATGTGGAAAAAAATGCATGTTTTTTGCATTTTAACTTCGGACAAATTGTATCAAGTCATTTTATATAAGGATAATATGCTTACTTGCCAATTTGTACTTTAATAGCAATGCGTCCTAAATTCGTTGGCAAATCACATTTCAAGATCCAAGATGTCGAATGATGCGAATTCTCATGACCGAATTTTGAGAAAGTTATATTTAAAGTTAAATATTTATTTTTATTAAAAAAACATTGAAATGTTATTAAATGATCTACTAATAAAATATGTACATCAAAACAGATTTCGATTCTATTTATATCTTTTTAGAAAACAATTCAATGAACATATCAGACTATTTTTGCACTCGACTCCAATAGTTTAAAATGACTTAATAGTTTAGTACTCATTTACTTCTAAAATTTTGATTTTATTTATGAGCCAAATCACTTGGAACAATTTTTCGGATATGGAAAAAGTCATACACTCGCTTTTCCGAAATTTCCCAAACGAATCGCTTGGTGCAAGCTCGTCAGGCGGTCGACAGACGAGCGAATGTCGAGAAAATGTCGGAAAATGTCCGGAAAAACTATAGGAAAATCGCGGCCTTTGCGGAAGGTGGTTTTTCCTCTTTTTTGCACCACCCCCTCGCCACAGGGTCAAAGGACTCGCGCGTCAGACAGTTCAAATCTCGATAAGGGTGTTGTTGCGTGCTTTTTTATTTTATTTTGTTTTATTTTATTTCATGTACGCTTTTTTTTTATTGTTGCGTTTATTTTGTTTATGTCGCGTTGTTTTCCTTTTGCGAGTGGCCGTTTTTCGTTTGATCTTCTCCGTAAACAACTCGCGCGAGTCGTTTCTCGTTTATCGTTTCAATAGTGGCGATTCGTTCGATTTTACGATTTGAATTTTAAATTCGGAATTGTGTAAAATTTTGTAATTTTGATGGATCAGTTTCGATGCGAGGATTTGTTGGGAGGGTCAAATGTGATACAATGATGCTTTTGTTACTGGAATCATTATGTGTTTGAAAATGTGTTTCTCAAATTCAAACAGATTTATTGTATAATAAGTAAATATTTCCCGTTTTATTTATTTATGTCAAGGTGTGAAAAATTTTCAATTTGATCATATCTTATCAAATATTTGTTTGATTTGTATGAACTTCCTGCTTTTAAAACCGCTTAAAAACATACATAGATTCTGTAATTTCATTCAGTATTATTCAGGAACTAACATCTGCTCAGTGGCAAACGCTATCAAAATGCGATAACGAAATTTAAAAACTGAATTCAGTTATAAAACTTCGGACTATTTGACGACTAGCAACCGCATCAACTGCTTACAACTTACAACTGCTGCATCAATTTTTAAAACTCTACCACTAAAAACAGGTTAAATCTTATTTTTTCAGCATTTTAATTTTCGTTTGTTTCCTATTAATCACTTTTCTTGAATTTAATCAAAATATTCACTGAAAAACTTAAATCGTACATAAATCAATTAGTCAGCAAAAATCTTTGTCAAATTCTAAAGTTTAAGGTCTGATATTTTCACTAACCTCAACTAAATGATAGTTTAGCAGTTTTTTCTACAGAGTTTGGCGCTTTGATTTCGCGAGCATATCTTAACCTAATTCTAATGTTTAAGGTCTGATATTTTCACTAACCTCAACTCAACTATAGCTTAGCAGTTTTTTCTATAGAGATTGGCGCTTTGTTTCGCGAACACATCTTAACCAAATTCTAATGTTTAAGGTCTGATATTTTCACTAACCTCAACTCAACTATAGCTTAGAAGTTTTTTCAAGAGTTTGGCGCTTTGATTTCGCGAACACACCTTACCAAATTCTAATGTTTAAGGTCTGATATTTTCACTAACCTCAACTAAATTATAGTTTAGCAGTTTTTTTTACAGAGTTTGGCGCTTTGATTTCGCGCGCATATCTTAACCTAATTCTAATGTTTAAGGTCTGATATTTTCACTAACCTCAACTCAACTATAGCTTAGCAGTTTTTTCTATAGAGATTGGCGCTTTTATTTCGCGAACACACCTTACCAAATTCTAATGTTTAAAGTCTGATATTTTCATAACCTCAACTAAACTATAGCTTAGAAGTTTTTTCAAGAGTTTGGCGCTTTGATTTCGCGAACACACCTTACCAAATTCTAATGTTTAAGGTCTGATATTTTCACTAACCTCAACTTAACTACAGCTTAGCAGTTTTTTCAAGAGTTTGGCGCTTTGATTTCGCGAACACACCTTACCAAATTCTAATGTTTAAGGTCTGATATTTTCACTAACCTCAACTTAACTACAGCTTAGCAGTTTTTTCTATAGAGTTTGGTGCTTTGAGTTCGCGAACACACCTTAACAGCTGTCAAGAAAAAAAAAGATATCTAAGCTATAGTTCAGTTTAAAAAATATCAACATTGAAAAATTCTAATTAGTTTAACATCCAATTGAAAGATCAGTCCACAAATCAATAACATCCCAAGAAATTTCCCCGATTACAATTTCCGCGCAATCTTCGCTGACATCGACACGCCTCAGAAGCAATCGGCGGACATTACACGTATATACATATAATATGTAATATCAGGTGGTACGCTGATGGCTCGTGTCATCTTCATTGTTGACCGATCGGATGTCTATCAACTTCCGTTGGTTCGTGTCCGCAACAACGACAACATAATGACACCGGCCGGTAAACCACACCGGGCAAATATTGCGTTTATTATATCGCCATGTGTATACGCGTCTGTCTCTGTGTTCGCGCGTGTGGACGCGGCCTTCGATCAATTGTGCCGTAATCAAATATCACTCGGGGTGTGAATGCTGCTTTGGACTAGGCGAAAGTTCGAGGCTCATAAATAAATTAGGTTGTCGAGTCGAGTCGAGTTCGTGTTGCGTTTTTTTTTCGTTATCAGGAAATTCTTCGGGTCGTTGAAATTTTAGTTCATTATTTTGTCTGTTATGGAAGTTTTTCATTTTTAGTCAAATTGGTTTCGTTTTAAATTAAATATTTTTTAATTTTAGTTCAATTGCTGTCTTTGAATTTTGCAACAAATGAATTTGGAATGGAAAATGTTTAGATTGAAATTAAAAATAATTAAACTAGAAATGAAAATCTGATCTATATAGGAAAATATGTATTTTTTATATTATGATATGACGACTGAATTTTATAAAGGGCACAAGTGACCATTTTAATCGAAATTAAGTTAAGTACAGAAAATGGTTCTGTATCATACATAGAACCATTTTCTGTACTTAATTCAATATCGATAAAAGAGGTCATTTGTGCCCTTTGTGTAATTTAATCGGCATGTGATATATTATAGATGTTTTAAATGAGGAATGGAGAAACTATGAATTCCAATTATCAATAAATTGAATTCTAATATTCGGATTCGGCAAGTTTAAGATCTGATTACCAATTTTTGACTGTTGCTCGTTAAGTTAGAATCTAATTCAAGTGTTGAAAATGTAATATTGGGTCAGTGTGTTTCTGGTTTGCGCAGCTACATGAAAAAGCAATTACGTCAACATTTTGAATTACGTGGGCGAAATCAATATAGAATTTTATATATCTGATATGATTACGTCGAAATATTCCGTGTATTTTTCGGGATTTTATTTATTTTCGCGTGCGCTCTCGTACGTATGATAACTTTCGACGTTATTAGATTAGTGCCGACGAATATATATTAATTCTTTGTGCTCTTAAGTTAGACTTTATTAGACGTGAACGTACGCATGTACACGTAGCCTTATATAATAATGCCCATTCGATTCGATTCGTTCCTTAAGGGCCGTATTTGCACCGAGATTCGACCCGAAAACGTACACCTATATAACATTTATATTTTTGAAAATACGCAAAATCGAAACGCGCGTAAATAACGCCGCGATTTCGCAGAATCCTTTAGGTACATACATATACGCGAAAATAAAAAAAAAAAAAAGAAAATAAAACGAAAAAAGCGACTGCGTTAAAGGCATATTTCGCCGTAAAATTGAATTTGGTCCAGGATGCGAAAATGCGAAAGTAAAAATTGAAAGTGATGACTTGGAGTCGTCGCACACCCGCCTCATACGGCACTGCCTCGTATTATAGAGGCACATTCACATACGAGGGTGCACGCACATATTCCGGCATAACTCATACGAGGAGTATATGTATACGAATGTATGCGTGTTCTTATATATATATACATATATATAAATATTTGTATGTGTGAGTGTGTGCGCGTGTTCCTTGAGGAGTTTTCCCTCTTTTCCCACACCGAGCCCGAGTCCGGGGGCGTATTCTATGGGGGGGTGGTTTCTCGCATGGGGGTGTGGGCTCTCGGAGGCTGGGCGGCCATCAAATATTTTTTTCTTAATTAGATTTCTTTCTTCCGGGATATATATTCTATATTTTCTTAAAGCGAGGGCGCGCGCGCACGAGCCGCCCCTGGGCCCGCGGGGGGAGGCCGTTCGTCCTCCCGCACAAACAAAATTACTGAAACAGCAATATTTTCGTATTATAACCGCAGAGGCGCGCACACACGCCGAAAATAATTATTATATGTTTGTATTGGAATCTCTCGTGTGAAGGGAGAACAAACGTATTTCGCTTTTCGGAGGCGATGTGCCGCATACGTCATACGAGCATAACGTACTCGCTGTATATTATACATACGTATGACGCTTCGAAATGCCGAGGGGTACAAGTGACGTTTTTAACGAATTTGAGATATGTTCAGGAATCACTTCTAAAAGGATATAAACGAATTCGCTATATATATACGTATGACGCTTCAAAATGCCGAGGGGTACAAGTGACGTTTTTAACGAATTTGAGTTGTGTACTGGAATCATTTCTAAAAGGATATAAACAAATTCGCTATATATACGTATGACGCTTCGAAATGCCGAGGGGTACAAGTGACGTTTTTAACGAATTTGAGATATGTTCAGGAATCACTTCTTAAAAGGATATAAACGAATTCGCAATATGCATACATACATATGACGCTTCGAAATGCCGAGGGGTATAAGTGACGTTTTTACCGAATTTTAATTATGTACTGGAATCACTTCTAAAAGGGTATAAACAAATTCGCTATATATACGTATGACGCTTCGAAATGCCGAGGGGTACAAGTGACGTTTTTAACGAATTTGAGATATGTTCAGGAATCACTTCTAAAAGGATATAAACGAATTCGCAATATGCATACATACATGTGACGCTTCGAAATGCCGAGGGGTATAAGTGACGTTTTTACCGAATTTTAATTATGTACTGGAATCACTTCTAAAAGGGTATAAACAAATTCGCTATATATACGTATGACGCTTCGAAATGCCGAGGGGTACAAGTGACGTTTTTAACGAATTTGAGTTATGTACAGTAATCGTTTCTATAATCACTTCTGAAAGGATATAAACGAATTCGCATGTGCCGATGAACTGTCCTAAATATTGAAACATGCGCCAATTATGGAACACTGCGATATTTATTACTTACAGTTTCGACAATCTGATAATTTTGAATAAAATCAGTCACTAATAGTATTATTAAAGAAACAACAATATCGATATTGAGTCTAAAAATATTGGGGATTAAAATTTTGCTAGGTTTTTTTTTAACAATATCAGCTATAGCATTGAAATTTCAAATTTCAAACTTTTTTATTATCAGCAATTTTTACAGTTTTAAATGTTTTTGTATTATTTTATACAAATTCACTTTTAATCATTATTTTCTCAAAAAGTAAGAACAATAGAGCCTTTTTATTTTCATTAACATATAAATACACTCATGTTAAATAGTTTCTGAAAGTTTTGTGAAAAAATATTAATAAATAAAAATGTTATGATGATTTTAAAGCGATTTTTTCGTTGAAAATCGACAAAAAAAAAACTATAAAATGTGATTTTTTTCAAAAACCATTTGTTTTACAGAAAAACGGATTTTATATTCGTGATCAGAACAACAAAATACATAAAGTTCATTAAGTGTCATAGATGGGCTATTTTCATGTCGAACGGTGTTATTATTAATTTATGGAAAATACACGCTTAAAGCTTAGGTGTTTCCATATTTAGGACAGTTCATCTATCATCAAATCAGTCGACCTCCTCTTAATACATGGTCAACTTTGAACGCGCTTTTCTCGAAATCACTTGTACCCCTTGCCCTTTTCAGTCTTCATATAAAAAAATGTATTACACGTAATACGAAAATGTATTATTTCGTACGGTCGTATTTATATTTCGGGGTCGCATGTGTGTTTCGAGGAGTTTTCGCGGATTCGCGTTGTCGTTCGGTTTAAATTTTTAGAGTGCGCGTAAAATTTATTAGCGAGTATTTATATGCGTTTAATTCGTGTGTGTGGTTCGACGTGACATTAAAAAGAATTTATTTCCGCCATAAAGCGCGACCGTGAGTCTCCTTGTGGGCCCTAAGGGCGTTTCGGAAGTGCGTACGTATTTTGCTTAGCCCAATAACGCGATAAACTCGAATTTCTTTCCGTTTTATTACTTGTACACAAGTACGTTTAATTATCGCCGACTCGATGTTGAACTTAACGACTGTTAATCTTTTTTCTTTAATTTTCATATAATACAGATTTATTGTGAAATTCAATGAAATTTTTTATTTTTTCCGAAGCATTAAATTTATTTACCTTGTAGCTTGTCATAGTCGGTTTTCATGGGTTCATTTTTATTGTTAGACTTTTATAGGATCTTTTTGAAGACTGCCATACAGTATGAGCTTTAAGAAAGCAACAGAATTACATAAGAAATCCAACTACTAAGGATTGCATTATCGATTAATTGGGCCGACTTATCGGTAATGGCCAGTAAATTGCAATCTATGCGAATTAATCATCAATACAAAATGATTACTTTCGATTAGTTTACAAAACTGATAGGCAATAATTCAAAACTTAAAAACCATAACAAATTCCGATCCGCAAACTTACTCTCACTTATCAATACGTATTTCAAACATAAATCCACAAATCGAAAACCCTCACGAGTCGAAAATCGAAACCTCCCAAAATTCGAAACCCACCGACGCCATAACAAGGACTAATCATAAGCATAAAACCAACATCCAAAACCCGACCGAATTCCAAAACCCACCATATCGAAACACCATCACACCGCCCACACACCACCCCCTCATCCAGAACATACGGACACACACACACACAGACACACACGACTCCCATACAGCACATATTGGTCCATTCGTTATTTCGTCGAAGAACGAACGCAATTTGAACCGTACACGTGTACACGCTCGGGCCGAAGTTTGCGAACGCGCGGGGGGCGAGAAGAAAACGGAGGGGGCGAGTTCACGAACACATGTGAAAAGTACATCTTTCACAAGTGAAAGAATAAGCGGGAGAATTTTCGTAGGATGAGGTTCGAGAAGGTTTCGCGTCCCTCCTTCGAGGGTGAGCTTCTGGAGACGGGAGACGGGGGGGACAGAAATGAAGGAAGAAAAAAATACATATATCTCCAAATCATTACGCACACAGTCGCACAAGAGCCACCCCTGTATATAAGTATATACGTCCGCCCCTGTGCCACACATATAATTTCATAGGAGCGTGCGCGGCCGTAGATTGCGCATGGTTCGCGCATATCGCTCACACGTATGCGGCCCGTATATTTCATATTTGAATTTGATGCGTGCGTTATATTATGTGTGTGTCTGTGTCATGTAACGCTGAAATGTGTGTGTGTTTGTGTGTGCGTGTGTCTCGGAATGTGTGACGGTGTGCGCAGATATGAAATGATTGTGTTTTAAATTGAACTCTCCTTTGCGCGAATTCGATGAACGTTCGCGCAGTCGAGCCTTCGCTCGTCGTTTCGCGTATATATGTCTGTCTGTGTGTTTTTTTTTTTTTCGAGATGGATGTGATGAAATGTTTTTTGTTTTTTTTTTTGTGAATCGATGGATTGTGATTGTTGCGGAAGAAAGTTTCTGGGAAGTCGTAGTTTTTTTTTTTTATTTATTTTTGTAGATATGGATTGGGGTTGAGTGTTTTTTTTTAATGTTGGTTTGAATTTTTTTTGTGGGATGTTTTGAATGTGGTTTTTGGATGTAGTTTAGTTCAGTGATCTATCTGATTGATTGTCGCGTACAGAGAGCTTAATGTCAATTGCCACAATTACCGACGCACACGATTTGATTTCGTGCAACTCATAGAAGCTAAACATTCTATTTTAGGAGCTATATCTTTAAATAACAAAATAAAAATATCAAATAGAAACTGGGATGAACATACGTATGATTTTCAATGAGACATCCCATTTTGGCTCGAATCGCGTTCTTTGTCATCTTCCTAAAAAAAAAAAAAAAACAATTTATTTATTCGATTTTATGAACAGAATTGAAAAATAACATTTTTTTAACATTTCCAACTGTTTGTAAATCAGAAATTTCTTCAAATACGCACCTTTCTATGAACATTTTGAGTCTTTGGAAAGCATTGCTGATCTATCGAGCACAACAGTTTTGAAAATAATTTAACATAATTCGAATTCAATAACACAATACTAACTTCAACAAAGTATACACAGACAATATTACCACATTTTATATCGGATATCGAAAAAGCGAAAAGGAAATGCACTTTAAAATCGCGCGACAATCTTATCCCGGGAACGTCCCCACGCTTTCCCGAGAATCCCGGGACCGGTTATTGAATCTCGAGAAACGCCGACAAAGCAAATTTTCACCATCCTCATTTCGGGTGGAAATGATTCGAATCGAAATTGTTCCACGCACTCGAATTTTCCACGTCGAATTATGCACCGAGAAAACGGCGGGAAATTCGATTTTTCTTCTCGCAGAGACGAAAAACTAATCTGGCATTTGTTTATCGGAATCGTGCCTCGCATCGCCGCGTAATGATATTGGGTTCATTAAAAGGCGCAGCGTCAATATTCGTCCTCATTCGCGTAAGGACGATAAAAAAATACGATTATTATCCTGCTGAAAGGAAGGCAAAAATACATACAAATAATATGAACGGCCGAATTTAATGATGATAAAATTCGCACTGAGACGAATCAATATTTGCTCGTACCGGAACTAATTAAACGAGAGTCGCACAACAATGGAAAATATCAAATTGTTATATCGTCCTTTAAAAAAAAAAATTAATGCGCTCTTATTAATTTTATTTTTCGATGGAAAGATTGGCTTCTTTTCATTTTGGAAAATATAAGAAAGTGCGCTCTTTTCATGTGGGCCACACACATGCGAGTATTATAATGTATTCATTTTATGTACAGGGGGCGCATTAATTATGTATGTTTCCCTTATATATTACACATTAGTATTGCGAAGTTAGCCGCGGTTCTTTTTTTTTTCCCGACCGAAATTCACAAATGCAACCTGCTGTGAGTGGATTTCCTTTTTATTATAATATTTCGGTATTTTTTTATATATTATATTCGGGTATCTCGTTAACGATGCTTCTTTACAAATTACGCATATGACAAGGGTCTTCATTTGTGCTCTTTTCGAAAGAACATTTGAAATTATAGAAAATTTTTCATGAATATGTCATCATGCTAGATTCTTATTAGATTCTGATTGTATACTTGAAATAATTCTGATTCGGTGATATTATTTTTATTTTTGCTTTTTTTCATTAAATTGATAAAAAAAGATATGTGAAAATTAATTTAGCATGAATATGAAGATAAATTAATTTATGCAACATAATGATTGACGATAATTTTAATTAATATCGTTCAACAGATAATATAAATTTTATTCAAACATCAATATTGATAACGTTATTATTAGACAGACATATTTTGTGAATCTACACAATGCAACAGATATGAATATAATGAATAAATGAACGAAATACGTGTCTATAAAAAAAATCATGAAATTTTTTAATTGAATTTGACATGATTGTATACAAAATCGTTTATTTTGGTTCAGATTATTGCAATGTTTTATAATATAGTCGAATTTTATAGGATTGGAAAAATTTAAATTGACGATTGAATTTCACAAAGGGCACAAGTGATCATTTTCATCGATATTGAGCTAATTGTAAGCACAGAAAATGGTTCTATATGACGCTTGAAAAGGTCAAAGGGACAAGTGACATTTTTAGACAAATCGAGTTATGTACAGGAATCATTTCTATGTTCATTCATTTATTTGGTGGCAAAAGGATATAAACGAATTCGGAACGTGTATCGAGATGCATATATCATCAAATCATTCGACCTCCTCCTAATAGATGGTCAACTTAGAACGCATTTTCTCGAAATCGCCGCAAAGTCACTTGTAGCCGTTGACCTTTTCAGTCGTCACATAAAAAAATTCAAATTCAAAACATCAAATGAATTAAATTATCTTTTTAATTACTAACAAATTTATTAATTAGATGAAATAAATGAAAATTTTAAAAACCCAATCAACCAATAATACATCCATGGAATCACATAGCCACAAGCCTCGGAGTCAACAATCTTTTCCTCGAGAGATATAAAAAAAATGACCCGCCTAAAAAAAGGGTTGTTCGGTTTGAGCGGACACGCGTCGAAAGGTCCCCACCCTCCCCTATTCCGCGTGCGGGGTCACATCCGACCCGCTCTCCCCGCATTATACAGGGTGTATAAATAGTCCCCGACCGGCGGTATAGTGATTTAGCGATACACCTGTAGATTTTGACGGCGATTTATCCGCATTAACGACGATTTACGGCGGTAAACAGTCGTCGCCCGTTTATACGTTAGTTACGTCCCGTACACGTACATTGTACACACATACATGCGACGGAACAACTGGAAGATCGCGATTGAGATCTTTCTTTCCCTATCCGTGGATAAACTTGACGATTTGACGGTTTCGTTTTGCCTTTTTTCGTTGGATATATATTATATATGATTTTTGTTTGTGGCTGTTTGGTTTTGTCTTGTCGAATATAAGGATCTGTTGATGTTTTTTGATTTTGAT
This sequence comes from Cheumatopsyche charites, assembly GCA_024721215.1. Classification (NCBI taxonomy): domain Eukaryota; kingdom Metazoa; phylum Arthropoda; class Insecta; order Trichoptera; family Hydropsychidae; genus Cheumatopsyche; species Cheumatopsyche charites. The sequence continues at coordinate 7,676,940 of CM045576.1, read as the reverse complement.
CTAGATTTTTTAAAGAAACATTCGATAAATATCAAAAATTAGTTCTTATATACAATTGATAGTCGATACTTTTAATTTCTATATCTATATATATAAAAGTGAATGTATGTATGTATGTATGTTACCTATAGACTCCGAAACGGCTGATCCGTTCGCCGCGAAACTTTCAGGGATTATTTTCTGCATATAGGAGAAGGTTTAGAGATCATAAAATTTTGATTTTGAGAAAAAAAAAAATTTCGTAAATTTTGACATTGCAAGGGGGGACCCTTAGGCATAACAGTCTACAAACGCATCGAGATTTACTGAGAATCCTAAACGGTTAATCCATTCATCGTGAAGCTTTCAGGAATTATTGTCTGCATATATGAAAATGTTTTTGCTTTATTACATTATAATTTTGAAGAAAAAAATCTCATATTTTGAAGTTTCAGGGGGGCACTTAGACATTGCCAATATTATGCAATGGGATTTTATTTTTTTACCCTCGAAACGGCTGATTATTTCACTGAAATTGTATCGGGAACAGAAATTAAAACGGGAACGGGAACGGAAAAGGGAACTGATATTGGAACGGGAAATATACAACACTTCATGATCATCATAAAATCAAAATAGTCTTGAGCAACGCCGGTTGACAGAAGCTAGTTTTTTATAAAATTTCCATTGAATTGAATTGGTTTTATTCAAATTTAAAAAATCAACAAGTATAGTTTTTACATTATCCATTATACCAATTTCCAGTTTGATTAAAAAAAATAACATTTATTGAATTTATGAAGTGTCCACAATTAATTTCGTTAAAAATAATTAAAAATGCCAAATTAAATGTTTCTCAAAAAGCTTTGATGCTTATTTATTTACGAGTGATCATACCGTTAAAAACATCAACGCGAACCTAGTTAGAATAAAGCAACAAAATCATTTATTATATAAAATGAAAATAATTCAAAATTGAAATACATTAAAAAAATATTTATTTATTAATATATCATTAATCGCTTTGAATGTGTCTTGGAAACATGAATACCTATTACGATTACACAATGTTCATTTCATCAAATAACAAACGTATTATAAATAAAGATTATTTAATGTCGTTTCTATTTATATTCATTAAAAAATAGATATTTTCGCAGAACTCCTTATTTTTCCTACATTATTACCAATACACGATCGCACCGAAATATATTATATTCGAACACAAAATCGAAAATAACTACGGTCTAAAAATACAAAAAAATCCCTACCTCGTGTGTATCATTTATGCAATACACATCTCACAATTTCAATTGAATCCCTCGAATAAAATCTTCATTAAAAAAAAATCCACACTAAAACTTAAACTTTCAACATTCGACATCCACAAAAATGATCTATCACCCTAAAAAAAAAAACGCAGTCGGTAAAAATGAAAAAGCGTCACATAAAGCGAGTGCTACACCCCACACCAGGTCCGGCTCATTTTTTATGTAGATTTTCGGACACGCTCGTTCCGGGCGGAACTTTTTCGTTATTATTTTCATTCCGTTCGTGAAAAGAACGATCGGAGAGCTTATTAAGTCCGCATTACGTCAATCCACCACTTGGAAGTATTTGTATGTACGTATTTATATATGTTTTTTTCCCTTGTGAAATTGTATCGGAACAAAAACGCCCCGCTGTGTGACAATACGTCTTGGTCGAGAGGCCGCTCGAATAAATTATATGTTTGCCGGACTTCGGTTTGTATTCAATTATTTTGTTATAATGGATGTACTTTCTTTCGCCTTTTTTTTCCATTTGTTTGTAAAGCTAAAAAAATTATAATAATTCGTGTTGTTGAGAGAGTTTGAGGACGTTTTGAGGCTGTTTCGTAAGTCAAGCAAATGAGGGATGTTGATTGATTTTGTTAGATAGTGATATTTTTTTTTTAATTATGTGGTTATAGGTCATATTGATACTTTAAAGGTGCAATGAGATGCTTAAACTAGATTAAAATGACAAATGTTAGTATGAACAGCTTGACAATTACGTTTCGTTAGAATAAGGGACTTATTGTTGTATTCAAAAAAATGAGGTTTATTGATGTTTTATTCATATTTCCGTCACAAAATCAGTTTTAAAATATCCCATTGTCGTTTTAAAGTATTAATTTTTATAAAAAAAAGTACATGGTAATTAGGAGAAGTGCTTCTAATAGAACAAGTGCATCTGACTTCGATATATCAGAAATAAATAAAAATATAAAAAAAAAGAACTTTTCTGTGACGACTGAAAAGCACAAAAGGTAGAAGTGACCTTTTTTATCGAATTAATTTTTAATTTAATTTCGAAAAAAAGTCACTTGTACCTTTTTTGATTTTCAGTCATCGTATGATATTTATACTAAAAAACTATATTAATAGCTATATGAATTACTAAAGTATCGATTCCATCCACACTTTGATTATGAATCACATTTACTCAAACTGACTTCTGCTGTAATCGCATTCTAAATTCACATACATGCGGATTATCACCTTCAACCTTCATCTAACAAAACATTAATTATTGTTAACGAAAAAAGGCGAACTTACACCATTTTCATAATTATTTAAAAAAAAAACTTCCCGCGAATATTCTGAGAAAAATTCCTCCCGAAAACAATAGCAAATTTCGCGTTCGGGGGCACACACAGAGACGTATCGGGCCGGCGAACATTTCTCCGTCGAGAGGTCGAATATTTCTCGAAATGAAAAATTCTTGGAGTTTTCATATATGAAAATTGAAATAGGAAGTGAAACGTCGTCGTCGTCTTCTTCTTCGGGAGGAAAGCGTCCCGCCTTGCGTTTCCATGTAAACGGACACTCGCCTACGAGTGCTTAACGATTCAGGTGTCCTCAACTCGGGTTTCGCGAGCCCTCCCCGAATGATGCATCGAAATATAACGCCGTTATTGCCACGCGTCACTGTCGCAATTGTATCAAAATATAAGGAGGGTTTGATCGATTATTGGGAAATTTTTGTTTTTTTTTTTCTCTTCGGTGAGTCGGTTTATTTTTATGGTTTTTCAATCGATGGTTAAACTATTTGATTTTTTTTTTTAATATTATGGCACCTATAACCAACTATTATTAATAATTGAATTCTTCCCAATGTAAGAAGATGTCTTAATTCTTAGTTAACCTTTTAACTGTCAGTTATGGATATCATATTCTATAGAGAAAGAAACAGCATATAACTAATTAATATACCTACTGATAAAATACAGATCTTTAATTAAATCAGTAAGTTTTGCAAATTAAATGCTTTTTAATTCGGCTTTTTATTAGATTGTTAGGGTTCACATTCACGACTTTTATCAAGTTTACTTTCTTGTTAGAATATCATTATCATAAGCAAACATGCATTCCAAGATAAACATAATGATTTTTATTATTATACTTTTTATGACTACTATACCACACATATAGCATACATTTTATGACAGCCCTTTGCTCTGTTATATTCGATAAATAAATCTCACTCGTAGCATGATAATAAAATTATATATTCCAAAAAAAATGAAACAATCATCTTTTCGAGCTAATTTGCGTCAGATTTAAAATTAAATTCGATCAAAATTTTAAAAAAACTAGCAGTAGGCGCATGTGTGTCAAAATTGTTCGGAATGAATCGAATTCGTATTGCCACGGATGTGTTTATTGCCATCTATGTGTGAAATAAAAAAATAACGAAAAAATATCCCATATATACGTTAAAAGTTGCAATTTCGTAATTACGACGTGTAGCTCGGAGCGTAAGACGGCGGGCCAATAAAGTGAACGTGCCGAGTTCGAGGCACGTCTGAAAATTTCGAGCATCGTTAGCGTATTTATAATATAGATATTTGAATCATTGCAGATTTGAAGCAGAAAAGCTTGAAAAAACAGCTAAAAAAAATTAAATCGAAATTACAACCGTTCCTTTTATACATCAAACACAACGAATAAAAAAAAAACTCTCGAATATGGGTCAAAAAATCGCTCACACACAAAACGAAACTTAAAAACACACATACATACACACTCATATAAAAATAAAGTAAAAATCGTCCGAAACGAAGAAAAGAGAGTGGAAAGAAGAAGAAAATACGCTCGCCCTTAAGCTTCGAGGGGAAAGCGGAAAGATGCGCTGCAGCGGCGCGCAACCTTCGGCTCGCGTGCACCCTGTCCTTTCTCCAAAAACTCCCTATTTCTTCTTCACACACGAGAAAAAGGAGCGCAGGGGCGGCTCTTCGCAACATTCTCGAGGGGATGAGAAAAAAAGGGGGAGCGCACTACTACGAGAGCGTGCGTGCGGCGAGTTATTGTGTTGCCTAAAAATTTATTGATTTTCCTGGCGCTCGCTTGACCGCTGCCCGCTTTTGATGTATTATTATTATTATCCCCCTTCGGGCCCCCCACGCGCGGAGGGCCCCCTTCGGCCACCCCTGGCCCGCTCCCCCTCCGGTTTCTTTCGGCTTCCGCGACTCGGACAGGGGCCGGCAGATGCCGTCGTCGTCGCGAAAATGTGCCACTCTCCTCGTCTTCTTCTTCTTCTTCTTCTACATGCTCGCCTGGTAGTCGTGTGTGTGGTAATATTATTATGGGGGGAAGCGGCGCAGGTTTGGGTTTCGGGGGGCAGAGTTAGGGGGGCCAATTAAACGGGCGACGATTCGAGTCGATGTTCTTAGGGGGTGAGTGTCGAATTGGGTGGAGTGGAATTTTTTTTTTTTTTTTTTGAGGGAGTTTGGTTCTAATTGATTTGTTAAATTTTGAATTTTTTTTATTAAAAAAAATTTTGGAGTGGATGTATATTAGTTGTGATTTTTTTTGCACTAGGTTTTGTGTGCAAGTTTGTAGCATAATAGCTTTGAATGGCTTCATTTCAAATCATCCATTTTTTCATAATAGTTTGAGTAGAAATTAAAAATCTGTTCAAAATACTTAACTATCTGTATATTACTTCAAATAGTTTTAATGAGAATCTTATTGAATCCAATTGGAACACAAATTTGAAGCAATAAAATAATTCGAAAGTCTTTGACTAGATATTAAATAAAGAAATGGAGCAACTAGGAAATAAATCGATCGTATTTTAAGTTTCGCTCCAAGTTTTTTTTTTAAGAATTATATACAATTCTAATTAAATTACTTGGAGCACAGTGCAGATCTGAAGCAATGTAGCTTGAAAAGATGATATTTCCATTCACTGAGAGCAATGAGTTTTAGTTGTCAGAGCGAAAAACTATTTTAGAAATTTTACTGTTTCAATTTTTCATTCAAAATTTTAAAATGAGTTTTCCCATTTTTTCAAGATATACAAGTTATTTTTTGTGTATTAAAGTTCTGTTGTAAGAATGAGCTCATCGTGGAATTCCTGAGCCCGATTCGCTTAGAGAGTCGCGTAACGAATTTTAAAGATCAGAAGTGTCATAATAACGTTTAAATGTCAAATTTGAAATTTTCAGTTCACGTAACTTCGTCGATCGATTCTGTTTGTGTGCTCTATGAAATAGAGGTTTATTTTTAAAGTGGCGCAAGTCTATTTATAGTAAGCTCTATAAAGTTTAGTATCAAATTTTGTTACACGAATTTACAAGTTATTTCATGATCGAGAGTTTGAACACGTTTGAGGTGACGTAAATTGATCGACTTTTTTCTATCGGCATCCCTAATTCATTCAATGATTATGATATTTCATTTTTTCATAAATATTCTAATTCAACTCATACGAATCAAAACCGAATTCTACGAACTTGTAAATCATTCGAAATTTCCACGAAAACAAAACTAAAATTTTGATTTACACAAACGACTTTCAAAATCAAGATTAATAAAAACGCATAACGATTCAGTTCAGAAATGCAAATAGGAACTTAAATTTTTCGATAAAAACGTTTACGATCTCCGATTGTACAGTAGTTTCACAGTTCACACGAACAATTCTAACGCACATTACAAAACTCAAATAAAGTTGTAAATCATCCGAAAACATTTTTATATTCAAATACGAAACGCTCGCATTTTTCAGCGATTTTTTTCCGATTTAAACAGCCACACACGCGCTTATTTTTTATTATTTTTCAGCCCTTGCAAAGGCGCATTTCGTGATTTCGTACGAAAATAAATCGCCTGTAAATCACTGATATATAATATTGCCATAATTATATTTTAAATGACATTTTGTTTCGCCGTTAGCGAAGTACACAATGCGAGCGGGCATTCGATGATTTCGAATGATTTTCATATCGAAAACTGATTTTTTTCCACTTTTCCGATATGAAAAGTCCCATTACCGAACACGAACGACACGCCACGACCAACCTTTTTTATTTTATGTTCCATTTTTCCCTATTATATGTACGTGTGTGTGAGTTTATTTTACTTTATTTCATTTTACACGCGCCAACTCGAACGGCGTTATAGTTTTTCGGCAAATAGAAAAATAAAAGGTTAACGTTTCGTGTTTATTTTGTATGTATCTTAAAAATATAATATATGGAGTCGTAAGATTGATTATTTTTAAATCGTTCGCATTTTCTAATTGCGCCCTTATTTTTCGCCGAACGACAAATTTGTATTCCAAACGCGATTCGCATACGTTTTTATTTTCGTATCAAAAAATATGAATTATACGCAACAAACTTAATTTATATTTATATTATTTAGTTAATAAATGAATTATACACTTTTCGATAGTCATTCGATTTGTATAGTGGAGTAATTTTCTAATTTTCTAATGTACTTTTTTAAATAAAAAAGGTCAAACCGAAGCTAGTAAATTTATATGTAATATGAAAAAATCGTTGCGGCACTGCTTGTGTTATACGACAAAATGAAAAATCACTAAGTCATATTTCGTTTAAAAAGGAAAACACACGTGAAAAGCCACGAAAGTAAAATATTACCCCGTAGCGCACAAACGTACATACGACGCTTATCGATTCTCATGTCGATATTCTATAAAATATAATAATATTCGGGAAAAAATTTACAGCGCCCATTATATTATTATATACATACAAAAGAAAATTACGTGTACGTTTCGATTTTCGTTTCAGAAAATAATAAAAATCAAAAGGATCCGCAATAATATAATATTTCGTACGACGCAAATAACGACAACTCGCAAGGAACCAACGGCTCCTATAACGTAGCAGAAATAATGTAAGGTTCGCCTGGTAAATTTTAATAACGGCCATCTCGTGCTGGATGCGATCCGATCGAATTATTGCATACGTGTCATACAAAAATTTGTGTCTGTTCCTATTTCTGTAATATTTCAACCGAATAAAGAGTTCGAGGGGAAAACTCGCGGGACAGACGTCCGCGACTTTATAGCCTTATCAATTCGACTCCCACATTATTATTTGTATTATAAGCGTATATTATGTGTGTGTATTTCTTTTTTCATTATTTTTATCAGCGGTTGTTTGCTCGATCGATACATATTTTATTCGTTTAACTTGTCAACGCGCAATCAAGCTTTCGAGTGTGATTTACGAACGACACGCTCTCGCATACGAAATTCGCTCTACAATAGAATATCGTTTACCTTTCGGAACAATTTCGATGAAAATTTATTAATTTTACGAAAAAAAATACTAAAATAATTAATTTAATTAATATTTTGATCGATTCTTTTAATTAGTGTCATTAAATTTATACGAAAGAGAGAGAGAGTTTATTGATTAGGGATTCCAATTTTGATACTACCGGTTTTTCAAAGTATTTATGAATATGTAAAATTCGGTTTACATTTTTTGAAAACTTACAGTTTAAGCATCACGAAAATCAAACTTTCAATTTGATCTTATATTTATAAGGCCACCAATACCCATTTATACATTCATAACAATTTTAAGAATCAATACATTTTGAATCCGACCGAAAAACCGGTAGTACCGAAGTTGAAATTCTTACTATTGATGTATTTTTAGTTGTTGAAGCATGAATGAAATATAATATTGATTAATAATTCGAAAAACATATGCATAGGTAGGTTAATGGATTTTCAAGGGACGAGAACTATTGAAAAAATTAAGTTATCGAATGTATTATTAATATAGAAATTATAATTTGTACATTTTGAAAATATTTCTATGCTTTTCATCTATTGATAAATAGAGACCGCCAAAAGATAAAGATCTAAGTATTTCTGAAAAGCAAAAGTTCAATTGTTGAATACTTCGAAAGGTAGTTCGTATTTCTATTATTATGAGAAAATCTTTTAAGTGCAATTTTTTTGTACGAAAATGGAACTTTAGATCACTTTGAAATTCAATTGTTGAATGCATGTGAAATTATGTTTCGATCGAAATATATTTTTTGTCCATATTAAAAATTACCACGATTAATCATTCGTATGAATAATTAAATTAAAATAGACATAGGCAAATACATATATGTAGAACTATCAGCATGTTTGCTACGCAACGTTCGTTTATTCAAATTGAAATTAATTAAATTTCACATGTAGTGCACGATTACTCACAGCGCAAACACTCGAAAAGTTTTAATTCGATACCATTATCTCCTTCATCATATTAATTCTGTAAAATTGAAATTCCGAGAGCAGAATAGGCAGCGAGTTAATTGCTTTCGAACGTAATTCATTATAAAATTATTACAAGTCGCATAGTTAACCGTTTGTTTTTCTTCTGTGAACTGTGCCGAAAACAAACATAAATTTCAATAAAAGCTCCATTATTTTACAAGATACTGATTTAATTTTCAATGGTGAAAATTATCGTATGGTTGTTTTATGTGTATTTTCGTCTTCCGCACTGCAGAATGAAATATATCAGATTGTAAAAAAAGAAGAAACTTAATTTACGATACTTTGGGCACACTAATGCCGGTTTTTCGTTAATTTTTGCGAAGGACAACTGTATCTTTTTTTACTTAAAAAACTTTCTAGAACGAAAACTCTAACAAGTTTTGCTCGCATATTGTTCGCAATTAGTTAAGGTAAAAATATTTTATAATAATACAATTGAATGTCGTAAAAATCCTAAAATGATACTTTTCAACTTGAAGCCGAAAGCCGGTGTCATAAATGACCGAATTTAGAAACCGTTAGTTTCAAAGGTATGAACCATTAAAACAAAATTTACAATATGCATTGAATTGTTCGTTTTTGTCGATAGCTTTTACCTGTTTTGAATTGACTTTGCCAAAATGCAGGTTGTAAATAAATATTGCACTTACTTGGAAGCAAATTCGGCGGCGCTTTGTGAAATTTCTTGAAATTTTGCCGACAAACGAAAGATCGGTAGATAGCATTAAAGATTCTTCTTAGTATTTGAAAAGTGCACTTACGAAATGCAAATTGTATCTCTGGTTAATTTTTTTTGAAAATCGGCTTATATTATTAACTTTAACATACCTAGTGAAATTGCAAGAATGAAATCGTAGTTTCACTGACGTTTCGAAGGATTCATGTGCAGTTGCGGATTAACAAATGAAATCATTTTTTAAGAATGATATTTTAATTATAAATTCAAATTTTTATTTTAAAACTATTTCCACGATATCAAACATCAAATAAAACAACCGAATTAGCTCGATCATAAAACCACAATTCTCATTTTCGAACTATCGAAAATCAACTGGACGCGCAAATTGTGCATACTTCCCGCAGATTTTCGACAGTTCGTAAACGTCGAAATGAATGTATCAATTTTAAAAGCTCATCACAATATTTTTCCAACATAATAACGAAAAGACATCAAAAAATTACAAACCATAAGTGGATTACACCCACGCCCCGCACGCACGAGCCCAGCACCATTGACGTCAATCAACCCGACCGTATTTTCCCCATATTTTTCCCCATTTTTAAACAAAATTCAAAACGATAAGGGTCCCTAGGGCGTTTAGCGGTGCCGTTGCAGGATTGCTGTGCAAATATAAGACCTACAGGCCCATTGTTTACCGCTGGGGTGCCGATACTCATATTTAATAATGTATTTACGATATGTGCAGCGTGCATCGTATACGTGTATTATATCATTAAGAGGGATTTTTAGATATGTATTAGTATTTATTTTTGTATGTATTGTGTATCGGTCACCCCTCGGTTTTTGAAATATTCCAGCTTTTTGTAAAAATCTCCCCTTTTGTCACGAATATTCACGATAACAACGTTACTATTGTGTGTTTCGGCGCATATTATAAAAGTTCGGCGCTCCGAAAACAAACCGATCGAATTTGATTCGGTTTTTGTTTTCGGTTCGATTGGTTTTCGTAATTTTGTATTTTGACGTATTGATTTGAAATTTTAGTCTGATTATGATTCAATTACGCGATTGTTCGGCATAAACGATTGATTGTTCGAGTTGTGGGTTGAATTGAGGGTTGTTTGATGTGAATTGTGGATTGATAATTTAATTCGGCAATGTGAAGGAAATGTATAATATTTTTTTTCGTTTAAGTAGTTATTTGATTGAAAAATATTTTCAATTTACAAAAAATGTCTATTGATTTTTCATATTGAAACAATGGACGAATTAGAAATACATAGCTGTTCAAATTCATAATTTTATTGATTATTTTATCTGAAACCTGAAATGCGTATTTGATAAAAAGCTCCAATTATCGGTTTCAACTCGAGCACCGAACGTTATCATATTTTTTGTTTTTCAATAATACGAAAAAAGCATATATTCCCCAATTTATTTCAATCGAGGATAATTGGAAAAACAAAAGATTCATAATCAACTTAAAAAAAAAAGAAACACTCAAATTCGACTTTTACAAAAAAACCAATCATCCCAATAGAAAATTCCGCCAAAAAAAGAAAAACGCCCGGCCTATCGCAAAATATGAAATCTTATCTCTTCCGAGGCATTCGTTAAATAATTATCTTAATATTTCTTCCGAAACGGTCATTAATTGTTCCGAATAAATCGCGTTCGAGAGAAAATGGGGGGACGTACTTATGGGGGGTGCCACCCCCATCGGCTTCCCAATTTAAACTTTTCCCGCCCTCTCCACAAAGCGGGGCCTCAAGATGTAGTTTAATTGACGAGGTCTCGTTCTTGTAAATATTCCTAATTAAGCTAATGCCCTTCTTCCGGATTCTTGCTTTTTCAAAGACTCGCCCAACACCGCGAATTATGTACACTCCCTTTGATATCGAACTTCGGGCCGAATTTGCTCCGACACGTCCTCGAAGCCTCCTTCGATCTATATACGTACAGTTGAACCTCGATTCTAAGATATTTTTAATTCTTACTAACTTCAAATCTCAAATAATTTCAATTCAGTATCATAAATCATCAAATTCGTATGATTCGCAGTATTTGGGGAACAAATCATTGACACAACACTCAATGATTGGATCAGATTTTCGTCAGATTAGATTTTTTAATAATTTTCAGGTCCTTTATATTTGAATCATGTCAAATTTGATTTCAATTCAATAGATTTATATGATTTTTCATATTTGTACATACAATTCATCGGTGCAACACTTAACTGGTCATGTTTGCTCTGTAATATCTTGAAGTTATTAAAATATTCAAAACTATAATAGATGAAAAAAATCTATCATAAATGTATCAAATCGATTTATATAGAGGATTTGCCCGGAATATGGAACATTCTCTAAATATGGAACACCTCGATATTTATTACTTACAGTTTCGATAATCTGCTAATTTTGCATTAAATAATAGTGTCCATACAGTTAATTGAGCGATTTTATGCAAAATTAGCAGATTGTCGAAACTGTAAGTAATAAATATCGAAGTGTTCCATATTTAGAGCATGTTCCATATTCTGGGCAAGTCCTCTATTGTTTAATTTTGACAAAAAAATTGATAATTGACAAAAAAGCATTAACATTTGCGAAAAAAATGATTCAACCAATGTATAATGAACTTCTATCGATAGCTCATTTCTCACAAGTCAGATCGAACAATCCGATTCTTACTATACTTGGGTAGATGTTTAGGTTGTTTCGTCTTCGTTTTCATCCAAAATTTAAGGCTGTAAATAAATAAAAGGTGATCCTCGCCGAAAAACAAGAATGATCGAGTCGTATAAACGCTCGCGAAGGAGCGGCGTGATTGATATCGTCTGGGAAAATGGGACACACGGTGTACACGCAGTCATGTCCTCTTCCTTGTCGTGTCTTGTCGACTTTATATTGTTATATTTTCACACGAGCCAACCTAATACGATCCGATTGTCCTCCGAGTTGTGTGGGAGTCGAAATAACAACACACTTTGGAGACGAAGCGCGCCAAATGGGAGATTCGAGCTGATTTTGGTGCTTTTTTGATCGTTAGGATACTCGATTCGGTATAATCGAATTTTTAGGTTGATTTGTATGAAGCTCTAATGTTGATTTCCATATGACTCTGGCTATTCATGTCGTTAGGGTGATAATGAAAACGACAACATGAGCGACTAGATTTATATGTGAATTATCCATAAAATGTAATTCAACCTAATCGAATTTGACCAATCATTAAAAATACTAATCTAACCTAATAATTATTTATGAAATTAAACTGCATTTAATAAAAATTGCTAAGTTCATGTTATTTGTTATCATGATGTGCTTTAGCCTTAAATTCACTATGAATTTACCTCTGAAGTCTTCGGTCAACTTCCTATTTACTTAATGAGAAAAATTGCTTTCTCTTATCATGTTCCTAGATTATTCAATTGTTTCTTTAATTTAAAGGTTGTATTAAGGATATTTTTACGTTTTTAGAATCGCAAATGTCATAGAATATTATATAAGAGTGAAACTTTTTTCGACCTTCTTCTGTGAAATAAGTGTTTCATCAATTAAATTATCAGTTTTGTTATTTCAGCGAAAATTTATATAAATTTCAAATTTGATTAATTCAGCGTTCAATCCGAAGTCTTTGAATATCATTAAATGCTGGTTGATTGGCTCAGACTTGTTATTGTAATATGTACAATATAATTTAAAGTCTTGTTTTAATTCAATTTCATATCGTATAATACATTAAATAAGTATTTTATAACATTTCCGTCGAAACTTTTTCAAAGTTAAGTTCTATAAACGTTATAGATAAAAGGTAATTTGAAAATACAAATAACGTTTCTATCGATCTGTAACGATAAAGTTATTTCAGTTCAAATTTACGATTCTTAGAAAATCAACAAATACGTTTACCTGGATCGACGAAATTCCAATCTTTTCCAATGGCAAACGTTTGACTTTCTTTTAAAACATTTTCAATAATTCCTCTACTTCGTTTTTTTATTCTTAATTTCGTAATCTTTAAATCTCCAGCGATTTTAATGTAAAAGTGACAGTTTTTGCATTCAATTTGAATATTGAATGATTCAGAACCTTTTAAATGAATCACACCAGTCACAAAGTGATCCTTTTTCATTTATACACTTCCTGATGGGAAGGAATATGAAAGGAAATGCATTTGTATTCTAAAATTTCATATTTAATATTTCAAAAACCACGTGGAACTCGAATATTCTTCGAAACTCGTAACCGTGAACGTTCTTCGCTTCTTGCTTCGAACAAATAATTCCCGCAGGTGTTTTGAAGGACTATCCCTTATTTTGTTTAAAACGATTTTACGAAACGATAACGTAGGATTTTAAAATACTAATGGCATCCGAAAACCTTCGGCAGGTAGCAGGTAGTTAATAACATCGACTATAATAAAAAAAAATCTATTCGCATTGAAATATTCAACTAAACATGTATGCGTGTCGACGATCGAAGCAATTTAGTTTCTTGTAGATCTAATTTTTTTTTCCAACGAATTATAAAATATAAAATATATGAAAAATATACAATCACCGTCGATAATTGGCTATGATTATTTTAAGTTTCAAATAAAATATCCAAATAATCGTATAATTATATCGTATATTTTTAAATAATTGATGAGTTAATATGGCAAAAGGTTGTTTTATTTTTTAAAGTGGAATCAGAGGAAAGAATTTGCGGTTCAACAAAAAATATATTTTGAATAAAAATTAAAGAACTGAACCAATTATGTTTCTAAGTTGCTCCACTTGATAGTTTTAATATAATATCGATATCGAATTTTTACACTTCTTTCTCCAAATCAAATTCTCATGTTTTACCACTTTCATTTCATTTAAATTTTTCAATGACAATTTAATAACGTCAATATCAAAGTTTAAATTCAAATCGTCAAAAAAATTGTAACTTAATCAAAATCTTTGTGTGTTCGTACGTTTCATTTTATTGCACGTACAATCTGTGATAATCACGAACTTAGGGCGCCCAATTCAAATAATTTCAATTTAATAAAGTTATACGAAAAGGAATAACTAAATTCACTAACCACATTGCATTAATTTATTAACAAAACACCCCATTTTAAACATTTTCCATCAAACATCCATCCATAAACTTTCCAAACATCACACAAAATCAAAAAAAAAAAAAAAAACTTACATAAACATCCAAAACACCAATTCGAAAAAAAGAAAAATCTTCAAATTTTCCCAACTTCGAAAAAGGGCGTAATTCGCGACGAAGCACACACGCACACTATCTCACGCACACCCACCCACAACCCACACCCCCACAATCACACACACACACACACACACACACACACCGAAAAACGAATCGGCTTGCATGTATAAGGGCGAAAATACACCTACATACGTACACATAAGGGTGAATAACGTATAACGTGTTGTTTTCGCAGCCCTGAAGGGCTTCTTTTTCGTGTTCGTTCAGTTGGCGCGTGTCGCGCGAACGCAACGCACGTCTCTATTCGATATATAAGCTTTTAGCGCGAATTATTCAAAAACGATCGCGATATTTAGAAAAATTGTCAAAAATTCAAATCATATTCGGTTCGGTGATAGAAAATTATTTTTTTAAAATTCGGAAAAAGCTCGAGGTGCGAGTGCAAATTTTCGCGTTGTGTTCGTTCGGATATATTTTTTTTTAAATTGAATAATACAGATATGTATCCGCGTTGTGTTGTTTGCTTCGAATTTTCTGATGTTGAGTTCGAATTTGGCGGCATTTGCGAGCTGTGCTGAAAAGATGTTGCCGCCCTTCGTCGATTTGTCGCTCGTCAGAAATTATACCAATTTTAAGGTTCGATTTGTGACCCCTTTTTAGTCCTTTTTATAATCCCAAGTTCGATTTGTGTCTTTTTTTAATCCCAAGTTCGATCTCAAAAGTGCTTCGTTTATACATTCATCAATTGTTTGTGTTTTCGTTGAGTTTTCAGATATGTTGTTAAATTTGTTTTTTCGTTCTAGTGCGTTCGTACATTTTATTTTATTGTGATAATAATCGTATTATTCGATTCGGTGCAAAATGCGTGTTGTTTGTGAGCGACGCTGAATTTTAAATTCGGCACATATGGTATATGTTCGAAATTAAATAATGGTACTTATTTATTTGATCCATTGAAAAAAAATATTAATTGATTTCCGTTCGTGCATTCTTTTGAATTTGATGTGTTTTTTATGGTACGTTATTGTTAGGGTTCGCGGTTCGAATATTCTTCATATGTATCATATAGGTATTTTTTTAAATATGTACAAAAATAATATAATTAGGATCATTGTGTATATTATTTTACGCTTAACTACTCAATTATGTTTATTTATTTATGAAACTTTCGTTCATATAAATATTTAATGGTAACAATTACGAATTAGAGATTTATTCGAATATTGCGTCAAATCGGGAGTTGTACATAGTTATTAAGTACGTAATTGATATTTCGTGTGTGGTTTTGTTTTTAATTTTTAATCGAATTAATTATGTAAAAATAAATAACCGATTACAAAATTAAAATGATTATATTTTAAATCTGTGATAATTTAAGAAAGTGATGCGAGTCCCACTTCCTTTATGTCGAAATAATTTGAGGATTCTAAAAATTGAAAGTTACAAGTGCATACGATAAAATTTTAATGAATCTATACTTATTTAAAGTTTATTATTTGTTAAAATTAACGAAATATATTGCATAGTTGTTGAGTGACCTGATACGCGTGTGTCAGTATAGAGTCTGAAAATATTCATATTTTTAAAACGTAAATTTCTGCACGCCTCGCTTTTTATGGCTCTCATACATTCATATAATTCTTCTCTACACATTTTATATTACGCACGTATAAATTTATTTATGAAATCCAATCTGAAGTCTGATAAAATCTGATAAAACAACAATGAATAAATTAAAGGAATAAGGCTTCTCTCGGCGCCGCTGAAAGTTCTAACCGTTTCGTTTGGTACGCGTTTCAGATGCTGAGGTGACGTCGCCGCGACGCCACCATGTCCTCGGGGGCCAAGAGGCCGCCCGCGGAGGCGTCGGCCTTCGCCCCCGGCGGCACCTCCCCCAGCAAGCCGAAGAGGCGCAAACAGTCCACGCCGGTGCGCATTTCCGGGGAGCAGCCCGGCGCAGGGCCCGAGCCCCCGCCGCCGCCGCCCTCCCACTCGCCCCCCAGTCCGCCGTCTGAGCGCCCGACCGAGGGCGGCAGCCCCCCCGACCACCACTTTGCCGCCTACGACAGGTACGAGCCGGCGTACGGGAACGACCACCAGCACCACGACTACTACCAGAAGTGCGAGGACGAAGACAAGCCGAACGCGATCAAGAACGACCACGAGGCGCTCGAGCCTCTGCGCCAGCAGGACGTCGCTTACTCGCACCCGTGCTCCAAGTGCGGCCTGGTGTTCCCCAACGTGGACTCGCTCAGGCTGCACTACGACGCCGAGCACTACGAGAGGAATGGAAAGGATCTCGTCGAGTGCAAGACGGAGCCTCCGTTCGACGCCGACGAGAGGAACGGCAGTCCGAACATGGGGAACTCGGCGCACAATCCGGGCTCCGCTCCCGATCCTAGGATGGAGGCCTGGAGTGCCGAGTTCCAGGCCAAGATGGCCGATTTGTACAAGAACGCTTTGACTTTTCCGCACGACGTGCCCAAGGAGTCCGTTCCGCCCAACTTCAACCCCCTGTGCCCGCCTTTCCCTCTGTTTTCGTCGGCGGTGCCGCCGCAAAGACCGCTCATGGAGCCCATCAGAATATTCAACCCGGAGGCGTACTGTGAGCTGTGCAGCAAGGAGTTTTGCAACAAGTATTTCCTGAAGACGCACAAGGCCAACAAGCACGGAATATACGAGAGCGCTCCGGCCAACAGCAACGCGGAGGGTCTGAACATGGATTCGTCCTTCATACCGGCGGCCGCCTTCGCATCTTCCGCGCTTAAGTTCAAAAACAACATGATTTTGGCCGATTACGCCAAGTCTTACGAGGCGGCGCTGTTGGCCAGCCAGAGGCACAAGGCGAAGATTCAGAGGATGATGGAAGAGGCGAGGGATTTGGACAAGGTCAACATCGACGGACAATCGACGAATATGAACATGGCTCGACAGGTGAATTTGGACGACGTTAGAAGTAGTTCTGATGACAATACTATTCCGGAGAATTTCATTTTCAAAGGCGAAGTGAGGCATGACCAAGAAGAGACTTTCATGACGCCCACACCGCGAAAACTATCACCCGATTCTTCGAAACGAGCTAGAGATTCCGGTTTCAACACCGACACGCTGAGAAGATTGGGAGTGATCAATCCTGAAGCGTTTTGTAAAATTTGCTGTAAGGAATATTGTAATAAGTACTTCTTGAAAACGCATAAGATAAAGAGACACGGACTTTTACCATCGCCGACTGAAAAATACAAGGACACGAATAAGGATACCATACCCGTAGTGATACAACCGATCCAACAGGAACCGACTGAACGAAAAGAAGGTCAAACTAGCCCATTAAATTTGATCATGGGAGAAGAGAATCCCGAAAAATTGCAGCAATCGCCCGATGTATTGATATCTACTAAACAAATCAATAGGCTAATTAATTCCAACCCGACAAATATTGTTAGACCACTGTCGACTCATTCCATCGATTCAGTCATCACTGATGATAAAAAAGAAAATTCTAACGAAGAATCGATCAAAAATGAAAATATCAAACAATCACCGACCACAATATTCATTAGTGAAGATTTACAAAAATTGCAAACCATGATATCCCAACTGAATGATTTAAGTGTGAATAAAATAGTAGAATGTTACATATGCAAAAAAGAGTTTGAAAATAATTATATACTTCAATTCCATATGATGTCTGACCATGGAATATCAGTTTCTGGTTCTGTCGATACTTTTACATTCCCATCCGTGAGTACTGATGAAACAAATTCAGATGGATCTCAACAGAAGGCTGTTTGTACAATATGTGAAAAAGAATTTTCGTCAATATCACTTTTGAAAAAACATATAGAAGAATTTCACACACCAAAGTCAGCATTTAATGATTCAAAATCATCTGTAGATTGCTTATCGACAGATAAAGAAAGTGGCATTCAAAGAGAAAGACGAGCATCAATGTCACTGACACCGACGAATAGCTATTGTGAAATATGTAATAAAGAACTTTGTAACAAATATTTTATGAAAACTCATATGCAAAGGATGCATGGTATTGAAATAGAAAATGGTACTCAAATTGGGGGAGTTATCTGCGACATCTGCAACAAAGAGCTTTGTAGTAAATATTTCTTGAGAGTTCATAAGCATAACACTCACGGAATAGTAGAACCGGGAGCTCCTCTTCCACAAATGAGAAATATTACAGGTGAACAAGAGAATTTCAATGCTCCCCAATCTGCCAGTCCTTTAAAACCTCCACCAGAAACAAGCATATTAAGTAACAGATTTATAGCTCATTTTGTAGAGGTGTGTCCCTTTTGTAGCAGGAGATTTAGAACGAGCAAATGGTTGAAAGCACATCTCTTGAGTGATCATGGTAAAGCAGGTGTGGATAAATGGAAAGAATTAGAAGTTCAATATAAGGCTCAAGCTAAAATGCAATCAAATAAAAACAATAAGCAGACTAACAATACTATGAATGTTCCTGAAAATAATAGCACTACACCCACCCCAAGCACACCATTAGATATGCAAGAAAGAATGCCATTTTACTCAAAACTGACTGAACCAAAAATTTTGAATTTATTTGGCATGAATAATCCTGAAATGAAAACATACAATTGTTCCTATTGTCCCTTTTCTACCTCGATTCTTTCCTTTTTGTACGTTCATGAAAAATCACATTCCCAAAGTTCTGAAATGGACATCCTGTGTCCAATGTGTCCTGAATCATTTAGTAAGCCAGAAGCTCTTCAGATACATATTATAACGGCTCATTCATTGCCAGAATGGAGAGAAAGATCCACTCTCAATTCAAGCCCAACATCAAATCGTGAGTGCCAAAATACACAAATGAAAACACCGCCGTTAGAAATGGATGAGAGCAAGAGTCAGATCCAAGCGAGCAATGGAAGTAATAAGACAGAAGTATTCGAATGCTATGAGTGCGATTTTAAATCATGTAATTTCGGGGAGATGGAGCTACATTTGAAAAATCAACACTGTGCCATCAAAGGTGGTGCATATGATACCATTCCCAACAATGATGGAGATTTCAACGACGACATTGGAAGAAAGACGAAAATGCCGGCCATTTATGCAGTTCCTAAAGGTCTGGATGGTGAGAGCGAAGGTACGGAGCAGACTTCCATCACCATGCAGCCGTTTGTGATTGAAGAGAACACTCCGGAAGTCGGAGGAGGGAAGTTTGTTCCTTCTGTTGTGTTTTTGCCTGTGAGAAGAAGAGCTACAGGAACAGTAACTATTTCATTTACTCTTACCCCAGCTTAATTTTTCAACATGTATATTTTATGATGATGTTTTTAATGTTGAGTTTCCTATTTTGAAAAGATGATAACTTGATACGTAAAATATTTTAATGTTTGAAACTGTACAAAATGTATCGCTAACGATTCAATACAAATTCTCAATCATAAAACAAATTGATAGTACAAAATAGTAAATGGACAAATATATACACTGTTGAAATTTATTAATTCAAAGGCATGTAAAAATATGATATATTTTTTCTTATTTCAATGATGGCTTTTAATAAATTTAAAGAGAGTTCTCTTATGGAAAACATAGAGGGATATGGAGATATTTTTAATGGGAGGTTTTCGAGAAAGCACACAAAAAAATAGTTCCTATTACTAGTACGTAAGTTTTATATATTTATGAAAAGATAAGAAAATTAAAAAGTGTTTTAGGTCGAAAATTAATATCTTAATAGAATATAAATTGATCTGAGAAACTATATTCTCGGTGGGAGGGTCAACAACTAATGCTTATAATTGTTGTGTATCTCTTATGGAGTTTTATATAGCTCCCTTTATAATTTAACGAATGAATGTTTTTTGTAGCGTTTGTATAAACAACAATTAAATTTAAGTAAGACAATTTTTCGCGAGTGGTAAATTTCGTAAGTTTTCTTACACAATATTAATTTTCTAACATTTTCAATAAGCGAAAACTGAAATAATTTACAGTAATCAATATTGACACGTACCCTTGATTTAGTTAAACTTTTCACTTCAAAATCATTTGCATGTGTGATACTTACGAAATTTACCCTACTAAGAAATGGGTAAAAATTACAATTAAAATTTAGGAGAATATTACAGATGGGTCATGGTGCTAACCATTTTATTAGTACGTGGAAAAATTTCAATTAATGCATAAGAAGTAACAATGTTCCTTTTTATATATATATTATATATATATAAATAAATATTAAATAATCAATGCTATTTATATAATAGTAGATTTAATACGTATTAGAGCGTATTTAAAATGTCTGTACTAGTTCACTATTATCATAAAATAATAATAATAGTTGTAACCTAAAAATAATGATAAATAATTGTGTTTGAATATTTTTAAAATGAGGCGTGTATAAAATATACAGTGGGATCTTTTATAAAATATATGTGAAAATGGCGGGAGAAGGCTACACCTGTGATTATATTATACATTATTTAATTATTCAACTTGTCTATATTAATACTTGTACTTTGGTGTTAAGTAATGGAAAATGTTTCTATGTTTTTCTTGTGTATTTCTCAATGGCGAATCTTCATTATATAATTATGATGTATTTCGATTGAATTCGCCCGTTGAAAAATAAGCCCCGTGTATTTTGTGTGTTAAGTTTGGTTTTTCATTTGATTGACACAACTTTACAAGTTTAGTTTTGACTGCATCGTTAGAATAATTCTCACGATATGTAATAAACAATCTTTTAAAAAACTCAATGAATCTGAAACATACATATTTAAATACATTTGTGTCAAAATCTTTTTTTCATTATCGGTTGACTCGTTGATCTCTCTTTGTCTAGTCACAAAAAAATAATACCTAGTCTTTATATGTATGTTTTATTTTAGTATTTGATGTATTTATGAGTCGTACCTTTATGACGTACATCATCGAGCTTAATAAAAAAAAATCATGATTTCTACATTCCCAGTCGCTTCATCACACATTCCTCAAATAAGAAAAGTTGAATTTCTTTAATTTGAAAAGAAGTCTCTTTGTGTAAAGATATATTATGATTGATTGCTTTTCAAGTTGAGAAATTCATGTTTCTTTAGTGTTTCGCATACAGGGCAAAGTGTCTTAGTCACAACCCAACATCATTTAGCGAATGTTATATTTTAAAATGATTCCATTTTATAGTAGTGCTTCTCGATTTTATAATAAACGAAGGTCATTTTAAAATGTCCTTTGTAGCCAGTTCCTAATAATCAGTTTACATAGTGATCATATTTTAACTATGTTATTTAGTGACGTTTAATGAATGTATAAAATTAAACAATTAAGTTTAGGGAGAAAAACTTATTGCTTCAGTTGTCATATAAATGTTATTGAATCCATTTATTAGTACATGTATTCTTTCAAAATTATATTGTGAACAATATTTTGACTATACCGTGCATTTATCTTTTGTTGATAATGATTTTTAAGTTAGTGTAATTTTAATTGTATTAATCGAAATTTTGAATGTAATTATCATTTAGAAATATGATTTGATTTAATATTCCTTCAATATGATTTTTTTTTCAATATTTTGTATGTGTAAATATTTTTTAAGTTCTATAATTGTATTATAAATTTGACTTTCATTTTCTATTTTAATACATATTTTTCGTTTTTATGATCATGTGAACTTATTGTTTCGCTTTAATTTTTGACAATTTTAGGTCATACACAAATTCTGATGCATGCCAATTTTGAAAATTCGTCATTTTTTCTCAATAAGGTTTCATAAATATATTTTTGTTTTTATATTTTCTCAAAGGAGTCCTTACTCTTGGAAGATTTGATAGAAAATGTAGCGTTTCTGAATGGGAAACATAGGCGTAACTACACACAGAAAGACTGAAAATTGACATCTTTTAAACAACTGTACCAAATATTATGACTCCATTTATTAAGGTGTAAAACATTTAAAGAAAATTAGGACTTAAGAGAAAATTTATGAGATTCGAATAGGAGAAAATTATTATACAAAAAAAGGTGAATTTTTGTAAAAAATTTAAGATGTACTCTTTGCACCTGTGACAACCATAATAGTTCCTATTATCTATCTTTCCAGTATAGTGTTCAATTTATTTATATATATACAGAAATATATTTAAATAGTGAGAAAAATGGCAGGCTATGCTTAGTATGAATGATGTAGCGATTGTATGAAGAGTGATTTGCTCAAATTTCCATATTATACATTTCAAATTATTTTTGTTCGATTTCTATTCGACCTTTTGGTTGATTTAGAATTTAATATCATACTTCTGTTATACATGAGTTTTGTTTCTACTATGTTCAGTTCATAACACATTTTCATTCATTTTGAATTATTTTGATCAAACTATTCTCATGATAGCTAATTAATTTCCATAATATTTTTTGTGTACTTTTTTTGCAATGCTTTAGATGTTTATATATATTTTTTTTGTTTTAATCTGTTTAATTAAATGTCTCATGATTTTACAATATTTGATAGGAAACATATAATACAAACATACTTTACTGAAGATATCTAAATGTGCATTAGATATTTTGAAAAAATGTTTTTTTCTATGTAATATGCTGTTGAATATTCTATTCCAATTAATTGATATTTCATGCCTGGTTTATTTTTAAATCAGAAAAATTTACACTGGAAAGTTTTTTTGAAATGTAGAAAGAATGTTGCACATTTAGATATCTATGTAAATTGTAAACAGCCAATAAAATCAGTAAATTGAAAATGTAAAAAAAAATCTGCACAAATGCAAAATGTATTGTACAATCTAGAAAGTACAAAATCTACTTTCAGTAAAATAATTCTGTAAAATATAGTACAAACAGGTATGTCTTATATTTGGTAACAAAATTAAACCGTAAATACCTCATAAGCTTAAGTCTTATTGTAAAATCAAAATGTATGAAAAACCTAAAACAGTACAAATTTACTAGTATATATGTTTTTGAATAATATTTGCTCTTTGCGGATGTATGGTAGAGTTTTTGTGGCAAATATAATGTATTCAGAATTTTCTTTTGAACTGATTGATAATTTCGAACTAAAAATATTAAAATTGAGAACAAACGATAATCGTTTACAATATGCAGTTTCTTTAACTTTTATCACTTGTTCAGTTTTTTTTTCTTTGATTCGTATCATCATAATTATTGAATTTGATTTACAGATATGATCATTATCAAATGTAATTAAGGTATGTACTTCTTAATTATATATTCACTGTATAAAATAATCAGTAATGAAGTGGTACGGTGTGTTGGCAGGGTCAAAGGGTGCAGTGTTACTACAATACAATTTCAATTTCGGTTTTTATAATAGACTTGTTTGAAACTTCGATTAGTATTGTATTTATTTGATTAACTTGTTGATGAATATGTAATGTAATAATGTTGATCGATAAATTTTACTAGGCCAGTTGTTTTCAATTTAAAGTTATTGCATGCTTTTCATTAATTGATTTTTAACGTTTGTGGATATTATAAGAAGTCTTCAAATAGTGGGTATATTACTATATTTGGGCCTTTTTATCAATTTTATTTCAAAATCACAAAGTGATCTATAGTAATAACATCCACATAGTGGAATTAACAGAATATACAAAGTTTAACAGTTGCATTATTGGAATATTCCTTTCAAAATGTTAAATTTCTTATACAAATAGAATTTCAAATATTTTATTAAATCGAAACGGTTCTTTTTAGTTGTTAAAATAAGATCAGTAGAATAGCTATCTGGAAATTTTCATATTGAATTATCACATACGTATTCATGGTGTATAAATTAGAAATTTTAAATGATGTCGTATTGTGATTTTGAGATTTTATTTAATGTAGATATAACATGCTGTTACTTTTGAAAATGAATCGATTGTTTTGAGGAATTATTTTGTTATGAAATTTGTTTGTAGTGATCGCACCTTTTTACGTTGGTTTTTTGGCCAGTGTCGTGGCCTTCCTGCAACATCACACCTATCACGTTTTATTCAAAATTTTGCTTCGGTATAAAGTGTATATCTACATATATATATTAAAGAATATATATATTTTAAGTGTTTAATCGATGGTAACGTTGTGTTGTGAATTCCTCTAACCGTGCATGTGTTACACGTAAGGTCTGAAGGACCTGCAAGACTATGATTTTCAAAACACGTTAAGCTTTGCATGTCCATTGAAAAAAAATTCTGTCATCGATTTGTATATCTAACGTTTCATTGTCGTACATTTATTCTCACTATTGTGTAAAATTTATTTGAATATATCGGTAACCGGGAATATGTCCACCACATTTGTGTGTGTTTACAATATTTTTCATCTGAATTCAATGTAATTGTTAAATTGAAAACCGTTACCGTTATTATCACCATCTGCAACTTTCAATTTTCTAATAGTAAAAGTATTTTTTTCATTATAAATTTTTCCATCTTCTTCACGATGAGACAGATTTTTATATTGATTTAATGATGTATTATTTGTTCAATATTTTATCAACATCAAGATCAAAGAAGTATTGACGTGTAATTTAGTAGGTATGAGAGAATTGTATTCGTAATACACTTTAGGAGGGTCTGTAAGCATGCTAAATTCGGTCGACGATGTAAGTAATTGCTGAATTTATAAAATACTACATAATATGCTGTGTGCCTTTTTAGCAATTGCTAAATAAATGTGAAGATTGAATTATAAAAGTTTATTCGTAATTTATGATTTATACAGATGGTTAATATAATTTTACAAAAATTGATAAAAAAAATAATTAAATGAATAATGCATTGGTTATTTACCGTGTTCGTGCTATAATATAATAAACATACATATATTTCCTATATACAATATGTAAACGCATTTAAAATTAAATATTTGGAGATTTTGTTCAAACGATTAAAAAAATGTAATGAACAAAAAAAACCTATTGACTATTTCATATGAAAATTATTACGGGTGATATATGAAATGTTATTTGTCAATGTTGAATATTGTAAACATAAGAAAATTATTTGTAAAAAAATGAAAACAAATTATTGTATTAAATTGTTGGAGTCGATTTGTTTCCAGTTTTCCCACCGACCGCCGATCACGATCGTTTCGAATTTTCTTTTTCCACACGTGTACGCCGAATCAATAGCATTTTTAGTTCAGTTCTTCAAAAGCGTTTTATTTCAAAGTTTACACAATTAAACGAACAAATGCTTGTATTCGCGGATTCTCGAACGCGCATTTACAAATATTTCGATACTGGCAACACTGAACTGATAAAGCGACGAACGCGCCATTCGACGTGTCCGTTCAAAAAACAGATTTAACATTCTAGTCAAGTGTAATTAGTATCAGCGAGTATTATTAGATCTAAAATGAGTTCGATTAATTTTCTGTACAATTTTTTTATTTAAGTTTATTACTATTGTATGTACAATCATAATTTTGTATATTTTTTTCGATTAAGTATTTTTTTCGTATGTATGTTATATTTCTTTTATTATGTGAAATAAAGAGGGCATTCTGAAATAAATTTTAATTCGTTTCATTTATATTATATTTTTCATTCATTCACCCATAAATTATTGAACGCGTTCAATAATCTTATTTCGATAGAACGAGATAAGACAAAATACGCTAGATAATATACATATGAATCGACTGACAATGAATAACGAAAAAAAAATGTTATCTCGATTGCAACATGTTTCGATCGGAAGAAATTGAAATGCCTTTGAAAACATCTTAAAAATGTGTTAAAAAGTCTCAATAACATGTAAATTGTCAACATGAGGTGAGTATGATAATGAATTTTCGATATTTTCGACATAAAATCCAGGAATTCATTAAACTACACCAAATTTAATATTCAAACAAATTACGAAAAAAAAATCGATATCAAATAAATTATAATGAATCGAAACGACCGCTGACAACTTTCAAACTTCTTTCCCTATTTTTGGCAAAACTATAACAACGAGGGGTGTGTTTTTCATAGAAAAAATAGTGAATTTTTCGCAATTCTCCCCCCCGAACGATTGCATAAATAATAATATGCAATAAAAAAAATTTGCCTACACAACGAACGATGCAAATTCGCATTCATCGCGCGGACCCTCGCAATAATTGTAACAAAAGTGTTTTAATGCACTTTGATGGCTTTTTTTTCTTTACAAAAACGAGGCACGAGCCAATGGATATGGTTTTGCAGGAAATTTTTACATAAATGCACAAAAACTAAATGTGAGGGTCCTCGATGCAAATTTGAAACGAGTGAAATGCAATTCCCAATGCACACAATAGCAAAGCTTTCTAAATTTTTTGGTTTTTATGCAAATATTTTTTTCTGAAAATCAAATATTTTATGGATTACTATCATAAAATTCATATATTCAGATTATAAATATAACAAATAAGTTAATATATTTAATTATTAAAACTTATAATAAAGACGTTCTAAAATATTGGCTCAGTATCAAAAGAACATTAATTGAAAAACTGAGGAGTGTGTAAAAGATACAACAATAAGTAATATATGACGATCGAAAAGGTCAAGGGGTATAAGTGACATTTTTGCCGAAATTGAGTTATGCACAGGAATCGCTTCTACGCACGCTCATTTGATTGGTGGCAAAATGATATAAACGAATTCGAAACATATGCCGAGATATATCATCAAATCAGTCGACCTCCTCCTAATACATGTAGGAACATGGTCAACTTTGAACGCGCTTTACTCGAAATCACTTGTACCCCTTGGCCTTTTCAGTCGTCAAATATTTTCTGTTCTTTTAACGTTAAAAGTTTCAATAAATTTGAGCTCCATCTCTTTTTTTCACTCATCCTTTTTTTCTTCGCCCTTCATTATCAAATTAATTGAGAAAAAAATAATTTTCTTCATAAAAATGTATGTATTAGACTACTCAGGGTTATATCAATGACGCTAATCTATCAAGTATTCGATCTGAAACCGAAATTTAGTATTTCATTTACAAAATTTGACTTGTCCCAATATCATAATCATGAGCACAAATCAATTACAATATATTTGCGACAAAATAGAGTAAAATTGGAAAGCATTGGTCGTGGCACGTGATCCGTTTTTAGTATGTGTGTCGTCGATTGGCCCGATTAGAGCCGCACGAGCACAAGGGCGCGTTCTTTTTATTCAAATACCGATTCAAATTTAGGGAAATTCACTCCGACGGTCATTCATCATACATCCTATCGAATTTCCAAATCGATATGCGTCACGCAGGGCCTCTCAACCGAAAATAAATCGAATATTTGCTCTGGAAATGACGAAAGATTCGATGCTAAATCGAAAATCTCAAGTTCGATGCTGTGAGACTCGCGTAAAGTTGATTTATAATAAAATATATATTTTGATTGAAATAAGTTATCGTATTATACCTGTGTATTGCGCAAAGCAGAAATCTGTATTGTTGATAATTTTGGAAATTAAATCGAAAATCTCATGATTGATGCTGTGACTCTCACGTAAAGTTGATTTATAATAAAATTAGTTTTGATTGAAATAAGTTATCGTATTATATCTGTGTATTGCGCAAAGCAGAAATCTGTGTTATTAATAATTCTGGGATCTAAATAATCCTTATGTTAGTTGTAATTGTTGATAAAGGTATTTCGATAAGTCAATTGGTTCAATCGTCCCATTTTGAAATAATATTGATTTTTATAATAAAATTATTTTCTGTAGCCCGAAGTTACTCGTGATTCTGTAGACTTTAAACTGATTGCAAACTGTTGTAATTACGTTGGGAATTATACTAAGAGTCTGTAAAGTAAAGACATACTTACACAGATTCATTTTTATTTATATACATGGATTATTTCAATATCAAACAAGAAAATATTTGATCGAAGCATCGATGAACTTTTTAGACATAAAAAGCGAAAACTATATAGGAAATTAAAAAAAGTAGAGAAGCGCCAAATTTTTTATCTCTGAAATAGCAATCAACGATTTCTCATTCAAATTTACATACTATACACCCGTGTCTATCCCTCGTTTTTAATGTCTTTTTTTTCGTTTCAAATAAAGCGACTTTTCCCCCAAAAACTGAAACGCATTAGGGACTGCGCCATTTAACAGAACATTTCCTGGAGTTGCATTAAAATATATGCATTTTTTTCCACCGACTGTAGAAATCGCAGAATAGAATGAATTTTATTTCACACGAAATGTACGCACATATTATACAATATGTATAAAAAAAGAATAAACGAACATAAATATATAAAAGAGGCGAGATTAAATCAAGTTTGAAAACGAAACATCTGTCGGACGCGTGCCTATTTCGGCGACACTTTCCAACGTACGGATTTATTGTCATTTAGCGAACTTTTTCCCTAAAAACGCATTAAAAATCGCAAAAAAATTATGAAAATAATAAAAGGCTTAAACCCCATTGTCCGGGGGTTCATCCCTTTACCTGAAAAACGCGACGCGTTTTATATAAAAATGAAAAAAAATAACGCAGGATGTCACCCTTTAGAAAGTGTGCCGAATTCGCAACGAAAATAAAGGGTACACGTGTTTAAACTGTTGTGTGTGTACAAAAAAGTAGGTCAAAAATGTTACACTTGTTTTGTCCCCCTATGGCGGTTCGATTTTGTGCGAAAATAAAATAAATTAAAAGAAAATAGCGAACCGAGGGGTTGTTCATGAAAAGGGTTTCCGCATTTTTGAAAAAATGTTCGATTGTCAGAGCGTATCGTAATGTAAAAGGATTATTTTATAGGGATGTTATTTATGGTGCGTTGAAATACAGTTAAAAATTGAATGGGGAAAAATCTCGATATATTGTTATTTGTGATTGAATATAACGTATATAAAGCGATAAATAATATTACATGCCGTATTAAAATAATATTTTAATATAAATATTGTTTCTATCACCATTAATATTGATATTTTAAAATGAATATTTAAAATTAACGAAAAGGAAAATACTTTCATGTTAAGTACGATGTTATAAAGACGCACAGATTTGCATTATCATAAAGACAAGAAAATTCATCATATCAAGGAAAACTTCAACATTTACAAATGTATCATCGTTATGATCATTTGCTGCTCCATTTGATGTTACTATGAATATCTTCAACAGAATGATAAGATTCATTCTAAAATTCTTACTTTTTACATTTTATTACACAGCTTATACTTAGTAAATCTACAACTCTGAAAAAGTTAGATAAATATTCAAACAATCATGTACACAATATTGTTGAATAATGTATACTCGTATATAATTTTCTGATTGTTAATGCATCATTCCTAATAGTCTATGGATATTCTATGTTGATAAAGTATAAAAATTTTCAATAATTTAAAAATCCCTACTATACAGACAAGCTATCGATGAATTTGAATTGAATTTTTTTCGCGCC
The DNA here is from genome assembly GCA_024721215.1 of Cheumatopsyche charites. Classification (NCBI taxonomy): domain Eukaryota; kingdom Metazoa; phylum Arthropoda; class Insecta; order Trichoptera; family Hydropsychidae; genus Cheumatopsyche; species Cheumatopsyche charites. Next base: position 7,647,087 of record CM045576.1, on the reverse strand, counting down.
AAATCGAAGGGCTGAAACTCACCCGCGGATGCATTAAGCTCGAACACAAAACGATCAACAATAGGGGAGATTATTACCTTGAAAATTTTACACATTTCACCCCTTTTTCGACATTTCGAATGGGGCTAGAGTCTGACGCATGACACGTCTTTTTCGCAAACAATCGGCCATTGTGCAAAAATGAAAATTTCCAATTTTACGCGAACTCTCTTCCCTTCGCTGTATTGTGTTCGCTACATAATATGACCGATATACGAAAATTTTATTTCATCTATCGACGACACAAAAGGGTTTAACGTAGTGTGTTTTTTTTATTTAATTCGGTACTAAAAAAAATGTATGCGGCACGTGAAGGAAAATTTGATTAATTCTCGCTTTGAAAAAATTGTATTTGAGAATTTTTGTCGTACATGAATAATCCATATCGCATAAATAAAAAAAATGTGTAAAACTCGTATTTTATACAAGAGAATTAAATGGATTGTGTACCGTTATTTAAACGTCGACATTCCGTTGATGAAATTGTTAAAAATTTCAAATCGAATATGAATGCAAATCTCATAAAAATAATCTTCGATTCTTAAATATGTAACTGATTTTTTAGTTCCATTTTGAGTTATATTGAATCATGTCTGCGACAATTTCAAGAAAAGACTACTTGAAAAATCATCAATCACCCAAAAACCGGTCAGAATGTAAAAATTGTTTGCTCAAAAATTATTCAGGCATGTAGCATATTGCGCAAAACAATTTGAATATGAATCATTTGATTTTAAACGGCGATATGTTAATATCTATACAATAAATACATTTATAAAACACGTACAGTCAAGAATACTTTTAAAATTCCTTGAGAATGGAAAATTATGATATCATAGTGCAACTAGCTCACCATTGCGAATTTACATGAAACTTATTTCAAATACGATCTCAATAAAATTAAAAAAAACTAAATTCATATTTTTTTATAAATTTATTTGAATATATGATTAATTCCATATCAATTATAAATCTTAAAACTTACTTAAAAAAAATAAAAATTAATTCGATTCAAACACTTTTCAAACTTACATAAACTCACTCAAAACATCTCGATTTTTTTCCTCCAAAAAGCTAAAATTTAACAATGAACGTCATCTATTTACTCGATTCTGAATAATGACTATAAGCGAAATGAAAAAATAATATAATAATAAAATGCAACATTCGCGTTTAAATGCGCGTAACTATTATTTCCTAAAAACTGGCACGCGCTTAAACATCTGCCGTTTTGCTGTTTACCTAATTCCCCTATTTTTATATTCAATCGCGGAAAGGATAAGGGGTCCTTTTTAAAATTCGTCAATTTCTACTCTCATATGCATATGGGTCGTTATTGATCCGCCCCGAGATTCGGAAAGTTTCGTTTTACCATTTTTTTGCTGTATTGAAATGGGTTTTTTCTATTGAAAATGTGTTCTATTAATAATATAGAAAATTTCGGTTGTTCGGAAAAAATATGATCATTTTAATCTTTTCATTCCCAGATAAATTTAATGCGTTTGATGCTGAATGCTTAAGTACGTAAAGAAAGTGAATCATATCCAAGAATTTTCGAATCATAAAAATATTACCGAGAGATAAATGTGATTCACTGTTTGTTTTACAATGGAAAAACAACTCATTTTGTGAGACAAAACACATACTTTATACGTAACAATGGTTTCATTTACTCAATTGATTTACACTCCGTATGAAAAATTAAGCCTTCTGTATTTTTTTTACATTTTCCATATCCGTGAATTCATATTATCTATAGAAATCATAGAAAAATAGACACAGTCGATCATAAAAAATCATAGGGGCTCATACTTTATTCAATTCTATTATTGATGCATGTGTAAAAAAACATTTTGTTATATTCCTATGTTGACTGTAAAGCGTATGATTTTGACTTATTCACATGAAAAACTGCAAATTACGTTTATCATGATAAATGCACTGCATTTATTCTTTGAAATATTAGTATATTGTTCAATGTTCATATCTAGACTTTGTTCAGTGTGATAAACGTTGTATAATTCACAGCCTTACTTGAAAAGTTAGTTATGAATAATTTTTAAATAAATGTAATCGAAACATACAAACATGCATTTTTTTCTATTTGAACAGTTTTTATCATATGAGCCTTGAAATTTAATGTATTAAAATTAAAAACTAAAATTTTACTTTTGACCTTCCAATTTGACTTATCTTCGTACATGAACAATATGAATACAATAATTCATTGCTATTTTTCTGTAATTAAATGCACAAATTTATGCTAATTTCAATAATACACAAATCTATTAAATGCTCATCAATTATTCTAGATGATATATATAATATAAGTTCCAATAAAGTTTACTGATACGTTTCGAACCTGAGAGATTCCTATATGTGCAAACACCTCACTTATCTCCTATATCTACTAGATAAAGGTGCATTCACCCACAAATACATTTTTTCTATTTAATCCTTATGCACACTCAATTCACAAAGAATTATTAACAATGCATCCAAAATGCATCGTGTTAGAATTTTCTTATCTTCGTCATTGGATCGAGCTTAAACCACCTGTGACCGACATTCGTGTCGTATGAACAAATAGAGAAAAGTATTTTTTTTTTCAAATCGAAACAAAAAGGCTACTTAGTTTCTCATGTAACCTGGAAAATGAGTTTCATGCATGTGTCGCATACACAATTACGCACATTCAAGAATTTATTGCATTACCGGTTAGAATTACGTATGTTTGAATTGGAATTATGTATGTGATTCCTTTGATAATAATGCATTTTCTTCATATGAATAACATCTAGATTTATTTTCATTACACGTTTATATAATTCTTCCAGCTGTTTTAACTGAAATTAAATTAATGAACGTCATAAAAATGCCGAAAGAAGTTAAACGTTTTGAGTTTAGTATAATATAAGTGATTTTGAAATAATTTTCAATAAAATTGCAATTTGTACAAAATAATGATTTTATATATATGTAAGTTATTGATTTAAACGTATGCACTCATATGTTGAACTACTCTCTACATTGAATATTTTTAAAATGTTTAGAGTGCAAAAGGTTAAACAATTATATTAAATCAAATTGGAAAAAGCTTATAAAAAAATTGTATCACTGTAGATTTCTGATATTTTTACATATCACCATATTTAGATCATCAGATTTTATACATTATTATGAGAAATAATTAGTTGTACAAAGATTCAAGTAAGGTTAACTTCTTTTTACACATTTCTTATGTATATTCCAATTAGCATTTATATTCTTCTTATGTATTAATAGCCTTATTTTGTGTAGTTATAATGCTGCACCTGATGCATAACAACATCTCTAGGTATATTAAACCGATCCAATTGCATACAAATCTCATTCGCACTATTGTATAGTTCGCAGATTAATCGCACAATAAACATAGTGAAATCTTATCTATCAGATAAAAATCTCTTTTCTATCACAAGAATCGAATTAAAAATCAATCGAAACCTTATAACGACGACCGAACGTCACGGAATAATGGTTTCGCGTTTGTTTCTACGAATTTCCCACGCGACTGACATCATCTGTTCATTGTTCGATCTCCATTGCTCGATCACAATGATCCATATAGATCCGAACGACGAGCTGATCTACGAATATCCGATACAATATAATATGTATCCATCGATTCAATTTTCAATCAATGGCACGCGATTCGGATGGAAAAAAATGTGAACGATACGATTTTGGTCATTTGAATGTCACCGTTATTCGAACCGAATTAGTTTTGATTTCCGTTAGGATCGTTGTGTTTTGTCATACGATTTTATTTAGTATCTGTACCAGATGTGCATTTGTGGAAATTTTGAGTCGATTTAATACTCGTTTATTGCATATTTTTTTAATGATATGATTTTTTTATGCGTGTTTTATTTGGTTGTTTGTTTCGTTGGAGAAGCATTGTTGTTCGGTCATGTGGGATGATGAATATGTTTAATATTTTTATCTTAGATATGATCTGTAAAAGTGCGGGTATATGTTAATTATTACATGGACAATTTTCGATATTTGAATACATTCTAGGTATAATAATGTAAAATTCATTGGAAAAGGTTTAATTGGCTTTCTTTCTAATTTTTGTAAATTGGTTTACTTTTTAAAAACATTATAATTTAAATTAAATAAATTCATTTTAGAAGTGTGATTTAGAGCTTAACTGCAATATTGAATTGTGAAAAAATGATAATAAAATTAAAATATACTTTCTATTGCATATCGAGGAGTAAGTAAGATACATAAAGAATCAATCTTCAAATTAAAAATTAAAAGAATTATGCAAAACTTACAATACGCTAGCTAAACATTATAAAAAAAGAACAAATGAGCTTTACAATAATATTTTTTTTAATTATTTTTTATTAGAATACTAGATAACGACGTTGAAACCATTAATGTCGCATTAAGGTAAATCTTCCCAAATTTTCTTTTCAAATATTTCTAAAATACAGAATTTGTTATATAAATAAATTAAAAGAAATAAACAACAATTTCATTTAATATACTTAAATATTTGATTATCACAAATCTCACAAAAGAACATCTAATCATTCAAAGACTATGCGAACTTAAACAAGATCTACAATAGGTACCTGAAGCAGCAATCTCGCTTATTCAACGCACTTACAAGAGCATAATATTATAGAAATGCACAATAGCTGCAAAAACATTACCCAGACGAATACCTTCGCATATTACCTGTTCAGCAAATAGGCATATTTTCCATTTTAAAAACGGTCGACATATTGCCGTTCCGCATTTTTGTGCGACGAATCGGTTTCGAAAGTGAGTCAAACGCCATTTGCGTACTCGCAACACGCATTCATATGTATAATTATTGTTTTTTTCGTGTCGTATTTTATTATCTTTCGGTTTTTCGTATTGTTTCGTTGAGGATGATGACGATGATGATGATGATGGGCCGAGAGACGAAAACGATCGTCTGTCTGCGGTTAATTGTCTGAAATGAAACGAGGACGGTTTGTTATGGAAAATGAGGAAATTCGTAATCGTGATTGTTGTTTATTTGGTTTTGAAAATTTAATTTTGGGTTGAAGATGTGCTTTGTCAAAGATTTTGAGTCGTTTGTAATTTGGAGATTTTCTTTGTAATGATAATGTTGGATGGTTTTTAGGTATTGGAAGGAAAAGTTTAATAGGACAGCTTAGAGGAAAATGTGTGTTGTTGATTTTTTTTCAAATGTTATGAAGTTTAATTACAAAATTATGAAAATGGAATATATTAAGAAGATTCTGAATATATTATCATTTAGATATGAAATTGATAAAACGAGAGAAATGTTTGTTGTATAATATGTTGATTCAAGGGTCATACGTGTAAATATTGGTAGGACTTACACGGGGGTAATGCTCAATGAATATATGTAAATTTTAAACTAAAATCAAATGATATATCCACTTCATTACATTTTATATTCCTTTCCATAGATCACTCCAATTTAACGATTTAAATAAAATAAATTTCAACCACACATACAAATCAAAGAGTGAAAACATGCAATTCCCATCCCTCACAATCAACCAACAATAAAAATCAATCAATTGACCTCACAGAGCGAATAATTCCACTCTTCATATCTCTACACATCATCATCGCATCAGCACCAACACCACATTTAATATCCTCGATTAAAACGCTAAAACAAACACTTCCATCGCAGAACAACAGCACGAAGAACCGCTTTATCTCACAGCATCAAACAATCGACTTCCCATCGAAGGTGGTGCGAATTCGCGTGACTTCGCTGCATCAGAAGATGCTCGGCTCATACGTCATCGAGTGAGGCTTTAGTCATAGTGAACATACACATTTTCAGAATTGTCAGTATATGGATAGACGACCACACAGCTAATTGCTGAAACTGTTAATTCCGAGGCGGATGTGCAAGGCCTTGTGAGCGCAGTCATGGGAACCGACCCGATGCACTCTTAGAGACTTGTCAACCGTGACATGGTTGGTTTCCTATTTTTTTACAGCAGGATAGTTCGTAAAATTGTCTTAGAATTCAGTTTGATTTGAGTATCTATTGTTTTATAGTGATATGATGAAATTTTGGGTACACTACACTTGAATTTTCACTGTCGAAAGTCAGTTCACACGTGCGAAGTAGGGTTGCTTAGGTTGGTAATTTATCGATAAACTAGTATTTATGACGATAACTATTAAAACGACAATCAATTTAATCCTGAACTTAACTTAAACTAATCTTTATCTTAAAGAAATAGAAAAAAAAAACGAAGTCAATGTGAGTTGTTGAGTGTCATAATTATGGTCTGTTTCATAAGTACCGATAGTGCATATTCGAAGAATAAAAAAATCTGAAGGTAAGTTGATCATTCCCATAGATTATTGTGAAAAAAATAACCTTAATTGGTTGTACAAAAGTCATTGCAAAATAGTTTATCTATTATAAAATTTGTCAAATTATTTACAATTGGTGCTTAACAAATGATTTATAAATAATTCACACGCTCATTTATGTCAAATGCAAATTCGTCACAAAATGCAACGCTATGTGCAAATACAATAAATAGTCAATCCCACGATTGAAAACGTTGCATATGAATTTCATTTAAATTCCACATTCTAACAACGATCAAAACTGAAAGAATATGACATTTCGATCGATTCAGTAACACATTGAACAAACATTCTATGTTAGTATTTCAAATTTACAGCGGAAATTAGATTGATTCATCTGCAACGAATGCATCATCGTCTGTATCAATAAGAAGTATGAAAAAATATGCAATATATCAATGAAAATCGTGAAGAAGAAATAGGAAGTTTGCGATATGGATGGAAAAACAAAAGGTCGTCAAATAGAAGAATGTGATAAGTGTATATATTTATATTTTTTTGTATGTATTGTACATATATGGGACTGGGAACGATGCGAATGCTGAACAGTTGAACTAAATGCATACAAAATGAACATACACACGACATCCGAATACGAGACAAGAAACTATGAGAAAGTGATTTTTTCCCCCTTTTCATTCCACACATCAGGGAATTTCAAACTTTCTTTTGTATATTGTGTTTGCCAATTTTCAATCGAGAAACCTAGCATTTCTTGCACTCGGTAGACTTCGATCGAATTGCTCAATAAAATATCGAACACAATCGATTCGACATATAAAACAATCGATTGAAATGGAATCGAAACGTTTGGATCGTTAATTTAATTTTATGAAATATTTTTTGTTAAACCACAATTATGACACTTTCAATGAAAAGAATCTTCACTTTCACTTTCATCGAAATACCTTTTCTATTCATCAAGTGCCCCACATCCCACACTTTTATAACCTCAACTGTGCGTGGAAAACTGAACAATCGTAACAAACAGATTGCGAAATTCGAAAATCTCCAGAACGGACACTGGATAGAGATTCGCTTTGACTATTGTATTTGAATTATATTATAACACGAAAGAGTGAATCGCCAAATTGATTTGACAAATTTCGAAACCTTCGGCCATCGTCAACCGGCTACGACCGATTTGCTGCAATTATTTCGCGATAACGATTCGACAATTTTCCATTATTTCGATGTGGACAAACGGCGTGGATTTCACATTTATAGGTTTTTTTTTTCCATTATATTTCAAATCGGTTACAAATTGAATGGTCAGTATTCAAATCCGTTTTCGAACAGTATTTTTAATAACAAAATACTAAATAGTTAGTGTCATATTTCATATGAATGAAATATTATATGAGCTGAAATTTTAGTAGGTTTTTAAATGTATTTAAGATTTACTTGAATTATCATAATAACTAAAGAGAATTAGAATTTGAATAATTATTATTTACAGATTTTCGCTTCGAGATGAATTGTTTTCATTTCACACTAAACATTTTCCATTTTAAATTGAATTATTGCAATGTTTTATGTAAAACAATTGACTTCAATTAAAAGAATGAAACGATTCAAATTAAAGTATAAAATGAAAATAAAATCACTGATCATATCAATTTAAGTTTATTGACCAATAAAATATTACATTCAAGCTTCATCAATTTATAAACATGCATTGACTGACTTAATTGAATATTTTTATTGAACCGATGTTTTTTTTATCGTTTCATTCAAATATTTTATAAAAAAAATGAGTACATAATGCAAAATGTACATTTTTCATATAGCGTGATGTTAATAAGCATAATTACTTTCAATATCGACTCGATTACTTCAAACAGCATTCGTAATACAGAAATAGCGTTTATATCAATAGTTTATTTTCACATACGACATACCATTATGAAAAATACATAAATATTACACGAATGCACAATTTTAACGATTCTCAAATGAACATTACAAAATTTCAAACAGTTGCAATTTTTACTAAGAAAGAATGACACTCGACACACATGACGACATACAATATTCTCTTATCTCACTTAAGCCACCGTTCGGTATTTAATCATCGGTTAAAAGCGAATTTTCAGAATTTAATCTTCTCAGCTATTACGACACGATTGTTATTTGTTTATTTCTTATTTAATTTTTTTATCCTAATCTCGAATTACGACGAGCGGCGTCACTTTGCGACCGTTGTGTTGTATGAATTGCGCGAGTGCGATTGTTTCGTCGACGGCTATTGAATTATTATCGTCAATTTTACCATGCAAGGTCGATTTGGAAACGAGCTCTGATGATGCTGAAGCGTTGTCTCCGCATCAGGCGTCCTTCAGCCAGCGTGGAAAATTGTTTTTCCGCTGAAATTTTCACGTGATCTTCGTTTGCACGAATCAATTTGCTCGACAGCACGAGCTTTGCCTTTTACAATTAGATACAAAAATATCTTCATATGTATTATTTTTTCATTCATTCATACTATGAGTTGTTTGAAATGACTAGTTTATTTAAATTAAATAATCGAAAACAGCACATTTTCAATATTTTTTCAAATCAATATTACATGAAACTTCCTAAAAATTTTCCAGTTTAAATTAAATAATTTTCAATTTATAAATATGTCGAAATTTAAATCAAACTGTTTCAATGTAATTCGGATAATTGCATGTTTAATAAAATTTTAAAATATTCAACTGAAAGTGGATAATCTTCGTCTTTAAAATTTCTTTTTATCATATATCGATATAGGTTGATGTTTTAATTATTTATAAAATTAAAGTAAAATATTGAAAAATTATATGTAAAGCTTTAATCCACGGTATTTTACGTACTACAATATTAGTTTATTATCTTTGTCAGTTTTTTTAATGATAGATTATCGCTAGTCTGATAATTGTTATCGAGATCTGAAGTATAATAGAATGTATGGAATTGAAAAAAAAAGAATGTTTTAAAAAAGTTTATTCAATAACTCTTATTGACAAAGTTTTTTTTACATAAAATACAATTATTCTATATTTTTATATAATTCAAATATTTAGTTTATAGAAACTGGCAAAGGCAATGTCGAATATATTTACAATGATGTCAGTCATGAACGGGAAAAAAACACAATATATTTATAAAATAATCCAAAAAAAAAAAAAACAACATACACTAAAATTGCACTAACGTATATATAAATAAATATATCTCTAATGATTTTATGGCCAATTGTTAACTAATGTAAGAATATACATATGACAATTTTCGAGGGATGCTATCGAAGACTCATCTATCGTGCATTTAAACGAATCATCAATAACGTTGAAATTATTTATATAGTAATAATACCGATTGTAGGCGTATTTCATCACTTTACGAAACAATTTTGTGTCAATTGCTCACGATTAGTGTCAATACGGTCACGCAACTGAAAAATCGAAGCTACACACTATAGCAACAAACCACGCAAAATTGAATCTTTAATGAGAAAATCGGAAGATTTTCTATCTAGAAAAAAAAAGATGAATCACTTCTTAATTATTTGAGTGATCAATTGCGAAACGATTTATTTGCAATTTCTACAATCAAACAAAAGCGTCGATAATAAACTTATCTGAAGCACTCGAGATGCGTTCAGAGATTCAAAAAAAACACCGCCAAGAGGCAAATCAAATGAGAAATATTTCGATGACATCGATAAGACGAATGCAATACAGGCTTAAAATGGACAAATTTTTTTCAAGAACCATCACTTGTACCGTTTTAGATTCACAAGGCCGACGATCGAATGTGTAAAAAAGCCAAACCGTGCCATCTTCACTTTCGCACGATCCATTCACATCATCGTCCCAAGTTGATAAACGACTATGAATATATAAAAGACGGAATCGTGATTTGGCTCGTAGGGTCATCATCGTTGAAGAATTCGATTCCTACGAAAACGAAAATGACGATAACTCGCTTTTTTTATGCACTCAGGTGTGTGTGGCAAACGGTGACCTTCGGATCGGTGCTGGCTTCTTCTTTTTTTCTTCATCTTCTTCTGTAATATTCGATGAGTATCGTGAGGTGCATCGTTCGTAATATACAAAAGTGAACGATAAATGTGTTGAATCATTTTAGCGATGTTAATTTGACGCATGTTAAACGCTTCTGTCAATATTGATCCGAGCCATTTTCATGGTTGGTGCTTTGAGGAGCTGATCTTGAAAGATCTCGAAGCATGAAATTTGGCAGGTTAAGTTGGGTTACATACTTTAAGATTTTTTTTTAAATTTTTCGTGTTAAGTTAGGTTCAGTTTCGTTTTATATAAAGATAGGTTAAGTTAAATGTCATACCGATATTATACACAATTGCTGAATTGTTATTTCAGTGATGTCAATTTTTTCAGATAACATTGAATTCAAATAAGTTTTCATATTTCAATAAATTAAGATGAGTCATCAAAATATTACTCATTACGAGCTTAAGACAAGTTGAATGAAATTGGACTTTAATTGAAGCAATTTGGCGACTTTGATTGAAGCAATTTTTAATTTCGCGCGATTTTCTAATGCAGTGTGCTTCTTGCGTCATATGATTCTTATATCATATCTAGTTATATGACATAATATGTATATCGACCCTGCGTGTTCAGTTTGACCTAAGACCTCAGAGAACGTGAAAGCCAATCGGACTAAGATGAATAATAACACGATGAAGAAGAGAAGAATAAGGAAAGAAGAAAAAAACTGAAAATGACTACCACAGGTAGAACGGGTTTGATCCATTGCGTCACCTGGACATCCTTGATTGTCGCGAACATCCACGTATTTATGACGATCGCAAAAGCAAACTCCATTTCGGCAGACGTGTCAATAGATCTCCAAATAAATTCAAAAAAATGTGAGCAATGACGAATTTTCTAGATTTCATAACATTATTGTTGATGAAAATTTGCAATATTACTGATTGAATACGACACTTCTTTTAAATTTGGTGCAAGTCAAGTTAGATTGAGTTGGGTCAAGTTTTAAGGTAAGTTTTTTTTTCCATGTGAAGATAGATCCAGTTAAGTGGGTTTCCTTTTAGATGTGCTTAGGTTAGGTTGATCGAATATTAAACAAGTTCATACAATATTCACTCATTTTCATGATGAGATTGGTCAAATTTAAGCGTAGTGTGGGATATGCGTCGAGCTTAATAAGCGTATTACGTGTCGATTAACTCGATTTACCTGTTTTTATTACGTACGATGATTGCGAAACGGATGCAAAAATGACGATAGCGACTTTCAAACGCACGATAGGGATTTTTTCGATACGAAACCTTGCGACAGACGTCAGTTGAAGTTTGACGAACCCGTCGAAGGGTTAATACGAACGGAAGAAAAAAAGAAGAAAGACCGCAGCAGCGGCGCCGAAAAAACCGGCTCCTCTTCTCGTTTTTTTCTAAAAAATGAAAGAAGATGGAACACACACGCTCACTTGGGGCACACAACACACCAGTCTACAGTTTCTTGACGATCTCGAACTTGGACTTGAAGTCCATCGGCGTCTTCTTCGGGTCGGCCTTCTTCCTCGCGGCCAACTGAGCCCTCATCTCGGCCGCGGTCATCCCGAGATTCAACTTGGCAGGCTCCTGGTTCTGACTCTGGTTGACCACCGGAGTCGGCTTGACGTCCACATGATCCTCGATCTTCTTCCCGTTCTTCTCGACCGGTTCTTGTTTGGGCTGAGGAATCTTCTCGCCGGCAGCCGGAGTGATAACTAGCAGTTTGGTCTCGTTGGATACGGCTTTGATCTTTTGGACTACTTGCTTATGATTATCGTTGGCTATGCTGACTCCGTTGACTTCTAAGATTTTGTCTCCTTGTTTGAGTCCAGCGGCGTCCGCCGGTGATCCAGGGTCGACTTTTCCTATGAACTGGCCGGGTTTTCCTTGTTCTGCTAGGAGATTGAAGCCGTAGCCGTCGAAGGTGTCCACCTTGACGACATGGCAGAGCCTCGGAGCAGCCTCCGAAGAGCCGTTCTCCATGTCTCCAACGCCACGAGCGTTGCCTGAGCACGACCGCGCACGACGCCGACCAAAACACCTGTGCGATTAGAATTTACCTGCTACCAGATAATGTGTGTGTGTTCCGTTCGCGGTGTTTTGAGCTGTGAGTCCGCGAACGCACCTCTGGGTTGCCAGATGAACGGTTTCATGGAGGTGTGCACGTGCGTTGCAACAGGTGTGTGTTGCTTTTTTATCGAGAGTTTGATTTTATCGGTTGGTAGATTGTTTTTTTTTGTCAGGTGGCAGATTGTTTTGTTCAATTAGAAAATTTTGTAATAATGATTTTTTTTTGTTTGATGTATAAGTTGTATTGGAAAATTCTTTGAAATGTTAGTTATGTTTTGCATATTAGAGAATTAAAATATTTTTTATGTAAATATTAAGTATTTCAATAAAAAAAACTAGATTAGGAAAATGTATCTTTAAGGAAAATATAATCGCTTTTTTAGGCTGAATTTAATATTGGTATATTGCTTACATTTTAATTGTTTAGTAATGTCTAATGATATTTAAGAAATGAATGTTTCGAAATCAAGAAATGTTAATGATATGGAAATACATAAATTGTATGTTTAGTTTGAATTAATTGTCGGACAATAATGAAAATATCGAATTCTTGGGTAAGATAATGTTTCATAGTTAGAGAAACTAATTTTGAAAGATTTCATAAACATTTTGAAACACTATTATAATTAATCAATAAAATTTCTAGTCTGTTGTATTAATATGTTGGAAATTGCTTAGAATATTTTCATCCATTAATGGGAAACAAAAATGTTTGATATTTTATTACTTAAACTAAAATATACTTACAGTCACATAAAATATTTTTTTCATTAAAACATTTCCATGACATTTTTACGATATATTTTCATATTTAATAACAGGACAATAATATCATCCAGCTCGGAATTTAGTGTTGCTTCAGGCGATGAAATTTTTCATAAAACTAAACGACAAAAGCCGAAATGTGTATAAAAAACAATACCATACATATTTACGACATTCTCGAGCGCACTTTGAAATCCCAATATCGACATACTGCACGACGAATTTTCCCATTTCAACCCCATACGAAAATCCCAGATAAAACTTGGATCCAAACAAAATACTCCAATTCCAAAGAAAAACTTCAATTTCAACATCAATCTCAAACATGGTTTCCAGACGTCCCAGTTTGCGGAATCTTCCTGATCAAGTCTGTTTCAAGTATTCCAAAAAACCATAAGTTAATAAAAAAAATGTTACATTCGATCTTTTAATCATTGATTATTAATTAGTTAGCAGTAACAGTTGTCAAACTATATAGGGATTAATAAGTTCTATTATTAAAATACCAACTATTAATGAAAAAATATTAACGAAAAACGAAAATAGGTATGAAAACATTAACTTTTTCAGTTTCATTGCAACAGATTTAATACAAATTGTGTAATTAACAATAAGATAATTTTTAAAGAAAAACGTCAAATCAAAATGCAACAGTTGAAAATTTCAATTAAAATTTTAACTGAGCCGATTTTCAATTCAATATTAACTGTTTCCATTATAAAATGTTATAATTTTCATAATAATTCTCATCATAAACTTTTAAAAAGGCATTTCTTCCCGAAAAAAGTTTCGAATCCGAAAAATGCAACAGGTGTAAAACGTACAAAATTTCAACGGTGGCAACACTGGCGAATCACACGTCACGACGCCGCCCATAAACACGCAACCGTCTCGCTCGCACTCATACGAAAACGCATCTGCGCTAGAGAGAGACAACGAGTCACACGTATGCGAAGGCAGCGTCGCAGGTGTGCGCCAACAGGTAAGTTTGAAACTGGCTCAGAAAATGGCCGCAGCGGCCGGCGACTGTCGTAGTGCGAGCTCTCGCTAACTCGACTCGGACACGAGACCGACCGCGCCCCCGGAGCCTGCGCCCCCGCGAAGCCCCCGAGCCCGAGGCGCCGTAGAAGCCTGCGCCCCTCGAAGCCGCTATGAGCGTGAGTCTGACTTTTCGTATGGGAAATATTTTTGGGCGTGTGTGTTTTTTAGACGCGGCGGAATTTGCATTCCTCGGCACTTTCTAGTTTTCCTCATCTCGCATCGTATCGTACCCTGGGGCGTTTTGTGCGTTATTTACTCGTTTTTATCGTGTTTCTTCATATTTTCGCGTTATACAGTTTTGTTTTCTTGTAGAGTTTTTATTTAGGAGACGCTTCTCAAAGCGTGGCGCCGTTCGGAATAGGAACGGTCACGTTCTCGGTGCCCGTTCGAATCGTTTATGTGTGGTACCATTCTATTAGATTTGTTGTAAAGGGAATTTCGTTATTTTATTCGTTTAGTTTTCATGATGGTTTGTTAGGTTGGCCTAGTTGGGTGTTAGCAATACTAGGCGATACTGCTGGTCCCACATTTGTGTTTGTAGGGAACTCCAAATTCAGATAGGGTGACAAGTCGTGTTGGATTTGTTAGGAAGGTTTTTTTAATGTCATCTATCCTCGTGAGTTGTCAGATGTGATTAATATGCTTTTTTTGTAATAACATCTCATAGAAAGCAAAATTTTTTACAACTATAATGCAAATGGATCGAAATATACACTGCTTTCAATTGAGTACATTGCAAAAATATTGGAAAATAAACAAAATTTTGTCGTTTTTCAACTGCCAATCATATTTTTTCATATATGATTAATATCTTACCCAGATATAAAACACAATAAGTAATTAAAATCATAAATCGCTTATTGATATCCAAATGCAATTTAAGCCATTTATGTATCCCGGATGTCCTGGTTATGAGTTTTCACAAATTAGTCACCTCATATTACATGCATTCTATGCTTATTAGGACAGCCTAGTCAGATACGAGCAGCACTAGGAAAAACTGCAGGCGTCATATTACAATTGCTTGGAATTCCACATTTAGATCAATTTTCACACTCTCAAATATAATAGTATTCATTCGTAATATAAATTCTAAACATTGCTCAAATCCAATTTGAACTAAATTCTAAAAATCCTTAAACGGATTAGTATCAAACTAATTCGTCACACACCAACGACACATACATAGAAATTGTATAATTTTATCTAAAATACCCAGCCTAATCTGTCGACATACTAGTTTTATCTATCAATACAAATTAGATTTTCGTTCGATCCATTTACTAGAGATTTTTTTCCGTTCGTACATTTGTGGGTGCCGCATTCTATTGCGTGCCAAGCACATTCGTCATGTATCAATTGTGTTTTTCATCGAATCAAATTTATGTGTTATATTGAAAAAATGCAACGCATCCATTTGTTTTGTGTGTTGGTTTCGATGAAACAAGCAAAATATTTTTATAAAAATTATTAGTTTTTTTCATAAAATTCAAGTATGCTCCAATTGAATCAAATGCGTCATCATAATGAATAAAAATATTTGATCAGCTATTAATCATCGAATTTATGATTTTAAAAATCATCAAAATGGACTTTCAAATAATTAAAAGTTTGAAAGCCACTATTCCAAATTCATATCAGATCTCATCGATTCTTATTTATATTTGAATCAATAAAAATATTTGCCAATATGAATAACAGTAAATTTCAGCAACGACAATTTCAAGCTAAAAACACACTGCGACGACAAATCAACATTAAAATATCACGAATATTATTTCTAACCCATTACGAGAAAAGTCCACCATCTTGCCTTTTAACTACACCCCAACTCTATGTCAGTTAGGCCGGCCTAGTTGGGTACCAGAAAAACTAGGTGAAACTAAAGGCGCCACATTTACATTACATTAAAACATTATAAAAGCTATAGCAAAGGACAGTTTTCCAGTATTTTCTAACCCAATCGATACCACATATCGAAATGAAATCCATCCCCATTAACAAAATCATTTATCGCATCCGTGATACGAATTGCTCATCCGATTTGTCCACATTTTTGTCACTATTATCTTAGATATTGGCACCGATCGATAATTACGCTTCGTATCAATTAGAAAAATATGCCGCACGGAATGTTCTATGAGCTATTAGTAATTCCCGATAAGATTAGGCCATTGTTTTAGTTTCGAGTACATAGATCGTCGCAGCTCAGATATAATATATTTTTCATTCGACTCCTCTTCGCATCGATGAGGTCAGATATATTATAGATATTTATTGTTTCGTATTTTGAGGAAAATTTCATGTATTTTGTGGTGTGTTTGTCGAAATAACAGTATCGAATATCGTGTGTTTCGAAATATGAATCGATTATTAACAGTTAGTGTTTTTTTTTTTGTGTAAAAATGTGAAATTGTTTCATAATAATGTATGTGTTCCAGAGTTGAGTCTATTATATGAGACTGGCTCAATAGACAACTGTGTTCTAATAATGATGATTTTCATTTTTAACGTATTCGTTTATGACCGTTTATTGAAATTTATATGTTTTTAATGAACGTCTATTGACTTTTTTACAATACAGTACATTTTATTATTAAAAACTAGTTTTTGGATTTTCCAAATTTTCTCAATCTTTTCAAAATTAGTGAATTTTTCCCTATATGCATATCATACCAGAATTGCATATATCTAAATAAAAATGATGATTTCATTAACTAAACAATTAAATTTCATTCACAAATCAAACATTTTCATTGACAAACCGATTTTGAAGCACGACGCAAACCTCTAAAAATTGAAATGACCTACAATCTAATACTATTTATATTTATTTATAAGAAAAAAAAAGCTTTAATTGGCTAAGCTAACGTTATATTCTTCCGCATCAGAGGCATTCACGCTTGAATAACAATAATAATAACACTAAAAAAAGAACTATTTGCGGAGGAAGTTCGTTGCAATTATAACGAATGCATCGTAGACGTTTTTGCGTAATGCACACATAACTATGCACTCCCAGTTAGTTACCGACGCTCACGTAAACGCACCTTATTTCATACAAAACCATATGAAACAACATCGATACAATAGAAACATTCGCTTTTTTTTTGCAACAACGCCCATCACCACTATAATCGACGGACGTTAAAGTTTATCCGACGATTATTCGCGTTTAACCGAGATCCGTTCATCTGAGTCGAAGGTCGTTTTGAAAAATTTGAAGGCTGTGAACACATCTCGGAGACAAATCGTGCCAATTCGATTATCATAAGTAAATAAATGTGTATGTAGTGTGTTCCCAGCTCGAGTTTGCGAAGTGGGTGCGCCGTGAAAAGTGTCGGAATGTCGCTTTCTGGAAATTCGTTAAGGAAAAGTTACTGTTGATTTTGAAAGATACGATTTATAGTTCGGCCTTATCGTTTGTTTAACGCGCGTTTCATTAACGGTAATTAACGGTATTGAGGTTGTATATTTTTTTTTTTGAGTGCGTGAAAACGCTCTGTCGATTTTCTTTTGATTGCGCGTTTTCGCTAGTCGGAAAATTTTTCAATGTAACCATATTTTTTTTCCAATAAGGGTTTTCGATCAATATTTTCATAATTATGTTAAAAATCGAATATTTTTTAATTAAATGCTTATATAATCTATTTTTTTCTTTATTCGTTCGAACGACACTCGACTAGTTAAGTTAGGCTAGGTAACATTTTTTTCAGGCCAGATTAAAATCTACTCCATTCTAGTTCAAACGTATTGATTGTTTACTATGAAAAAATATTAAACAATACTCAAATCTTAACTACATTTTACATTCATGTTGCAAAACTAAACATCAATCTTACCCAATATGAAAACACAACTAAAAAATCATCAATCTCAAAGACTAATAAGCACCATCTCGCCAAAATGTCAATCCACACAAAATGCAATCGACTCCATGCAACGGAAAACAATCGAAAACGGCAATGACATTCCAAAGATATTTCAAAACAACCATCATCATCATCTTCATCATAACAACAACAACACAACCCACACTTGAAAATTTTCCCAACAACAACCAACCACCGAGTGGGCGAAAGAATCATCCAACCACACATTGAATTCACTAAACAACCATCAGATTCAGATAAATCTTGTATCGGGAACAGATTTTCATCTAAGATGTCGCAATTTAGCCATTGAAGGCTTTTGCGGTTGCACAACTTTCGCATTCGTGGCATAACTGAGGCGTTACACGTTCAATTCAAACTCGTTTCGAATTAGACGGTTAGCCCAAGGTTGTCGAAGGTGAGCTCGTCAACGAGGGTTTTCCACTTGTCATATATACGACGACTAAAAAGTCCAATGGGTACAAGTGAATTCGCGATGATTTCGTTCAAAGTTGACCTACGTGTATTAGGAGGAAGTCGACTGATTTGATGATGTATCTCGGCACACGTTCCGAATTCGTTTATATCCTTCTGCCACCAAATAAATGAGCGTACATAGAAGTGATTCCTGCACAAAATGTCACTTGTACCCCTATTCGAGGTACTGTTTCTTGGATGCTATGGAAATGCATGGTCAATCGTCGGTCGAACGTGTGTTGGTACCGTTACATGTCGATATATGTATGTTTTTATGACTGGTTGGGTTTTGCATGTTTTTCGAGTTCACGGAATTTATTTGCATTGTATTGTTGAGGTGTGATTAGCGTATTGTGATTTTTTTTTAGTTGTGTTATTTAATAGTGGTCAGGCTTCGCATCTGTTGTGATGCAGATGTTGATTTTTCTTAGACGAAATTTATTTCGACTTTATGTTCATTCACTGATTGCTTGCATGTGTTATATTTTCAATTATCATGGTCTTTCAATTGTTAAATAGTATTTTTTTTGTCATTGATGGGCATATTAACGGTACTTTTCTCGACCATACGAACCTAAAACATAACCTAACCTTAAATCTAACCCAAGTTAACCTAACTTATTCAGTATTGTGCTGTAGATGTAACTATCTAACTTATGGCAGTTATATCGAATCTGAAAACTGCTATCCGTCAATTGAAAGCCTGACACAGAATGTTTTCAATGTATAACATCGGTTTATAAATCAAAATCGTACGATATCATATAAAATTTGATTCACTATTGAAGATTTTTATTTGTATTGATATCGATAGCTCCAGAATATCACTGGAATGTGATCAGCATTGCGACACAATTGTCAATAGATAAATATTAATCAGTTAGTTAATTAATTTTTATGATTTATCAAGCCTATTGACAAAATGTGGGTCGTAAATATTTCAAAATTAATCGCATATTTTTCATGCTATTATTTTCTGTGATTCACATACATAACAAAATAAGGGCATCGCTTTATTTTATCAGCAATTTCACTATAAAACTCACATTATACCAAGAAACGATTATTTTCTAAAGTGCTTACTTTCATTATTTTTATAGACTCCCAAGTATGCACTCTAAAACACTTGACTGTTTAAACAAAACCTTTTTAATAGTATTTATATTTCAATTCTTGCATCCAACTGATTCATTCTTCCATTAGTATTCCACACATGCACTTCCTGTTCAGCTCAAATCCTGGACAGTTCACGAAACACGTTTCAGTCATTAGAAATGAAAACCCGACAAAAGTTCTATCTATTTTGATCACATTTAATTTTTCATTTATGAATCAAACTTGATTAGATTAATAATAAATTCAATTCGTCACGTAAATTATTTTTCTTCAATGAATTAAGTATTGAGTATCACTACATTGATATAATGACTCATCGTTAGATCAAATCGAAATTTCATTTCCCACAAACGATGCCAAATCGAACTGATATGCAATTCATGAATCGTGAATGACATTTCTCGTTATTAATTACGCATTGGTCCGAAAATGAACATATTATCTTCGTGACGCAAAAGCTGATCCTTGTTTACGATAATATAAACACAAAATGTGTACATTAATTTATATCGATTCGATTTCGCACTTGTACCCAAATTCCACTGCACAATGAATGATCCGTTAATTCGATAAAATCTTCACTATAAAAACGGAAAGATCGTCTTTGATGTTACATGCTTTGTAATAGACGAAAATGCTGTTTTCATGTAAATTTTCAGATCGCTAAGATATTTTTTAGCATTACGTCAATTGACTTTAATAATGTTCGATGTATACACGTATATGTTAAATGATTGAACCAATAATCTAAAAATTTTCCTTTTGCATCTAAATTTTAAAATCATTTTATATGAATTTGTTGTTTTATTTCTAAAAAAATGTCATTAAATGAATATCATTTAACAGATTCAAATCGTGATTTAAACAAAATCATTTCCAAGATCATTAATACAAAATTCTTAGAATTCACGACACATTGAGAACTGAACGTCTTTATCATAAACATCGGTTTGTTATTGTTATGTTTCACACAATATCGTTCGGTATGAATATTCACGCGAATTAAATACGTGTGTACTTTTCGTGTACACAGGTGATGAAACGCTTAATATATTCGCACAATAAACTCGAACGATGCTCAGAAGCATCTTCTAATATGATATAACACAATATGTACAATATACAGCCTCGGTTCGAGATTCTGGGTGTGCCTCGCACAGTTTCAGTTCACATCGTTTTCATTGTGTTCACGTAATTATGAGACGAAACGACTGTTATAAAGCAAGTGGAATTACCGAGAATTATATCAGGTTCTCATCCTGATTGCAGTTCTTCGTCGATGGATTCCGAATTTTCATATTAATTGCTCATTGTTGATCGATCTTAATTGAGTCACTCGCTGGTTCAAGTTTGAGTTTTTTTTTTGTGTTTTCTTATTTAAGTGTTGCCCTAATTTGGTTCAACTATATTACAATATGATTTATCTCAAGTATATTCGATTGAAGATGCAAATATTCGGATGATTTTTTATATTATTTACTGAAATAATAAATTAAATTCACAAAACAATTCTTTTTTTTTTTTCAAAAAAGTATTGATTACTTTTCAATTGGCAGTTTTTTTTTCATTTTAGGTGTATTTCGATACACATTCCAATGTATGTAATATAATTGTTTAGTTGTATTATATTTAATGAAGACTTAGCATCTAATCTGATTGATACATCTACAGATTATTTCATTATCAAATAAAATTATAGATATTTTCTATTACACAATAAAAATTAATTTAGATACAAGAAGGAAAACCTAAATGCCTCATGATATGTGTGTATAATGTGTTGAACAATTCATTTTTTTTCCTGTCTTCTTTCAAATTCATTAGTGATTATTAAGTTGTAAAATTCCATAAATATTTGACAGATGATTTTCGCAATAATAAATACCTAAATCTATCTTATCTTATCATTCAAAGCATAGCAGTTTCACAGATAAAAAAATTATATGTGAGATCATTCCGATACTGTCCATATAATAGTCACTAAACACATTCTCACAGACATAGATTGATTCTTATAGGTGCCGATCGTTCTATTAGTTCTATGGGTATATTTTTTTTATTTATGAGTGATAATTGTTCAACTGAAAATTTCCCTACTTATTAAATAATGGCACAATCTTGTTTTATATGATGAAATTCACTTTCTAACGTGTGTTTTTTTTTGTCACAGAAATGCTTTTGTTGAAGAATTGAATTATCAATTTGGCTGAATAATAAAAAGATTCAAAATGGCTCTCAAAAACAGTACAGCTTACAATTCCCCTCAGGAACAATTCCACGATTCTTTGACTGGACCAAGTGAAGGTGGAGGATCACGTCCCGCATATCTTGTTGAACATTTGGCAACGTTCACTGTGACACGAGAAACTGGTATTGTTTATCCTGCTGATGGAATGAGAAGGCTTCTTCAACTTGAAAAAACAAATGGTGATGAATTGTTCATTTTGTATTTATAACTTGCATGTATGTATTGTATGTCATTAATATTTTGATTTAATTTTTAGGAATATGGTCTCAAAAAATGCAACTTTGTTTAGACGGACCGTGGGTTCTTATTATGGATTATGAGAGTGGGGTAAATAACATTATTATTTATTGATATTCAATTTTGAAAACCATAATAGAGTTGATGTGATGAAAGTGTTTATGTTATTTCAGTCGATAATGGAACAGTTTTCCTGCGCTTCAATCCAAGACCCAACTGCATTCACGTCCAACGATCCCATGGAAATGTACAATAATATTTTAGCATTTATAGTTTCGGGTAGAGGTGGTGCTCGCTCAGAAATGCATATCTTTCAGTGCCATGATGTAGGTGCTCAAGACCTTGTTGAAGACCTTAATCATATCAGGTTCATTATTTAGTATATTTCTAAATATATTGTAATATATTGTGTTCTGAATATTTGAACCAATAATATTCGATCATTAGGGGCTCAAAAGATGTTAACCGTCGAACCAGTCAAGCTTCAAGATATGAGAGTGATAGTCAAAGTAATCGAGATTTTATAATGGAACGTGAAAGAGATAAAGAAAGAGAATTAGGAGATAGAACGCGAAGAAACCAGGTCTTTATATTTACTTCAAATACTATTTTATCAAATTACTGTAAATTATATTAAATACATAATATGTTAAATTTTAGATACCTCATTTTCAAAGCTACAGAGATCAAATATCTGATTCAGAGCTGACTCCACGGGGACACCATCATGATGATGATACTTCCAGCACATCGTCTGATAAATTATATGAACAAGATATTGCAATATTGAACAGGTAAATTTTATCCGATTCAATACCAATATATCATTATAAATCGGTTACATATTGTACATTTAAATGTTTCCAGATGTTTTGATGACATAGAGAAATTCATTGCTAGACTTCAGCACGTTGCCGCAGCTAGTCGAGAACTTGAACGTCGTAAAAGGTATGATCTCATTTGTAATATTTCATCATCATACAGATTACAATTGATATTTGTAAAAATGATTTAGATCCCGCAAATCGTCATCGTCAAAAAAACAAATGGATCACGGGGAAGGAATGTTATCTCTTCGCACCAGACCTCCACCGGAACAAGAGTTTTATGATATTTTCCAAAAATTCAAATTGTCTTTTAACTTACTAGCAAAATTGAAAGCGCACATACATGACCCAAATGCACCTGAGCTTGTTCATTTTCTCTTCACACCTTTAGGTAAATATTTACTGAATAATAATATTATTATTTTACATATTCTTCACATTTTTGTGATGTGTACTTTACATTTTCAGCTCTCATTGTCGATGCTTCACACGAAGGTTGTCCTGAACCAAGATTAGCATCACATGTTGTTCAGCCCTTGTTGACACGGGAAACAATAAACTTATTAGTGAATTGTGTCACTTCGAAAGAAACTGAATTGTGGCATTCACTGGGAGACGCATGGTTGATTCCAAGGTATTTGGAAAAAATATGATCAGAAATATATTTAAATCAGCAAAAATTTCACATTTAACACTCTAACATTTTATAGAGATCAATGGAAAACACCAGTGCCACCATATCAACCCATTTTCATGGATGGTTGGAGTCCAGATTTTCCTGTTATAGATGAAAGCCCACCGCCAAGGTTTGATTAATTTTGAAAAATTATCAGGAATTTTGTATTATTTTTTTTTTACGTTAGTGTTGTCTGTCTTTGAGCAGTTTTATTGCTTTATGTCATTTTGAAAATTGTTATGTTTTGAAATCACATTGTAAATATATCAAAAATGTTGGAATATTGGGGTGCATGTTTGTGTCGTTATTTCAGATCAAGTCAACGTCGTTCAGATGCTTCATCATCCACATTCCATCAACATCATCATTCATTAGATGACACTAGAGAAGATTCCTTCGGAGATCAATACAATTCATTCGCCAGGTGAATAATTTCATAAAAATGAATTCATGATCTATCAGGACTATGTTCAGGATTATATTCACATGTCACAAACTTTTAAATAATGTCTTCATTAAAAATTAATGTTTTTCTTGTGAGATTTGTATGTATAAGAAGACTGTCCATTTTCTTTGTGGTACAATACGGGACATTATTATTTGTGTGGAATATATTGTTAGAGATCAGTGTTGTCCCAAAATTTCCGAAATATGTTACCTTATGTACATATAATAAATTTATAAATTTAAATAGCTGTTTATATAAATCTTCTTTATATCTAGGAATCCTCGTATGACAGAAATCCCATTAAGGCCACCTGCGGACTCAGGATCAACTGGATCGACTCCTCCAAGAGAATTATCTCAAGATGCAAGACGTGGAACACCAGATGGTTAGAATAATTTTAAATTAATTACTCTCAATATAATTAAGCATCAAATAGATAATGATATAGATTTATCATAATCATATATGTAGGAATGTATATTATTTCAATTAAATATTGAAATGTTTTTCTATACTTTTCAGATGACCTAGGACAAGCTTGGGCAGAAGATATTGTAGCAAGAGGAGGAAAAGTTGTTCGTGTGACTTATCCACGCACTGCCAACAATGATAAAGAATTAACTGTGGTTAAAGGAGAATATCTGGAGGTATGTGAATATGTATCTTTTATATATCTACCTACAAATCAAAATTAACTAATAGTTGCATTTTAATTAAAATTTTGCTATTTATGATGACAGGTATTAGATGATTCGCGAAAATGGTGGAAAGCACGCAATCGTCGTGGAATAACAGGCCACGTACCCCACACGATCGTTGCAGCTCATGCCCCACAAGATGTTTTCAGCAATCCATTATACTCCACAAACTATCCTCAGGTAAATTTATATTAATACTTTTTTATCTTGGACTTTTTAATTTATTGATTATTCTAAATTTAACAGGAGAGTGCTCGTGGAGGAAGTGCTAGTCCTCGTGAACCTTCAACTAGCAGTGCAACAGGTAACGCTTCTCGTTCAGTGGATTGGGTTCGTCGTGAACGTCTGGGGAAAAAGGGAGAATTTAGATATTTTTAAAACTTCATTTCATTTGTCTTTTTTTTCTTGTTCTGTTTCGTATATGATTTAGTATTGTATATGTTTTTGTGATTGATTCACTATTCGTTATGCGTGCCTATGTTTTACTGTCTGACTACAATCAATTTTGTGTATTTATTTATATGAATTGAAAAATTAATTGTGGTTGTAGTAAGTTTTACTATAGACCAGCCATAAAACTGAAATTAATTCATTAGCTTTTATATAATTTCATACTGAAAAATTCTACGATTAGGTACTTCTCGTTTCGATTAATTTTAGTTTTCGGTCATTTGGGCTATTTTTAAATATTTTTTTCTTTTCTTCGATTTTATGAATTTAAACAATTAGTTCTATTTTAAATAACTTTATTTTGGTATTGCATTTATTTAACACAATAGCGCAACTTTTATTGCGATATTCATACAAACGTTTTCAAAAAGTATTTTAATAAATGATTTGATTTTATATTTTTTAATAATTTTTGGTATTCTTAATTGTGAAAATCACATCTACCTATATCTATTTTTTTTTTAGATTGAGTATTCATATATCATATTGATTTAGAATTATAGTTGATCAATTGTTAATTGAATATGATTTTTTTTAAATTATAAAATCTTGTATCGCTTAATACTGTTACAGATTATTTTTTTATGAAATTTAGAACTGCAAATAAATGCACAAGTTTGTGCATTTTTTTTAATTTATTGAATGAATTCTGTGTTAAAATAAATTAAGGTGAACTGTTTTACGTATATTTATTCATTCATTGTATGGTAAATTCTAAAGATTCATTATTGTATTGTATTATTGTATATTGAAAATGAATATGAACATGTGTATTGCATGTTTTTGCATAATTGATACGGCACAACTCTTCTAGTCTCATATCAATATTATATCATTGTTTAATTTTTGATCTGCTTTAAATGATAAATGTATGGCTAATCTGTCTGAAATCTGCATTGTATATTGCGATTCATATTGTATGTTAGAGAATGAGTATTTGTTCGTTTCATCTTTTTATAGAAGCTTTTTGTGTTGTGTTATCTTTTCTATGTTTACAATCATGAAATACTTTTCGATTACATATTATATTGCAAGTAGATATGTATTGCTATTTTTGTATATGTGCCCTTTAGTCGGTATAACAGTGGTTCAAGTTACGCTTACTTTGTATTGAGATATTCAACATTTTGTATATGATTTTTTTACACGTATCATTGAAAGTGGAAGTGACACTCTGAACTCATTCAATTCTACTTTTTTTTCAAGTTTAAAATGAATTAAAATACAACTAATTACACAAAAAAAAAACGGAACAAATCTCTTTATTCAATTATACTTATATATCGCACTTAAGGGTACATATTCGAATAACATAACTATTGCTATGTTATTATAATATTTATCAAACAACAATTTTCAAAATATTAGACTGTTAACAAATTAAGTGTTTTTATAACAAAATACAAAGTATTTTTATATGCATTTTTATTAAAATAAATATTTTGAAAATTATTATATAGATGTTGTACTCTCATTTTGTAAAATCATAAGTACAATTATTTTATAGAATATTGGTTTAAATAATGGAAAACATTTAAATTTTCTATATCAAATGACATTCAAGCACTGTTGAAATATTTTATGTTAATTATATTGGTTATTTTATAAGAGGAATAAATTGTTACGAACCATTTGTGTTTGTGATTGTCCACCATGCTTCCCACATTCATAATTGTGTACATTCCTGTCTGCAATCATTAAATACAAGGTATGAACATTCGAATTTTGAAAATATTTGCTGAAAACTTTATTTTTCTCTATAATAAAAACTAAAGTCAATTGTTATTTTTACAGAAAGGTCCAAATCTGCAACGCCACCTCCTCCACCTCCCCCACCACCTGCTGATGAAGCTAAGAGTGAACCTTCGTCTAAATATAACACTATATGTAAGAATTTTTTTTTTTGTTGTACAAATAAAAAAAAATCCATTTTATGCATACATTTGTTCTATTTATAGCTTCAAAAAGCGTGAAAAGTTTGGGCCAGGAAGATATGCATGAAGAGTTGAAGTTTGTTCTTTCGCGTCGGGTTCAAAACTTCGACTTTTTGAAAACTCCAGAAATTTACATCAACCAGGTAGATATAATAAGAGGATTCATGTTTTAATAAATTTAAATGAATTAATAAATGTAAATTTTTAAAAACTAAATATCGCACGTACATTTTCAGTCATCTTCTGCATCTGAAGTGCAAGCTTGGCTCAAAGCTAAAGGATTCGAAGATCAACTTTGTAATAAGCTCCGAGGCGTGTCTGGTGAAAACTTATTCCGTTTACCCAGATCCACTTTCGAAGAATACGCAGGAGATAAAGAAGGACGTCGTCTATACAGTCAGTTGCTAGTGCAGAAAAATATTTCAGGAGTGAGTATTATTTTCATTTCAAATATGAATGTCATCAATCGAATTAAATTTATTTTACTAATTAAAATTGTTATTTCTTTATCTAGTTTAAAACAACTTCTACTAAAGAGCTTGCAGCTAAATTGCAAAAGATGAAAGAAAAAGTAGATTCCTAGACAGCAAATTTTATTTGATATATAATATTTGAAAAACTGTATTTATTTAAGTTTATTTATTTCCAATCATAACTGCTTATTTATGGTAACAAAACAGTGATAATTAAATTGTACTAATATTTTTATTATATTAGTTTTTTTGTGAAACGAGATAAATTTATTCACTAATACATTCTATTATATATTTGTACAATAAAATACTTTGAATGCAATAATTGTGTTTTATATAATTTCTTAGTTATTTTTATATTCGTTTTGATATTTATTTACAAAAAAAAGAAAGAATATTTATTCATCAAACTGGGACTTGTGACAAGTTGAGATGAGAGTTGAACTGATAGTCAGTTAAGTCAATGTTGTACAAAATGTGTTGGGATAAATAAAATTCTCAAAGCAATTCATTTAAAAATATATTTATGTACACTTAATATTGACTACAATTGATTTACAATATTACAATTGCAATATATCACAATACAAAACTATCTCTCATGCGTTACAAAGATATGTGACATATTGTGTATATTGCGTATCTCAATATGTAACGAAAGATTCCCACTTTCATTACGTATTATATGATACAATCACATTAATTGATCAGCAACATGTTTAATTCATTTATTTCTATATAGGAATGATTTGTTTTATTGGTTTATATTAGTTTTCTTTTAATCAGTTCGTTCTAACAAACATTGAAATTGTACACATGTACATACATCGAAATTCATCTAAGAGTATGTTTATTTACGTTACATTCACCACAGTTAGAAAAATGGAACATGAATTGATGATTTAATTTGTGGTAAAAAGAACTATATCAGTATATTTTATTAAATAAAAATCACAATTAAATTACACAATATAATATCAAACAACACATATTTATTTCAGGAAATAACATAATCACTCAATGAATATCATTTTTATGTTATAAAGTAATCATTTAGGAACATAAAACGTAAAAACAATAATTTAAATACATGCTAATTTATTTACAAAGTTAGTGTTATTTTTACCTATTCAACATTTTTTTACTACATATAATTCTCTTGTGATAATTTTACTCATTTATGGAACTTTAATGAAATATATGAATATATTTTTTTATAATCCAGTTTGAATTTAGGCACAAATGAGGTAAATTACAAAAGCCAGCCAAACACAAGCCTTTGGAGTAAGTAGAGGAACAGTAATTATTTAAAAAGATATATAAAATGAAAAATAATGTCAAGCTATTTAAAAGAAATGCTGAATTTTATGAAAATGTGATCAAAATGTTAATTAATTGTTTATTATTAGTAAAATAATTAATTTTGAATAAAATTGAATACTTGATATTCAAAAGAGCATTTTGATCAGTTTTCATTTACATACAATTTTATTCAATTCATAAAATATTTGTAGAAATAATAAAACATTATATAAAGGTAAAAAAAAATTAAATTCACTTCTAAAATCAGAAAGGATAAATTTAGCAATTTCAATTTCAATTATTCATACAAATCACTTGATACATAAGGAAAAACACATTTATTAATCGAACATGTCATAAATGTGAATTTCATGAAATCGTGAAAAGTGTGAGATTCAACTAAACATGAATATTTTGCAATAGCTTCGCCAGTATTTTATTCTAACATAAACTAATTTTTCAGGCGAATAGTAACTACTAAAATAGCTATTTCAGAACAAACTGAAAATATAATCTACCTATCTACACAATACTTATGTAATTAATATAGTAATATTAATTTATTATTGTGATTTAATTATTGTCTAAATTAATTTTATTTGATTCATGAATGCAATTCAATGGTAATTTACATGATGATTAATTTAGAACAATTTTAATTTTCATAAGTATGACAATAAAATATCAATTCTTAAAACATTTCTCTTTCGATTCAGATTATTATGACAAATTTATGAAAAAACTTGCTTGTATTTTATGATCAACACAATTAATTTCAAATCAACTAATGTATTGATTGAGCTGTAAAAAATAAGTTAAATTAATTGCACAGGTCAAATATTTTTTTCTCAATTCACTGGTATGCAAGGAATAACATGAAAATTTACTCAATAAGAAAAATCGCAAACTTAATAACATAAAACTTATATAAAATTTAAATGCATATACAATAAATCTGTTGGCACAATTTTTGTATTATTTTTTCATGATAAAATTAAATAAAGCTAATAATAACCCATACATTAATCTAACAAAAATCACCCATTCAGTAAGAAACATTGAAACCGGCATTAAGTACAATTGAAATTTGATTTCGTTTGAATATAAAAAAAAAACACTAATAAAATACACACATGTACATACATATTTTCACAGAAAATTGAATGAAAACAAACATGGCAACCTATCCAATTCGTTTAGTAAGAGCTCAACAATTCTTCTTTTATCTATCACAATATACAACAACAAATTGTTATAAATATATTTTGTTTCGATAAAAATATATTCATTTTAATACGTATGTATACAATTATGTCTCACAGAGTAAGGCCAGTTTTCATTTTGTTTGAAAAATAGACTGAATGAGCAATACACATTCTTCTACGCTCATAATCCGTTCTCAAGGCTTTAATAGTTAATAGCGAACACTCAACCACTACTGAAATATAATATGCAATTTCATTTAAGTATTAAATTGACAGTTAATTTTATATGTATAAAAATAAATAAAACCTAATTGCAATATTGCCCAAATAATTTAAAACTTATTAAAAAATGAAAGTGATCACAGATGATTTACAAACAATCTCATTTGTTAAGAAATTACGATTAATCTTAAACTACATAATACTGTTGTCAAATGCATTTTATAATTGTGATTATTATAATGAATGCTAAAATACTTTTTTCATGTGTGTTTTAAACTTTTAATGGTATTCAATAAATAAAAAGCATTTATGTTAAATATTATAGTACTATATGTGAAAAAATATACTATGAAATTGATAATTTTTATAACCCGTAAGAATCTCATATTTTTACTCTGTATTTACAAAAAATACACGATAAATCAATTCAAATATAGATTTTCTCAGAGTTATAATCGATAATGTAGATAGTTTCAAATGTAACGATCGATGAATTTTTGCTTTCTTATTGAATCATTAAATAGGCTTATTGTTCACACAAAAATACAACAAGTATTGTTATGCTCAAAGTTCAAATTTTTCATAAAAAGAAAAATCGATACAACCTCAGAAGTCAATATCACTAGCACATAAGGACGAATGTTACTCTTCACCATACTTGTAGCCGAGTGATTCCAAAATTAAGAACGCCAAACCAAGGAATACCGATCCTAACAAATCACCGGTAGACGTAAGATAAGGAATAGCTGAATTGTCTGGATCCATTTGGCACTTCCACATTTGATGCACAATAATATGAGCAATGAACAGCAAAACCATTACCTTTTAAGTTGAAAAATTTCAATATACATATGATCAAATGACAGTTTAATATTAAAAGTGTTAATTTTTCACTTACTTGAAACGTTGAACACACAACATAAGCTATTCCAAAAGCAGCACTTATGGAAACTCTGCTCATATACATGTAATCTGCAGCAATCATGAAAACTATTTGACCGACAACTGCAAGGGCTATTAACATTCTAGCTGTCTTGGCTGTATGCGCTGTAAATGAAAACAAAATTTGAAAAATATATTACATTCATAGATGAAAAAAACATATATTTATGCTCACTTCCGTAGAAAAGAACCTTCCACGGCCATTCCCAAACTCGAGCTCCTTCTGGCAAAATTCCGGGTAATGATCCCCGATGAAGTGTGGTTGATATTCTTGATGATTGAACTGATACCAAATTTCCACCAATACCATTGATGATAGGTTGGAATACCACAAAACCTGTGAATTTGTCTACAGCTTGATCCAGAACCAAACCACCAAGACTTCAAAAATTAAAATAAATATTATTTTACATTTTTGTATGAAAAATTATTCATATGCTTATTTCATTACATACCCGCTGATGAACAGAGCACTGATTACCGGAGTCCACCCCGTCGTCAATACTGGTTTCGTATACTTATTATTGTAAACAACATAAATCCAAACTGGTAAAATTAATAAATAAAGAACAAGTATCACACATGGTAACCAGATATTTTTGTCAGTTGCTGAAAATCCAAAAATTGTATATGTACCAAATTATCATCTAGATTTATTTATCGCGCATAAAAAAAAAATCACCTAAAACCCTATGCAAATACGAAGCAGTAATGGAAAGTACAGTAATCGATACAACATCTCCGATAGATGCCGCTAATGGTGTAGCGAGATTATCTGGATTCATCTTGAATTTGTGTGAAACTATTATCACAGAAACTAATACGAAATCTGAAAATTAAAAATGAAATTTGATTAATATATTAAATAGCATATTACAACTCAAAACATTTCTACAAATGATTACCTAAAACAAAACAAGTTGTCGTAGCTGTAAATACTGCAGATGCCGTTAATAACAATGCATTGTTTATGCTGAATTCTCGATCGACTATTGCGTTTACTCCAATTGCAAAAAGTGCGACAATTATCGCTGCCACTATTGCTTGTACCTAAGTAAGTGAAAAAAAAATTTACATCAATAACAAAATAATTTCAAGTTATACTGAAAAATAGTGAAATATTATGAACCTGCACTAATGATATATTTCCGATAACCATATTAGTGATGTCTCTTATTGTTTTCATATTACCTAAATTTGCTTGAGTTGATAATCTTGAAGCTAAGCACATATCTAAATTACCTAAAAGTAAAAATTAATATTTCAAATTAATTATATCAAAATGTGATCGTACAGCAATATAAAAATCATTCTAGTACTTAATATTGGCCTAGTTCAGATAACATAATCGATGTAAGTATTTGATCAAAAGAAAAATTCAAAATGGAATAATCTGAACATTACAATTGACATATTCAAAGACATTGGCATTATTTTTCAATGACACTTATTACAATAATAAAATACCTTTTAGGCCTGATAAAGATGGCACGAGAACGAAAATAGCGGTAACCTCGATAAATACTTCCCACTCCTGAGGAGAAATTCACAAATCAGACATTTAATATTGAAATATAATAAAAAATGTGCCTGTGTAAGCAAATTTCAGTACACATTACCTGAACATGCCCCAAAACAAGGCCTGCAGCAATAGTTCCTATCCCCGCTATGAAAAATGGAACGCCCACTTGAATCAAGGTACTCCACCATTTTTCTTCTTTATGCTGTAAAGAAAATCAAGCTTCAACTAAACATATTGGAAGGTTTGCTTTCTAAAGTTGAAAAATAATTATTCAAGCTTTCACAATCGAAAATTTACAAATAATTATCATGGTGCACAAAGAAAATGCATATTATTGAGATTTTTACCCGCTCTTGTATATTATTGTTGTCTATGGGTGCCTTATTGTTCTCCAAGTCACCATTTCCACTCGCTCCGGTCACGCTGGTAGTTCCAGAGCTTAGCGACACCATGTCCAAAGTAGAACTGCTGCCTTTATCATCTGTAAAATGAATGAAAAAAAACAATGATACAACATAACTATTTGAAAAATTTACACTTTCAGATCCAATATACCATAATTTTGTGTTAAATTTTAATTCTCAAACTCCATTAGCAACACGTGTAGTGCGGTGAAGAAGGACACAAATCTTTGATAAAGTGTCAATTCCGGTTTATCGTTTATACAATATTATCGATCCTGATAACATTTTTACATGAGATGGTGTAAAACTAGATGGCAAATATATGCATGTGTTTAGATTCACAACTAACATAGGGTGCTGAATTCGAAATCGAAACAGAAAAATAACTTATAAGAGCATTAATTAAATTACAAGAGTGTAAAAATGTGAACAAACAAAAAGCTTAAAATTAAAAAAGAACGGCCAAGTATAGTGAAGTTAATTTGTTGTTATAAATTGTTAATTTCTTTTATAAATGAAAAATAATAAATGAATGATATCAAAAAAATTGCAAATATTTATTTAATTAAAAAATATTTAACCATTTTAAAAATTTAGAGATGTTTTGAGATATTTGATTAATTATTTAGACATTTATCATTTTACGAGCATTGAGTATGAGTATATTTGTAGCACTACTGTTACATATTCATTATTTGGAAACCACAAACATGAAATGTGAGGAAGAAACTCGACAAACCACAAAGAGAAACTCCAATTATCAGCAAGATATACGCTTGGAATATATAAAAAAAAAAAACGGACAAAAATCGAAATTACATTTGATATTAAAATGAAAGAAATCACATTTGAAGATGAGATTGGAGTAAAAAAATAAATAAAATTCAAGTTGAAGATTCCTACAATCGCAAAGTCGCAGCAACAGAATTGCTGAATGAAAAATCGTTATTTTACGAAAAGTTTTTAGATTTAGGGGAGATTAGGAATCATAAGGATCAATAGAAATATTAAGAGCATTAAATTATTTTCAATAGGCAACACGAATTAGTACGTATATGACATCTGTAGATAATCGGTAGCAATGACACTTTTCAGACTCGAAAGATAATCAAATGGCAGACGATTCAATTTTTCGATACTTCGATCAGAATCTCTCCTGCATTCAAACGGAAAATTCCATCGGAAAAAAATATATATATCTGAAAATAAGTCTACATCACATAAGATTATACAATAGACCTTTATCTTAATACGATCACGATTGTTTCGAAGCTTCGAAGAATCTGGGAAAATCCAGTCAGCTTCGCGTAGCATTTGCAAACTTTCCGATACGATTCGCATTCAAAACGCTCTCTTGCTAAGAAGACAGATCGGTTCTTCGAACACCAGACTTAACATTCGAAGCATAAAAGACGACAAAAATCAAAAGGCAAAAGACGTCAATGAAATACCCGGACCTGCGTGCAATGCTCGTTTCCAAAATCCAACCTCGACCTTGCCCAACGGAGTGTAATACGTTTGTTGTTATTCAAAACGTATTGTTTTTTTAAGTGTCTGATTTGTTGTGAGCATTTTCAGCTCGAATGTGCCATTTGACAATGAGTGAAAATTATTAGACAAAGGGATTTTGGAAATCGGAATTGTGTGTGCGCGAGTAAATATCTGGCATTGAATCGAGTCGTTTGTGTAATGATGTTTATTTTAAATTTTGAAAATTGGATGAATAGATTTGTTGAGTTCATTGTTAAATGCGGATACAATAGTATTTTATTCGAAATAAATTCAATGTAGTCGGAAAAATCGGATAATTTTCCTGAAATATGAATAGGATATGAATACTCAGTAAATTTTTTAAATAATCAATTCAGGATTAGTCAAAGGTAAAATATTTCAATAGTCAATTGACAGGTGATAAGTAGTTATATCGTCGATTGAAATATTTAATTTGCAGAACTGATACCTTTTTCCTCCAAATTCCTTCATTAAAGAACAATCAAAATTCTGCGGAGTGACGAAAGATCTCATTCTTTAGTTACACCCGAGGATTTTTAAGTTCATAAATGGAAGAATGAGTGTATCTAAGGTCCGATATTGACTTTATAATATCGTGTTAACGTTTTTTTTCTTATGGAATTCGGCAGATATACAGCCAACTAATTGCTTAAAATATTACTGAAAGATTGAGCCTAAACAAATATTTTAATACAACTAATTAATTTATCAAATTGTAATTCAATCGAAAATGCACTCAATGATAATCACAATTTCCGATAAAAAATTATACCATGTACCTATTCAATGTATGTAATGCACACGCTTATAATGTTAATAGACATATGTACATTGTACATTGTCTAATAAATCAGATCAATTGATAATTGTCAAAGAACAATCGGTAATGAATGTTTTGGGAGATTTATAAAAAAAATCTTAATCGCCTCGTTAAGATTTCCCGATTAACATTTGATATACAAATTTAAAAGTCAATTCGCCAAGATTTAAGATAAAAAGATTTGCAAATGACGTCTAGCATCATGCTTTATGACGAAACTGTGTTTTCCAAATTTGAAATCTTAACTTAAGTTTCGCGATTAACATTAAAAGAGAATCGATTCATTTAAAGTTTAAGGGCCGGTCTTTTCATTGCTTCAGTCAACAAACCAGAGAGTTACAGTCATTCCTTCACTGAGAACTGTCAAAAATCCGTCTACTCTGTAGATCTGAGTAGGACTGACTAACTCTGACTGGTCCTATACGGATTTTCCTTTTTATTATTCTTCAATTCGGTTATTAAATATCAATTTTGTCCTTGAAAAAAAATCAAATAACTAAATCGGCATGCAATTTTATATCACGCGTGTGCTGCATTTCTCATTCGAACTGTCAACAATTCAATTCGTCGATGATTGATACACCCTTTGTGTTATTCTCATCGCTTAATTACTTGTATGAGAACGTTAACACCGTCATATAATCGATCGACATAAAAACTATCCATTATCTAGACATACAAATAAAATGTAAGAAACAAAACATAAAGAAATACGAAAAAAAATAATAATCTAACTATATAATAGCGCTATTCTGTGTGCGTGTCCATATAGCGTTGATATATTCAACGGATTGATAGCTAAGCACAATAATAAAATCCACGTGTGCCATCAAACGAGTGTCGAAACTGAAAATATAACACGCATCTTTATTGCGATCGTAGCTGAACAAAATACACATGATAAAAAGAAAATTCGTAGACGAATTGTGTCTCTTTCTAGCATTAAGTTATCGAAAAACGTTGTCAAGAAAGAGAGAGAAGATATGCACTTCCTGCAATGAAAATCCGGAACTCTTATCTTCGCAGCGTTCGGAGCAAATCTTTTTACAATCTAGCGATAAAACTTGATTCTAGGACTTATCACAATATGACAACACGAGCCGACAACGGATTTATTATTCTCGTTATTTATTTCTATTTTTTAAGGTGTGTGCATTTTTCAAGCGGATAATATTTTATCACGCATGGTCGTTTAAGATAAAGGCGTAGAAATTGTAAAAGATTGAAAAAAATGTGAGTTTTCTTACGAGAATATTAGAACTTTATTCGAATTCTATCATAGATAATTCATGCTTTATAATAAATTAGGTTTACAGTTTTTTTTTTAATTAAAATCAAAAACATTGTAATTGCAAAAATTTTGTAACGAAAATATGGAACAAATGGTCACTCTATTTAAGCTAGATCTTTTTATTGGATGCTAACAATTAATTAGCGAAAAGATCTGTCAACATCTATAAAGAAAAAACATGTAAACATGCCGTTAAGTAGCTTAACAGGTGATCGAAAAATTAGGTCTCAATAATTTATGAATAACATTTACATCGAATTATTTATGACTACATATTTAAAAGCCTTTCGACGCATTTTACCTTCAATCTGAGAAAATAAAATCACATTTTCATGCAGTACATTTTCATCGTTTATAGTGGCATGCAAATAATTCAGATAAAGTGGAATATTTTCAAATGCAGGTATACATTTGAGGACGCGACACATATTTTTACATTTTAAAACATTTTGCATATGAAAAATTCCATTTTCGTCTCTCACGCACGAAACGAAATAAATCATCGAATGTCCACATTCTTCTAAAAAAAAAAAAATAGCCTTGGACAAACGGACAAAAGTGTCCGCTTTCTCTGCGCAATTGGAAAATTCGCAACGCGAAAAATGTAGAGCGCAATTACAATATAATATACGTATTATTGCAAAAACTCAAGTACCGAGATAATAGAATAGTATAGCATATATACAAGCATCGGAAACATATTGGAAATTTGCATGGAACGCAAATAGACTCGGCTATATCGACCGACGATGAATGGTACGACTTTGAACTATGTTCGCTTTTCAGTGTCGGCTTATCGTTGAATTATTCACTGAACGAAAGCTTCTTCTTCCTCATACCGAATATGTTTATGACGACTGAAAAGACCAAGGTATACAAGTGACTTTTGATTTCGAGGAAAGCGCTCTATATAAGTATCTACATACATTAGGAGGAGGTCGAGTGATTTGATGATGTATCTCGGAATACATTCAAATATCTTTTTGCCACTGAATATTTTTCTATACATGTATATAACTCAATTTCATCAACAATGTCACTTGTACCCCTTGGCATTTTCAGTCGTTATATATGAGTTATAGTGCTGAAAATTTAATTATTCTCGAGTTTCAAAGTCGTTCTGAGGTATAAAATATGATTTATGCCTCAATTTTCTCGAAATGACAAGTGTATCGCAAAAAATATTGCCAATTAAACAATCAGAAGTCATGACGTGTGTGTATGTTATGAGTTGTCTCTGATTGCTAAGTAGTTTCGGGAAAAATTATATTTCAATCGACCAAGTTTTTTCTTGGAAATTTTTTGACATCTGAGCAAATATCGAAAACATGCGCATATTTCGTCTGGTGGACACCAAGGTTAATATTTACGACATGAACACAATCATGAGACTGATTGATAGTGAAAAATACTAATTGCAAACGATAAACGGAAGGTTTGACAACAATCGACATCGGAGATTCTAGTGATTAATCGTAAGAGTCATAGATTGATCGATAAGAAGTCAATTGTGATGAAATTTGTGCAAATAATAAATAAATCACGGATCGGAATGAGCCAGTGCTTTATCGTCCTCCTAAAAAATACAATTTTACCTAAATACTCAAGAAATTGAAATTCAGGAAAATTCGGAAGTAGTGAGGAAAGTTTGAAATTAAAAATTACTATTAGTAGACATAAAAAATATGAAATTGATTCTCTGAAATGTTCAAATTTATTAAAAGTTGTTAGATAATGCAATTCTAAAAATATTTTTACTATTCATATTGATTGTGTGTAAGATATATTTATGAATAATTAGAAACAGTACCTACAACTCAAACGAGAGAAGTTTATTACATAGAAGATTTATACCTATAGATTTTTAAAATCAATCATTTTTCTTGCAATAAATTAAAGATTATTTATCAACAAAAGATCATAAAATAAATTACAAAAAGGGGATTTTCCTGAAACGAAAGCCATGCAAAGCGACTCTAATTTCATATGATATTTTATGAAAATGTGTAAATTTTTTTTCAAATATCAGAAACACTTATAATGTATTTGAACGACATTAAATAATTTTATATACATAAAAATTACATAAAAACTTTTATTTTATTTGAGTAATCAATTTATAAACTAGGTATATTACCCATATAAATCAGAGAATTATCAGATTATTTAAGTGATCAAAGTCTGGTGAAGCTGTTTGAAGCGGATCAATAAAGCGATAAGTTCAATAGTACACAACGATCACTATCGAATCCAAAAATCATCAAATTCCCAAAATAGGAAAAAATTCTAATCGATTAATTGATGATTAATTTTAGCGATTAGGCACATATTTTCATAATTGTTCTATTCTCGCATTTTATTGACAAAATTAAGTTACACATCTGTGAAATCCATTCTATTGGATCAACTGATTTAGATATTAGAAGGAATTACAATTATATTCAAAATAATTCATTCGAGGAAAAATTTTAGTCATCGATATGTTTTTTAAATATAGATAAAAATAAGTTAAGCATAAAATATTTCATGTAAAAATGTCTATACAATTTTAATGATCATATTAATTGCACCGTATCGATGTATTCGAAACGGACACATATAAACGATTATAATTATAACAATAGAGTAAATCATCTTATTTCATTCGTGTCGGAATATTTATTTGATATTTTGTATTAGTCATGCATACTAAATATAATAAGGTAGTGAAAAAAATCGAACCTTATCATTTAGAATGCATTCCGACAATTCGAAT
This sequence comes from Cheumatopsyche charites, assembly GCA_024721215.1. NCBI lineage: Eukaryota > Metazoa > Arthropoda > Insecta > Trichoptera > Hydropsychidae > Cheumatopsyche > Cheumatopsyche charites. The sequence goes on along the minus strand of CM045576.1, from coordinate 7,607,300 downwards.
CGATATAAACGATCAAATCGCTCATTTTTTCAATCGATTTTAATTTCTATCGTTAGTGCGATTACAAATTATAATTGACGACTAAAAAGGCTAAGGGGTACAAGTGACTTTTGACAAGTTGACCATGTACCTACATGTAATAGGAGGAAGTCGAGTGATACGATGATATATTTCGGCACACGTTCCGAATTCGTCTATATCCTTTCGCCACCAAATTAATGAGCGTACATAACTCAATTTCGGAAAAAAAGTCACTTGTACCCCTTGGCCTTTTCGATCGTCAATTATCATAAAATTGAAGCATAATTACCGCTGATAGTGTAGACAGTGAGCTTGTTTTCTGTATCGGGCGTTGATATTTCTACGGCGTCGTTTTCGACAGTGAGGGATGTCCGTTTCTCCACACTGTCTACTGTGGGGTTGTCCAAAGCTTCAACCATTCCTGTAATCAGAAATCAATTTAAAATCAATAGGTGACTAATGAATTCAATTTAAAGATCGTATCGTAGTGTCGAAAACATTCGATACGATCTAGAGATGATTCCGAACCTATTTTCGTCGAATTGCGGAAGAAGAACAATCTGATTTGAGAATCGTTCCTATTATGCTCGCGAAATAAATAAATGACGTGTTGAGATTGCGATAATCGCTTGATAAATCTATTATATAGTTTTTTTGACACAAAAACATAATTACACAGAAAAATGCGTTTCTCGTATAATTTAATCACGATTATGATTGATTGCGATTCGGATGATGTTAAAATGAACTAACAATAAGTGTCAGTAATTTCGATCGAATTAGCGACAGAACAGCGCTCTACCTATTGTTCTTTGAACAAGCAAAAAAATTCAAATAAAATTCGTTACGCGAGTTGAGTTAAAAAAAATGGCAAATTTCGTGCTCTTCTCACACCGCAGCAATTTCACAGATAATTTTGCTGAAAATTAATGCTTTTCGAAGCTAATTCGTTCTGAAAATATGGATCGAATATACGTAAGTAATTATGACACTTGTAAATGATGTCAGACATAACTTTTCGTCAGATACGCTGAATTCGCATGAGAAAAATACAATGGAAACACATTCATCAAAGATGCTGGTATCTTCGTGTAGATTTGAAAATCGAAGATTCTAGATAACTAATTGTTTTCGGTAAGTGGATACATGAAAAATATCTGATTTCGATAAAAATCATCGAATTCTGGAACAATTTAGATATAGACTGATACGCACCTTACAAAATTAAATTCTGATACTAAATATACATTGAGATTAATTTGTTTTTAATTTCAATTCTAAATATAGACCGACTTATCGAAATAAGATACAATAATATAATAGATACATACTAGATATGTCTATTTTCGTGAATCGAATATGTTATTATTCAATCCAAAGATCGTACCTAATTGATATGGAAAACACGCCACATTTAAACAGTAAAAGAATCAACAAGCGTACACAAACATATGAAAAAAAAATCACTATAATTTCAAAACATGTACGAAATAAAAACACCGGTCTAAAAATTAACGTAATCACATTTTTTTTCGTTTGGCAAGTGCACGTTGAAGGTAGTTACCGCGTGAACGATCTGTGAAGACTGAAATCGCAAAAATCGCAATGAAAAATAAAGAAAAGTATCGAAAAAAGCAAACAGAATCGAAAAGAAACTGTTACATAAATCGGCATCTTGCGCAAAATTGTAGAACGTTTCGACAATGGAATGCTTCGATGGATAAAAAATCAGAAATTAGGGCTGCGATGTTTAGAATGGAATAATGATTGAAATGACAAATTCAAGTCTCGAATTAGATTTGGGATGATAAATAAGTATTAAATTCATGATCGACATTAATTTTGAAGTGAAAATATGTAATTATGTTTTCGCAGCCCTAATAGACTCGAAAGAATGAAAATGCTTACGTATTGGAAAGTGGTAACTAATCGAGTTAAATTACAACGTATGAGAATAAATGCGGTATGCTTTTGATTTTTGTTTCGAGTATCATATTATATGATGAGAATTCAATTTTGGTTATGAGACATTTTTTAAAAGAAGTTCTCACGAAAAATACAGAATTTGAGATCCGTGAAAAAAATCTAAATTTATGACTTAAACAAATTATCAAATCAAATACTGAAATACCGTTATTTGACAGTAAATATATACAATTATTATCAGACATTAAACTTTAAACATTTGCTTCATATTGTTCTCACTATTTCCACTATTTAGATACAAATTCATTTGGTGCAACATTCCAGCAACAATGCAATTATGACTTGAATAAAGATAAGAATCTTCAGTTAAGATAAAATAAAACTGAAAATCATAGATGAAACTTACTTTTTACTAAAATGTTCGTCAATTTTTATCCCTTGTATGATGAAGATGCATCAACCTTCTAACGTATGTCTCATACTGAATTATTTTTACGACTGAATTGGATAGAAATCAAGAATTGAGATTAGATCGAATCCGATCGGAAAACACAATCGAATAAATAAGTTAATTTTAAGACGCATTGTCATAAGAGCGTTTTATATAACTCGCACTCAATTATAATTTAAAGCGTAAAAACACTATTGTTCACTATTTCACACTTGAAACACATAATTAATCAGCTATTTCGAGTGTTTATCGAGTTAGCTAATCCAATGTCGATTTGATTTACCCGAGATTTTTCCGCCGATGAAAAACTCAGGTGACGAAGCCTAGAAAAAATCGACCTAATGTACTTGACCTGAAACTCTTCACGACCTCTGAAGTAGGAAAAATAAGGCAGTTTAAAACATATTTTTCGTCGCTGAAAATCGGCAATGGATTGAAAAAAAAAACGTAATACACGGTTTGACGAGTTAATTTCGCACAATGGCTAGATTTTTTTTCAGCCCGTTTGTGAAATTAACATTGTCGCTGGCAATTCATTCCAATTAAATGTCGATTTTGCAATTTCGAATTATATACGAATTGCGGATTCGGTTTTGGAATTTCGCCGTCGATGAACAATCTCTGAAATTCTGAACATGAACGCGTGAAGAAACCACATCTCATTCATATGAACCAGCGTTTATTTCATAATGGAAACGTAATTAGCGTAAAAACGTCGATTATTCGTAACGACTTCGTTTAAAATATAACAACGAGTGCGATGTATCTTTCGTTTGAGACGATTTTTCCGTTCGAATGAAACAATATTGACATGTTGATTTTCATCAAAGCGTTGAACTCTCGAGCGAATAATGAAATTCCAAAGTTTTATAAAAGAACGTTCAATTCAGACGTCATAATAACGTGGTTGAAATAAAATACGATCAGATAAAAAAAATCAAGTTTCAACACACAACCTTAAAAAAAAAAACTCAAAACAATAATGACTCTCCTAAATTACTCATACATAATTAACAAGAAAACAACATCCAGACAAACTTTATCAAATTAACAGAAACAAGTCAACAATCGAACAGGTATTCAAAAAATCATAAAAAGAACTCACTGTCTACAGTATAATCACAGCTGCACGTCAAAAAGAAAATCTTCAAAAAAACACAACACGAATAATTCAAATCTAAATATCACAGCCACTTCAACTATTATAACAAAAATTCAACCGATCACTTTTCAACGCCGAATTATCGTAAGCATTGAAGCCGACCGTTCACAGTGTATTATCGCTTCGACGATTACACGACGATTCTTTTTCCTCGCCGAAGCTATACTCTACGATATCGACTGTAAATGTAAAATATATATATATATATATATATATTATTGTAAAATGTAAATTGTGTCGAGCCGAGTGTTTCTCAAATGTGAGCCGCTGCTCGACACGCGGACGAACTGTTACTGACAATGCGACGACGGAACGCCGATGAAATATACCAAGTTCCGGCGATCACTTATCGGGGTGATACACGGAGAATTTGAAAATCGTCAGGGGTCGCAAACTATCGGCCTCTAGGGCGAGAAGGTCCAAATTTATTCCCTTAATTGAATTTTTAAAAATAATTTTTCTAGTGAGAGTTTTCCAATTTTTTGTGCAACGAAATGCTCGTTTTGTATTAAAATTTTGTTATATGACGAAAAATTTACTAAAATCTTATATTTTTGGTATGGTGATTGAAATTGTTTGGAGTTTTAACGGATTTGCTTACCGTTCGTCGATCGAATAATTTGAAAATAGGTATTTATGTATCAGTCAATCTATGAGGTCAAATTATGTATCAGTCAAATTATGAGGCAGTCAATCTAACCTAATCCAAACTAAAATGTAGCCTAACCAACCTAAATCTGACTAATAAAATGTCGTTTCGACTAGATAGTACACAAGAAGCATTATTATAAAATAATTTTACAAATTGTGCTATATGATGATTATAAATACGCTAACGATGCTCGAAATTTTCAACCACAGCCGTGCCTCGAACCCTAGCGTTCAATTTATTAGCCCGCACCTTACACTCCGAACTACACGTCGTAATTACGATATTGCACCGCTTAATGTATATAAGGCGTAAAATTTTTTTTTATTTCACACATAGATGGCAATAAACACATCCGTGACAATACGAATTTGATTAATTCCGAACTATTATTGATACACATGCGCCTACTGCTAGTATGATGATAAATTAGTCAAGTGTTATAGTAATTTTCACTATACCAATAAAATTTTTTCAGATTTTTTAACTTTCATCAATCAAATAAGTTTAAAAAATACCAATTATATTCATAGACAATACTAATAATTTATTCAACTTCGTACATTTCAATAGCATTCAATACATATCTTTTAGTTCAAAATGTATTACAATATAAAATTGTACAAATTTTCAACCCGAAAAATTAAATTTAAATTTCTTAAAAAGTTAGTGTTCATTATGAAATCATTAATTCGACAAAGCGTATGTACTTGCAAGACAACGACGATGTGATGAAATTTTAGTTAAACGAACAGGTTACTAGATAGTGAATATTTCGAAAGTATGCGATACCTTTTTTTTTAAGGACAGTTGATAGAGAAAATAAAGAAAGAAATGTAATGTAAAAATAAATAATGTGGAAATCGACATTTGAGAATCATTTCTGTTTTGTGGAAAATCGAAATGGCTCATGTGGTTATCGAATAAATACAATATAATTGAATGTTAACCACTAGATTAGTTTATATTAATGAATATTGAATCAATAAAATCAGATCGCTGATCATAAAAAAAAACAATTGTCGAGATTAATTCTCTTTTATCGACGATATTATTTTTAACACGATCATTAAATATCAATTATTTATCAATTGTCCTATTATCTATTTGAAAAAAAAAACAAATTTCTGCCGAAAATATTGAGATCAATAAAAATGTATCAGAAAATAGCTTCACCCATTTCATTGTCGAAATCCAATCGAATCGTGTACTATTGCGAATAACACGTACAATTAATAATTGTTTGCATTGTTAACGCCTTCTATTACAACTAATCTCTACAGGAATTCCGTTTTGTACTATTTTTTTCGATTTAGAATTTACGAGTGAATACTGTGACGTCATTCCATGATTACACACGTGTAATAAATCAAAATTTTAATTCACCCATAGTACTGAAAATACAATACATTGAACGAACTTTTCCATTGAATGAAAACCAATTTCGAAAATATTCACAATGGAAAACTGTTCCGTTCAATTTTTATTTGATCCTTTCTTTCGCACATTTTTGAAATGGCAATTTGTCCATCTGCAAAACGTGAAATTATGTCCGGAGCATTTTTCATAATATTCACGGAAACGTGTCTCGTTATGTACAACGTGAGACGTTCGCAAGTAAGGAAATTACTGGGATTGAGAAGATTGTATGTAACTTTAACCAGCGGCAAAGGTGGGTAACCCATTTTTCAATTTAACATCTCGACAAGATTGATTCAGCAATTATTTTCATATTAAAATTTTATAGAATCAATACGAACGTCGATCGATCCCTGAAAAGTGAAAATGCATGTGATACAATTGATTCATCTTTTGTTTTTGAACACAAAAAAAAAATCTTTGTGATAAAATGAAAAACACGTGTAACGTTTTAAGTTAATGCACATTTTTAATCATAAAAAAATTTAACTGAAATCTACAAAAGATAACGATTTCGTGTGAAATTTTAAAGGAAAATTCTAAGAAAAGTGCCGATATCGAAAATTAATTTTATGTTTGTGATTTCTATAAATGTAGTCTAACACCTCTGAATAAGAAACATAGATAAGAGCACTCTAAACTAGAAAAGATTGCATCGAAATTGTCAAGTAATACGACATTATCGAAACATATTTGTAACATAGACGTTTCATAATAAATCGCATCACAATCGGAAAAAGAGCATATTTTAAATATCAGAAAAAATATTTTACGGAAATGTTTAAAATATTGGCAAAAATACAAACAATATGTATAAATTAATCTGATATTAATATGTATAAATTAATCTAATATTAATTAATATAAATTAATTAATTATAATATTAATCTTTCGATCATGTGCTAAGCTACTTATATTATATTAGCAACAAGTCAAAATTTTGTTTTTCCCAATAGAGTTTGACATTTATCGGTAGCCAATAGGTAACATACGATTGATAGATCGGGTCTGAAAAACATTTACCACGAATTTTCGATTTGATATTTGCTCATTGAAAATTTGAATTTTGTCGGAAGTCTCAAAATTAACATACGACGGCTAATATGCATCGATTCGTAAAAAATGATGTAAATTAACATCCAATTAAGCTGTTTTAAAACGAAAAGTAAACATTTGATCAATCAGATGCATAATTTCGAAATTACGTGTTCGATTGTTCGAAAAATTATCAGATACATCCGATAGATACAATACATATTTACAGATTTTAACAGATAATTAAACGTCATATTACATTGTTCACGCCTGACTAATAAGAATCTACTAATAAGAATCTTAGGCTTTTAAGAGATTAAAACATCAGATTTGATAAAACGTGCTGTGATCATCGAGCCGATTCTATGAGCTGCAGCAAAAATAGTTTTGAAGAAATATTCATCAGAGTTTTCGAAAAGAAAAAGTCATCTAGAATCACCTTTTCGAATTCCAAGTCTCATGTTGAAACCTGTAAGATTTTTTTCACTTTCAGGTAATTCAAGGAAAAAATAAATTACAATAAACGAGTCACTAATGCCTATTTTGTATACACCTGAATACACATTCAGGTACTTGTGTCTGACACGTCCATTTTGCATGAAAAGCATTTCAAACATGAATACATTTTTTTTCATACAACGTCCTTTTAGAAACATATTTGTCGAAAGATGGAATCGTTTGCAAGATTATTCTGATAGAATTGCATGAATTAACGAATTCATCGAGTGGTATTGAAATACGTTTATAGCAACTGTAAATTTTTTATTAAAATTGAAATCGATCATTGAGCATGAAATAAATGAAAAAAGTGCAGGTGCATTTAAACGATATTTGTTTACAAATGCATCGATCGTTCATTATAATGAAATTAATCATTGGAAACGCATAGTTTTCTTTTTTCAGCGAACAAATCAATAACGTGACAGAAAATGTGTGAAATTAAGAAAAAGCAAATAATGCTCATCAAACATGAATGTAGTTCTGCATTACGTTATACTCATAATTTATTAAAATAACGATGCTGAACTTGAAAATATCGGTTAAACACTTCGATTTAAATTCAAACAAAAATACTTCGGATTCTAAGCGTTTCCTAAAGTGTATATTTCAACACATATGCTGTTTAAGTATCTGCGACCGATTATTTCAACAATGACAGTGTTCAAGTGACCTTACATAGTAATTAATGTAATAATGCCTCATTTTAACAATTGTTTATAATTTCCACAAAGAGCTATGCGGAAAAATGGCAACATACCCTTCTACGACAGTGCGGGCGATGGAATGAAAAGATAAACGGAAAATTATTTAGAACGAAATGAACTTTTACAACTATGACGAAAAATGTACAAAATTTAAGAGGAAAATGGTTTTCAATTAAGAAAATATGAGAAAAAAAATAAACGATGATTCAAGTATCAATTAAAAGTAGTACATTACAGAAAAAACAATATGTATTACAACATAACTTATCTCGAGGATAATTAAGAAGTTACATATTTTGTAGCACTACAATTCATTTATCATCTATTTCATAAAAATATACACAATGAAAATTACGAAAATCGCAAGACGCACAAGAATCTTCCGTGAATAGAACACTGCGGATTTCCCCGAGTTTTCTTCGAATTTTCCGGGTTCAATGAAAAATAGCATATTTTTTTAATGTAATATATTATTATATAACAGCAATCAAATTCCTATTTTCGCAAATAAACAAGCATAAGCACCTATATAATAAAAAAAAACAATACAATCGAATTGGATGTTTATCTCTCGAATCATAGTAATTACACCTGACAAAGAGATATAAAACTAATATATTATAAAAAACTATTATGATCAAATTAATTAACAATTTGAAGCGACAATTTACAAATGCTCAATCATGAAATCAATCAAATAAAACAATATACAGCAAACTAGTCATGAGTAGAAATTTCACACAGATGTATCCAAGTTCTGTAAGATCTAGATCTATTCCCAATAATCATATCACGTTCTTTATACAATGAGTCGATTTATCTCACGAATATCTTGAGATCAATGATCTACTAAAATTGTGACGATTGAATAGAAATTACCATATAAAAAGATAAATGCGTAGAACGAATGTTACAAATCACATTGTTTCAACGTAATAATTCATGCCATAGGTGGATGATATTTTTTTTTTGGAAGAAGGAATTTTTTAATCAATTGCAATCATGAATATTATCATGATTTCGATATAATAGACATTCGATCATATTTTTTTGTGATATTTTTCCTCTGTCATTTGCTCGTGTCAATTTTCATTGCCTTTTGTTGCCAGAATCGTATAATTATCTTTTTAAGTTTTTCGTTTCAATGGGGTAAGTGAGGAATGGAAAATACTATACAACAGTCACAATTTACTCAAAGTTCAATGAGTCTCGAGCAATATTGGGTCACAGACACTAGCATAATATTGATAATGTTCATTTCACCAAAGATACATATAATACACTCATTTAGATTTTTCTTACATATGTAATTGTAATATATTAATTAAAAATAGAATATCGATGCACAGATAGAAACAATCAACATATTATCGACAAATTCAATGATAACAGAAAAAGATAATGTGTATCAATAATACAATTGAAAAAGTGTAGAGATACAATTGAAATAATTTAACAATTTACATGTCGACATCGTGAAAGAAAGCATTTTCAAAAAGTGTGAGTCACGAGAAACTCTCATAATTTAAAGAGCATGTGTATCAACTTTTGTTCAACGCCATTAGCATCAAAATGCCCACTTTATTGAACAAATATGAAAATTTACAAAAAAAAAAAAAGTAAGTGAAAAACGTGTGCTTTTTGCGAAATATTGTTTGAAATTATAAAATAACGAGCTAACTTTTGCAGAATACATACAATGTGTATTGATGAATTTACAAAACATGTGAAAACAATTTTATGAGACTGTCGAACAAATTATGATTCATAATTCATCTTTATTATTACATTGCTAGAATGTGAGACCAAAAGTTCGATAAATGCATGATTCTTCATAAATCATGAAATGTTTTCTCATAATAATGCATAATCACATATTTTTCTAATAAAAAAATTAATTGAATTTCAATTTTTTTTTGTGTTAATATATTTTTTTTTTATAAAACGGAAATGTTACCTTTCATCGCAAAATATTCAGCAGAATCTGCATCGGAAGTCCAAAAGTTAGGACCCATTTGAAACCCGTATGTAATGAAAGATGAAATTTTCAAAATAACAGGCGATAGGACACCGACAATGGATTATCTGAATGATGGAAAAGAAAGAAAAAAGAATAATGATGAATGTGTATGGTTCATGAAAGAAATGGTACATGAGATGAATAATGATAAAATTTTAGATATTTTCTATTCGACAAATGCCACAATTGTTAGCTATTCAATATATGAGCATAAATTGTATCAGGTTAGAGATTTTTTACGTAAAAACATGCATTTCGTAAAAGTAAGACTTATGCTGAAATGAGATGAAAGTTGAACTGATTGTAAGTTAGGACAATTACACACGTAGAATATGAAACTACCTAAATATTTTTTTATTAATAACATGTCTCTTAGTGTGAAATTTGTGATTTGCGTGAAATTATCTAGAGTATTTAAATAAGTAGCAAGTTTGTTCGACAACAATGTAAAAATTGTATTGTCGAGCGTTTTAATGAAAAACAATGTATCTAAAGAAAAAAGTATACATAATGTGAAAGTAGCATACTGGAAAACGGCAGAAAAAGAGAATTACGTAAAATGATTAAAGCAGCTTGCTTATATATAAGTTAACTTCGCAGTATGGAAGGATATTCATTACATTTTACCCCGAGTCTAAAGTTTCCATAAATACACGAGAACGTGGTTGTCACGTGTGGCACTCGAATTCGATCGATAAACTGAAAAAGCCTTAAACAATTCATTACGAATGCTGAAAAATATTTTTTTCACTTCGTTTTACGATCAAGATATCAGTTACGATTATAAAATTCATCTTGAATTTTAGAAAGACACACAATACATACTTATGTACATGATATGAGACCACGTGTCTAGGTACATGTAAGAAATTATGAATATATATTAGAAAATACACCAAAAACTGAATATCATTGTGTGTATCGACCTTTACATACGTAAGGCTCATATTAATTTGAATTCAATTAGATTGAAATTTTAATATGTATCAAAAATTAATATTTGAATCAAAATGAGAAATAGAGTAAGTCGAACTATTTAGAAGATAACAAAGTTTTAGTATACATACAATGAAAAAAAATTTAATAAAAAAATTCTAACCTAGCCCAATTATCGGTCTGTACACTGATTTTGGCGGTGGTCAAATACGAAAGATCTATCGTCGCATTGTGCAATTTTACCACACAAACTATTGACAATCATATGGATGGTGCAATCGAAATTAATACCTAATTACAAATATTCAATACCATCTGTGAGGAAGAATGCCAATAAATCACCAGCTTTCGATAGACGATCTAAATAATTTAAAAACAAAATAAAAAGAGTCTGATTGCACCACATCCCTTGAACAAAATCGATAATGTGAATATTCGGCGAGCGGCGTGGGCTGAAGTCGTTTGACATTTGAAACGCGAACATAACCTAAAAGGGCTATTACGAAACTGGATTAGTTGGAATCGGGGGAAAGGAGAGAAAGAGGGCACTCACGGCATCGCGGGGGCGCAGTCTCGGGGGGCGCGAGGCGATCACATCCCGACTGCAATGGGGGCGCAGCGACGGGGGCGAGACCGTAACCGGAGTCCCACCGCTCGTCCCGTTCACGCCGACAGGGATGATCCAACTGAGGGAATCCTGCCGTTTCGGTGCCGTTTCAATGCTAGTTCAGTGACGTTTTACAAAATTTTACATAAGATTATGAGCTTTAATCGTACTTTGAATAAAATCTATTATATTGTACAATATGGTTTTGTTAAATGATATAATATGCATTCGAATTAGGGGATGGTAGACAGTGGCGTAGCTGAAAATTTTCGATCGCCATATAATAATAAACTTAAATAATTGCAACTGAGCGCATTTTTCATAAAATATCAATCATTTTGGATATTGTATCTGGGCTTCTTTAAAGAGCTATCATAATTCTATCAAAATATTATTATATTTATATCAAAAATGTCTACCGATATAAATATCGAATATTGAATATCAAAGATTGGGTTAGGCTGTAAATTTTATTTGAAAAATATTCTTTTTCATCAGGTTAGCATTCGTGTCAATTGTCAATTTAGAAAGTTAGAAAAATAGCTCTGTTAAAATATGAATGTGCCACTACACCACTGATTGCAAATTGCGCAGGGTGCAATGCGCAAGATAGTGTCGTCACTTCGATGACGTTTCAGCGCTATTTTTGTCACATTTGAATATATTTGCTCAATTATATGCTTTATTATAAATTACGTTAAATATCATTAAACTTTACTTTGATGGTGCACATAAAATCATTGTCCTTTAAGAATTAATTATCTTTGAATTAAATTAAAATATGATTTATCAATACACTGAAACATGAAAAAGAAAAATTTGCACTATCTACAAAAATCTTAATTGTTTTATTTTTTAAAAAAAAAATTATCTTCTTTTTATGGCATTTTTCAAAAAAAAAAAATTTACAATCATTATTTATGTCATTAATTTTACAATAATAAATACAAATTGTATTTCCTGTATGGCACACTTATTTCAGATTTTCTTAATCTCTGTTGATTTATGATTTGGTTGATGGGTTTTTTCCGGATAAACGTGTGTAGTGTGTTTGTGATTTCATTAACGTTATAAAATTAATCCTTGATAACTGCTGAATAATTTGTCCATTGTACCCTAGTACACATTTCAAATACGTAATGATTCAAAATCTGAAATAATCTTGAAAACAATTGTTATGATTTCATTGAAAATTAGAGAAAAATTAAATAGATATATCAATTTCATATTTTTTATTACTCAACTCACAATCAATATTACAGTTTAAAAAATTGTATACAAAAGCATATTTATACTAAGGTTAAAAACTTTATAATAATAATCATCGTAATATGTAATTTTAATTCTTATTCTAAATACAAATGCAAAGAAAAAAACATGTATTAGAATTTAAAATAGAAATCATATCAAACATAAAATCTTTGATAAATATAGAATGTAATATTTTTAAAGCAACTCATACACACATGTATCTTCATACATAATTCATTCAATATTTTCAATTTGATTAAAATTATAAATAAATCTTGAAAATTATACGAATGTATTTTCTGACCCATGAATCAATTTTAGTATTGCTTTAACTGGTTCAACAATGTTAATTTGTTTATCGATTGATATCACCATTCATACTATTTTTATTATTCAGACTTTATTTTAGAACACTTTGTGTTTTCAATGTAAATTAATTTACTAAAATAGAAAAAACAATGTAAAAATTTTATATTGAAATTCAAATATTTTTCGTACTTACAACAAATCTATTGACTCTGGCAGAAGATTGAGTTTTCACAACATTATTTGTTTTCATGGATTCGAATTTTTCTCTCAAACTAGAACACATATGAGAATGTTGTTTCATACAAATGATATTTAAATTATAAAATTTTACTGTAATAAACAATGATACCTCTTTGCTGATTCGATTTGAGAATCATCTTTTCCATCCATATTTTGAAATTCTAAAATCACCGATGGTGATTGATTGATTTTAGATTCATTTTCAGACCAGTTTTCAAATCTATTTTTCAAATTTTTCGCTCGGGCTAAAGCTTGAGCCTAAGGATAAATTTTCCAAAGATTTTTTATTGTAATACATATTGAAATTGTACTTTTTAAATATATTGGTAAAATCATTACCTGTTTTAAAGCTTCATCGTCTGCGCTATATCTTTTCACATTCTCTTCTTCTTCTTCATCACTATATTCTTCTTCTGTGTATTCCTCATCAGAATATTCTTCTTCAGATGATGGGGGTGCATGATAATCCGCTCCAGGAGGTGGAGGAGTAAATCTTTTCAATGGTTTTGGACCTTATTGAAAAATTAATTTTTTTAATCAAATTCTAATAAATCACTATGAAAAATATCATTAAATATAAGCACCTTGAGGTTTTTCTGTTCTGAGATCTTCTTCCATTTGTTTGAAGACATTTATCATTTTAGATGCGGTGTGACGTTGCTTTGCAATATTTGAATCATGTACAGTCGGATCATCTTCTCTGACTATTGTTGGATCTCTGTAGACTTCTTGTTCTGGTGAATCACGCTGATAAAAAGTGAGTGTCAATTAAAGATGAAATGCAATAATAAAAACAGTTCTAGTTGTGAAAAATACTTTATCAGTTTCTCGTGGTGGAGTCATTCTGAATTGTTTTCGTTCTTCTTTTGGTTGATATGTTTCAAAGAATTTAAATTTATTCGAAATATCACTGGTTTCAATTTTAACATCATCTATTCTGTCATCTGCTCTAACAATATCTTTAGGAATGAATGGCTACAATTTTCCAAGTAACATTATTTCTCTGACAATGAGATATTTAAGAAAAATATTAAATCAGTATCTTGAAAATTCACCTTTTCTTTACGACGAGGCTCTACATTCTTAGGGGGTGGTGACAAAGGCCCTGAGTTTTTGTGGGTGGCATCCAACTCTTGGAAAATGGAACGAGACTTTTGGCTTATTCCTGTTAATTGACATAATTTAAAATAATTTAATCAATTATTCTTATGATGAGTATTCGATCTATTATAACTTACCAGCACTAAATATTGCTTTATCTTCTATGTCTCTTGCTTTTCGGCTCTCATCTTCTTCTTTAAACACTTCACCATTTTCAAACCTCTCTTTTAATGTACTTGCTTTTTCAGTATCTAATTGAAACTCTTTTGCTATTTTTTCAGCAGATGTGACACCTGTTTTGATAAATTTTTCACAATTATTAAAGACTTGCGTATTATAATTTCATTTAAATAATGATATAAAAAAATTACTTTGTTCACTTTGCATAACAGATTGTTGATACATTTTTTTCAAAGTTGATTGTTTACCCTGAAAACATTTTAAAGATTTTAATATGATTTCATATAAATTATTATACCTAGGTAATATGTGTATTTTTATGAATCTCAATTCAAATCCATAAATAGGTATATATTAAAATTCACACCATGAACATTCTATTGCGAATGTTTCTAATCTCTTCTTTACGTTCATCTCTCCTATCTTTAGTCGTTACATCGCCTGATTCAAATTTACCTAATATTTCGGACATGTTACAAAATGAAACAGGTTGTTCACGTTGAGCCGTTTGTTTATATGACTTTCTCAAAGTAGCATCTCCATCTTCTGTGAATTTAAAAATATAATATGTAAGATATTAATAAATTGATAACACTATGTAATAATTGTAAAAAGCATCACCATCATCATCTTCTTCACTTGAACTTGGTTCAATCGGAATACCATTAAGGTATTCATCGGACACGCCAATATCCATCCCTTTGGACTTAAATCTAAATTTAAAAAAATAATTAATATTTTTTTATATTAAACAAACTTAATTGAAATATTAATCAAATTAGTCACTTTGCAAGTTTTGATAAAAGAGTTGAACTTTTATCACGTGAAATTGGATGTTCCAGTGGTTTCAGTTCGGGTTGTTTTGGACCTTGTTCAAACATTTGGAAACGAGATTTCACATCCAAAGATGCTAGTTCTTCTAGTCCAAGATCTGGCTTGTTAGAAGCTAGAAAAAAAATGAACAAAATAATGTTCATCATGAAAATTATAATATGTAGGTAGATATACCTATATTAAAATTAAATATTATTATATTACCTCTAACAACATCTGGAGGCAGTTCTTCTGGGTTGCTTTCACATATAATCATTTGATGCTTCTTTGGTTTCTCTATAAAAATTTCAGTTGAACAATAAATAATTGAATAATTAAAATTTTCAGGCAAATAAAACAATTTACTCACTTTTTTCTTGTTCATCGTCTTCAACAGCTTTTGGTGCGAAGAGTAATTTGAAGTGTGGTTTACAATACACATTACTCATATGACTTTGAAATGTTTCAACACTAGAAATTTAATTATTTGATATGATTTGAAAATTTATGATTATGTTTCTCACAATCGATCAAATATGTAAATGAAAATTTACCTAAGTTGCTTGTTACATTCTTTACATCGGAAGCATTCTTTGTGCCATGATAATTTTTCAGCTTTAATTCTTTCCATTGCATATACAGCTTTACCACAACTTTGGCAATTTGGATTTACATCTTGCACTATCGATCCTTCATTTTTAATTTTCTTTTGTACTTTTTCAGAACCAGATTTCTGAAAAAAAAACACACACACTCACAATTGTAACTAATAAAGAACTTATTCAATAGAAATTTAAACAAACTTGAATCACCTACCACAGATATATTTTTCTCTTCCCTTTTTGATTTTTTTCTATGCAAAGAATGTGATTTCTTCACAGAAACTGTAGACGTTGTTTTTACCTCACTAAACGTTTCTGTATGCATCGTTTGAGTTTCTATCATTTGTGATGACTGCATTTTGAACTATGACTGTGAAGAGATAAAAACAATGGGTTTTCAAATACAAATATGCACATTGCTTAAGATTATTTTAATAGCTTGCAAGCATTTGTATTACTCTACATATTATTATATCATACATTAAAAAGGAAAGTACATGTGAGACATATTGGCATACATTCTCCTCATGTGTGAAATGTTTTGGGTGTATTCCAATGACGAAGAACAGGAATGATTCATTTCACTTACATATTAATACCTAATGGTATCCTGACACACTGAAGTATTTTTGAACACACACATAAGGTATACAAACTCTTAAATGCAATTTTCCAGCGAATAAAATTTCTTAATATGATATTTCAAAACTATCTGTGAGCAACTCGTGTATTTTCGATATTATTGAGTTCACAAGTGCACGAAACATTACAGAAAGTGATGCTTTTTTTTTGTTGAAAAATAACGGAAAAGCTTATAAACTTTCAAAACTCCAAATCCATAACTCTCAGAAAATTGTACAGGTGGATTTTTTTTATATCACGTTACAAATTTAGCTCGGCATGGAAGCGTTCACCTGAACGTCTCCAGCTGAAACCACGAGAAGGTGATGTAACTAGATGAACTCCACTTGCCGTTTGGGACACCGATGGAATTCCAACAAAAATAAACGGAAGCCGCTGGCTCTGATCCTCGGCTATATCGTCTCCGGACTATTTTCGAGTTGGGGTCTAATATGTACAAAAAATGCAAGTGCGCCTTCCTGGAGGAGACGAGATATGAGGTGGGCTATTTTAGATTTTCGCGACGACGAACAATGATGCCAAGAAGCCGATCGAAAAAGACCTGGACATTATTATATGACGACGATGAATGCGGATTTAGATTCGGATTCGAATTGTATGTTTGATTCGTGTAGAAGTCGATCAGAGAATTTGCAGAGTTGACCGAGTTTCGATCTTTCGGAAAAGTTCATGGTGTTGAGGAATTTTCTCGAAATAGAACGGACGAGGAAGCGTGACAAAATTCTTCAGATTGAGCAGATACGTTCGGTTAATAGCATCATCCATTCGAATGCAATCTTTATTTAAAAATACTGTTTAAAATTCCAAAGATTTTTTTATATAAATGAAGTTACGTAAATGTTGATAATAGATGCAATATTAATAGAAAAAACCGACGAACTCGCGATGTTTAACGAAAGTATCGAATGCATCGATAGAGAATACACGGAACTGGGTCAAGAATTTTCTCTATTTCTAACAAAAGTGACCTCAGATTTTTTTTAATCTCTTTTCATTGCCAGTGAGTGAAATTCACATGGAGTTTGCACCAAAAATAATGTGAAGAAATCGTTATTTTTAGCGCTAAACGTATTGTTGTGGTACCAACAGCCGTATTCAGAACAATGCTCCGCTTTCCTGAAAGACACAAAACAAATCTGAAAGACCGCGAGTATAAATAGTCCCAACACCACGAAATGGTTTTGTTTTTGAACCGAATATTTCGAGATTGAACGTGTAAATAAGAGGAACGACGATTCGAGCTTTTACGGTTAGCGCCACAGTAAAAACGAATCGTTAAAAGACGAATGCACAAGCTTCGATTTTTATTTTTTTTAACACAAATTCACACTCATCGATTCGTAACGAGAAAATCCCACTTTTGAATTTATAACAGCAGCTGGTGGTTTTGAAAAAATTGGCAAAGCTCTGGATGTACGTCGAGAATCTTCTAACGAGAATGATTCACACTTTTACGCCTTCCGAAAACGCGAATAGAAAACATTGAATTTTCGCATAAATTTAGGCGAAAGTTAAAAATAGCTTATATACAGCTTTTCTAATATTATATGATTTTTTTCCATTTCAAAATAAACTTTCCTCGGATCAAAATTATTCAAAACTTAAGTTTCAATTAGAAGTACATTGATTTGAAACAAAGTTAAAATTCCAATGGAAAATGTTTATTTTGAATTGTTTAAAGTTTGTATAGGAATAGAAAGCTATATTATTGTTATATTCATGAAGTTTCATATTGATGACACTCGTTTACTTTGCGAATCTCCGGATGTGCATAATGCGCTGCACATGTGCGGATACGAGCATGCAATAGACAAAAAGGGTAATAATACTACGCTCGTATTATCGAAAAAGAAATAAATGTTCCATTCGCATATAAGAGTACATAGATATGAACGTACCAAATGTACCCGACGTACATACGAGAAAAATGTTTATCGCGTTTCATGCGAACGAACGGCTTTTTCAGCTGAGTAATTCGCATTCGAAAATGAATCATTTGATGTGGCGGCTTTTTCGTTTACGTTTTCATCTTTTTTCCACGAATGCGATAGAAATCTAAAATGAAATTTATGCCAAATGAAAAAATAACGCATATTCCTCGAACTTGATACAATTCGATATATTCGAGTCGAGTTTTCACGCCGGTTTCTCAGTATCAAAGGTATTGACTAGTAAAGACTATTCTATCCACAGTTAATTGGCATGTGTTCAATCTGATATATTCCTTTTCTATTTCTCGCCTCTCTCGAACGCGCCTATTTTCGGTGCAAAATAAACAAAAATGATTAACAGTCTAATATGTCACACGTGAACACTGTGCAGATGCAATGTGGAAAATCGACGTTTCTATTATAACACAGAAGGAAAATTCATTCATCACTTTTGTGAATTTCCGAAATAATTATATCTAGACTCAGATAAATGAACGGCTGTAACGGAAGCTGTTCAGTTATTTTATCAAACGATTGACATTATTATTCCTCAATGCTATTGTATTTGATAATTTTACATGGCGATAAACGATAAATCTCTATGCACATAGCTAAATTCTAAATATTTTTATATAATTTTCCGCTTATTTTAATTAAAATATCTGTTAAATTTCAAAAGTCAGACATTCTCTAATCTCGTCTATATTTATTATGCACAAAAGCAGCAAACCGTTCCGAAAGCAAATCGCGAAAGTTTACATTCGAACGGGAAGTGTTTATATACGATACATTCACCGATTTACTCATGACAAGAAAGCAGTTCAGAATCGGTGATGTTAAAATCCAAAACGACATGATTCATCCCATAATAGAGACGAAGACCGTTTTCCCATTTCACATCGGTGTTTGTCCATCTTCACGAGCATACGAAAGCGTTCACTTGTCGCACAGACTTCCCGTATCTAAATTCGTTCCTTGTAACGTTTTACACTGGATTGAATTTATCAAGATCGTTTCTGGCTTTTAATATAGTGGATGTAATGCTTCTTGTGTGTCTCCGCTTGTTTCTTTTGCCGTCGAAAACGTGCGTCTAAATGCGTCATGCAATGTGTTAGATGTCTTATGAAAGGGCCATTCAAAAGTGGACTATGGATAAGAATATGGGACATTAATTAGGCTGATTGAAATTTAATATATTTATTATACGTTCAAATATTTTATAACATATTCATGCATTTGTTAGTAATTGATCCTTCGTGTATGAGTTCGTTTTTGAAAAAAAATATAATAACTGCTTCAGTTCTATGTACATTACGCTTCAAATAGTCTTAATTTGATTCACACACAATTCTTAATAAAATTTATTGGAACTCTATATAAATCTGAAGAAATGTAGCTTGAAAATGTGATTTTTCTGATATTTGAATATTTTCATTTCATCAACCAAATAAAAATAATGAATTGCAAAATTTTCCTCAATATACATATCATAGCATTCATGACTAAATAAATTTTCATTTCGTTCAAACGCAAAATTAAAAAAATACAAAACCCACAATATATTTATTTATATTCAAGCAAACAAATAAACATTTAAAAGACTCGAAAAAAACCACAAAATTCCAACACTATCAGCAAAGCTAGCCGCGACGATAAAGCGAACTCGATACGCGAAGGACCTCACGCATGCTCGGGGATTCTTCGAAAAATTTTAACCAAAAAGCACTGGCATGTCTTCGAGAACCTCGAAGGCTCGAAATCGAATAAGATCCACAAAATCCAAAATGAAAAAGAAATCCACAGACGGTCCACGAGAACTTACGCTGCCGCAGCAGCAGCAGCCGCCTTGTCGAACGTCTGCACCACTAATGATGGCCTGGCCTGGCAACGTCTTCGTTCGGACAAGAACACCAACACTGATGCTGCTTCTCGATTTTATTTGTGTTCGTTGGGTTGGGTTGTTTCGTGGTTTTTCGTGCGAACGCGTCCACGAAGCTGGATTATGATAATTGACGTTCGAGGTCGGGATGATAAGGGAGTGTTAGTTGCGGTTTCTCTTTAAAGTTCATCGAGATTAAGGACTGGTGATTCAATTTATGGTTAAACTGTTGATTTCAGTCAAATATTTTATTTTTCTATATAATTTGATCGATGTTGCATACTGTTGAAAAGTCAATCATTTGATGGTTCGATTTGTGTTTGGTGAAATGGGCTGATTCGTGTGGTCAAGGTTTTTGAGCTTGATTATGATAATTCATATTTTAAGTCGAAATGATAAAGGGATTGGTCAATACAATATTACAACACAATACAATACAATAATACAATACAATTATACATTTCAATTGAATTTGTTTGGCAGTCAGTTTATTGAGAATTATCATCTAGAGCCGCTTGAATATTTTATTTCTTCTCATTGGTACGATTTCTTTTTGAATAGATTTTTTTATGAAAATTGTACTGATTTGAGAAGCTGAGATAAAACTGAGAAGCAATTTTTGTATTTTTTATTAATTTATCGTGATTAAAGTTTATTATTTTTCGAAAACTAATTGAAAAATCAAAATCTTTCACAGAAAAGGTGAAATAATTGTCAAATTCATTTGTTTAATTTGATTGCGCAAGTTCATCTAATATACGAATCTTTTCCAGAATAAATGAAATCTTCTGACAAAGTAATGAAAATGTCTATTACCAGATTTACAGCATTAGATTTTTTTTTTCAATAAAGGCTATTGATCTTATTACTCATTTCAGAGATAGTGAACAGCTGAAAATAATGATGTTAAGTAAAGATTATTAAAAAGATTTTTCTCGTAGTATTTTTTTTTCCGCAAAATTATTAGATTTTATTAGAACAATCTCATATGTGTGACCCTTTTCCTTTTTTTCCATTGAAAAGAAAACTCAACACAACCGATTCATTCATGAAATATGCACATCGACGAGCTCAATTTTCATTTCAATAAAACGATAGTCTCACAGAAACGATTCTTCTAAAGCCGCATCGTCCGAAAATCAAAAAGGGCAACATCAAACTGAACAAAAGGAAGCAAAAAAACCGCAAAAATCGAAATTCGGTTGGCGCCCGTTCGCGGCTAAAAGGCGCCAGTGTTGCCAACCGCATTCCCGCGGCATTCTCGTTCAGCGTCGGTTCACGTTACCTTTCCAATTATTAATAGGTGGACACGCGTTTTATATTTAGCCGAAACATTCGCGGCTGCTCACCCGGCTGCACTGCCGCGCGCATTTTTCGCCTCTCCGTCACGTTGGCCAACTCACCTGCGCAAAGCGGACAGGCCGGCCAACTTGACGATTTCGCTAGGAAAACTCTTAATTTTTTTTTTTTTGAGGGAAAGATTTAATTTCAATGGGGTGTTTATTGCACATTTATTGCAGTTGCATAAACATCTGTCATTGCAGCCATCTTTACATGTATCGTATTGGCGCATTGAACAATCGAAATGAATATGAATATTAAATATAATATTAACTGCAATGAAAAATTCTTATACAATTGCAATGTACTTAAACATCACTTAAATATTTGACATTTGAAATAAAATTATTATCATATTCTAGTCAAATAGTCATTCATTGGTTAACGCATTTATGGTTAGTGGTATAACATTTTAATATGACCTTTTTAACCGTAATCAATTAAACACATAGAATTATTTGCAAATTTGTGACATTTACAATATCCGCGCGATAAGCTGTACATATATAATACAGACAGATAAAATTCGACTCATTTGCGAGCTAAATATGTGCCATCATTGTTATTTTTATTACACGAGATATAATCGTTACTGGTGCAACTCGCTGCAATCGCGCAGCTTTCGTCGCGGTGCAATTTCAGCGCTGAAATTATTTCATCACTGAAACATCATCACTGAATCTTCATCACCTGAGGGTCGTTGAGCGCACCTTCACGATATTGTTCCGCATTTTCCCATCTATAAATAACGCATGGAAAAGACCGAGCAATGACACGCAACCGCGAGTGTTTCCTAATCGAATCGAATCCGCTGAAAACTAATAAGATTTTCAGAAAAAGATTTCTAACATTGACGCAAATATCAATGTACTTTCTAAGAAAAAAAAAGTATTTTTATAGCGCTTAGTTAGTCAACAATCGATTAGAGAGTCGCATTCAAGTTCATCGAATCGTTCGATAAAAACAAATCATTGCAGTCGTTCAACTTTTGCAACTAACGCATGAAAAGCGACATATTTTCAAAGATAACGATATTTGTTCTGTGCGAATTTTAATTTTTATATAGAGGCCAAGTGTTCAGCGTCGCTTTCAGGTATTCTGAAAAGAAATCTATTCGGATGTCGATTATATTCAGCGTGTACACCTTGTCCCATTTCTTTCCCGTATCCACTTCTTTCCTCCACAATCATTCATGATTTTTTTCAAATGACGGAAGTGGGTCAAAGCTTCAATCTCAAGGTAAGACCTTGTCATATGTGTGTTTCAAATTTATTGTTCAGCAATCAAAGTCGAATGTGGAATTTTCAGATTTTTTCATTTGTCGCGTAAATCGCTGAAACTTTTGAATTCGAAATATCGTCAAAATTTATCACAGTGACATTTTAATAAAAGTCTACGGTAATTTAGTGTTATAACGCCCCATAACCGTTCCGTGTGATGGTTATATTTAACCTCTGCACAACTCGAGTGCAGCAATAAATTTTTAACCATATCATTCGCTTGAAAGATTCAAGACGAATGAAGATCTCCTGAAATAATCATCTCGTATTTTATATTTTTTCCGGACAATTTGATTTTCACGTATTTTTCATCTAACAATCTATTATATTTGCAATAAAACCATTGCGTATATGGTATGCATATATTTTATCAAATAAGCATATCAATATATGCACTTGTTCAATTAACCACCATTTTATTCGTATCCTGTCGTGATAATGATTTTTAATCAATCGTTATGGAAAAAAACAAGTCGCATTATTTTGATATGACTATTAAATATCAAAAGCCAGTGTTTCAATCACCAATTAAAAAATCAACTTTCTTGGTGTTTCAGCCAGTAGATTTTTCGAACGTAAGTAATCAGTTTAAAAGTTTATTAAAGATATAAATTATATAGAAAAAATAACGAATGGTTAAACTCTCAATAATGATAGATATAACAGGTGGAATTTAGAACAACAGTTAAACTACAAAATGATTCTTGAATTCGAACAATTTTATCGGTTGATTCTATAGAAATAGTAACTCATTAATCAATCTTCAGTTAAAAATTAGTTAACGTTAATCGTCGATTATATGCAGTTACAAAATTCTATAGAACAAAAAAGTCTTAAACACAACAGTTCAACTAACAATTGAAAAACCTGAACCAACCGACTGACGATTGAAATACCAGCCACGAATGTTCCAAGCGATCATCATGATCATCCATTAAAATTCAATAAAATCCTTATCTATAATTAATGCAAACAATGATCTCAACGTCCACACTTGAGCATGCACTCGAGCATAACACCGCCAATCGACGAAACGCACTCCAACTCCTTATCTAATTGTAAGCGTCGACGTTTCTTTTTCTGCACATATTCAAAACAAACCGCATCCGAAATGGAAAAAACTCCACATTTCAATGTCACGCATCAGTTTTCGTCGAAAGAGAGTAACAATAATTCCCTTCATTTGCAACGATACGCTATCAAGCGACCGCAACTTTAAAACCGAACGTATTATGGGAACTTAGCAGGAAACCGACTTCCGTCAATCTCAATATCAAACCGCTTTATCGCCAAAACCACCCACCATGTATCCAACGAGACTGAATCTACGAGCCATTTGTAGGCTTTCAGCGAACCGTCTCGGACCTCCGAACCAGCTCCTCGAGGCTTCGGAGCCAGCTTCAGAGCTCGGGAGCAGCTTTCGGATATGTCACAATGAAGCTCGCCATCCTCCTGAGCAATGCGATCTGGGTCTTGTTGATGGTCGGCGAGCTGGTGCTATCTGATGGTCTGTTTTATACAAATGTTTGAAATTTTGCATGGGTATGTTGATTTTTTCAATGATGATGGTATTTTTTTTTAGATGGGTGTCCCAAGCTTCGTTTTCCGAATGGAGCAGTCAAATATGCCGGTAGAAGAAACAAGAAGGTAGCTCGATTCGTTTGTCAGAAGGGTTTTGAATTGATCGGTGGAAAATATGCGATGTGCGATCGAGGCGTTTGGGATAAAAAAGAAACTTTCTGCATAAGTAAATTCTTAAAAAAAATATTTTTGAAATCAAAATCGGTTTAATTATGAAATTATATGATATTATTACAGAATCGGGATGTAAAAGGTTTCCTTTATTGAACAATGGGATGATATTTTATTTGAGGAACGATGCTCAAGCAATGTTTTTCTGTAATCCTGGATATAAGTTGAACGGATCCCCAACTGCTCTGTGCGACGGAGTCAATTGGAACACCACAATGCCAGTTTGTAAAAGTATCCAATTTCATATCAAATCGAAGAAATGTTAAGGACGAAAGATCATGGTTTCCATATTGCTGAATGAATCGTATTTTTGTAGCAACTGTAGAAGAACTGCAATTATCTTGTGATTTCGAAATGAATATACTGTGCGGCTGGAAAAATGACCCAGAACACGATTTTGACTGGACGCGAAAATATTTGAGAACTCCCAGCGGATTTTTGGGCACGGGTCCATCCTACGATCACACATACGGAAAAGGAAAACTCGGTATATTGTCAGCAGGTCATTTTCTTCAGAATATCTTCACAGACGACTCTAAAACAACGTGTTTTCAGGCTATTACATGTACATCGAAAGTTCCTCTCGCTTGGAGAACGATATGGCCCGGTTGATATCGCCACTGTTCCCGGCCAACTACACGGAAAACGGTTGTTTTCAATTCTATTATCACATGTACGGTTCCACGACAGGCACATTGAGGATATACGTGCATCCGGAAAATGTCGAATTCGGGAAAATCATCAACAACACAACGCTGAACCGAAAATACACCAAGTTCGAGAAGAGAGGCAACCAGGGAAACTCTTGGTATAAGGGATTTTTCGTTTTAGAAAAACTCGATACCAATTTTCAGGTGCGTTTTTTTTTCACTTACGCTTCCTAGTTGGAAATTTGCTTTTGTTCAATGTTTCGACATTTTAGATAGTCATCGAAGGTGTTAGGGGTTCGGGATATGCTAGTGATATTGCGATAGACGATTTGGCCATTTTACAAAACGACAATTGTACTGAGCTAAAAGCTGAACATTTTACATCTACTATTCCTCCCTTTACTGTCAAAGGTTAGTTTTATCGGTGGTGTTATCAAAGGTGTTAAAGAAGAATCAAAAACAAATAAGTTCTGATTAAACTTTATTTTATTACAGATTCGTGTTTGAATAGATGCGATGCAATAGTGAAT
The DNA here is from genome assembly GCA_024721215.1 of Cheumatopsyche charites. Taxonomy (NCBI): domain Eukaryota; kingdom Metazoa; phylum Arthropoda; class Insecta; order Trichoptera; family Hydropsychidae; genus Cheumatopsyche; species Cheumatopsyche charites. The sequence continues at coordinate 7,581,367 of CM045576.1, read as the reverse complement.
AAAACATTCGACGGTGAAAATGTGATTTGTCAGTGTCATAAACTTTGTGATGACGATAAAAATTGTTGTGTAGATTACACTGATTTCTGCGTATTTGGTAATTATTACTGAATAATTATCTCCGATTGTATTTTTTTTATAAAAATTTTAAATTTACATAATTTTAGATATATTATATGGAAGAAAATCAAATCTAACTACTGATTTTCCTATATCAACCGAAGATTCTACGGATTCTCAATCAAGCACCGATGCTCCTATGTTGCCTATTCCACAAAAAAATATTGCCACTAAAATTCCACAAGACACTACAATCGATGATCAATACAAGACTGTAGAATATCAAAATACAACAGTGACCACAACCACAACCCCTCAACCAAATACGACTACCAGTGTGGCTGTGACGAAAGCTACACCAAGTACCACTCAAACGATTGTGAAGATATTCACCAAAATTTCAACAACTACATCTACAGCCCCAAAAATCAACACCACCTCTGCGGGTAAAAAAGAAGTTAAGATAAATTTCGACAATTCATCCGTGTATGAAGTGATGAAACCAAATGCGACTGAAAACAAACCTGTAAAAACTGAAAATGATACCCAGACGACTCAGCTTCCCATTCAGAGTGTTTCTAAACATTATGGACATTACGGAAGAGATGAGAACGGAAAAAATAAAGCGACTAATTTAACATATCGTGGCGATGTGGAAGTTATACAGCCTAAACATAGCCTTTCAGACGAAGAAAAATCAGAGAAAATTATCGCAGTTCCTCAAGGTATGTACGAATTTTGTTTCATAGTTTATGAAAATAATAAATCTGCACAAATGTAATGTTATAATTTAATTTAAGATCCAGTCTTAGATAAAGTCGAAGACAAACAAATCAAGAAAAGTAATTCTCCGTTGATCACAGTTTTCATATTACTCGGAGTCACAATTGTGGCTGTAAGTCTGGTGGTTGTTAAGTTTAGCACAGTTTCGAATTATTGCGGTAATGCTTCAAATTCAATTGCAAATATGAACAGAATATGGACGAGAACGAGAAGTTTCAGCAGCAGCCATACTGATATGAGGTTCCTAGTCCAAGACGAAGAGTTGGAGAACTACGTTGACTGATGATTCACAGTTAGTTTATACTATTACGCTTAAGTTGTTTTTTTATAAGTTGTGAACGTAGAAATATTAAGTGTTTAATATTATTTTTAAATAAAAAAATGATATTTTAAAAAAATATACTTTATTTAATAAAAATTTGTTAATTGTTGGCTACTTGTCGACATCTTTCCGTAGCAGTTTCCACAGCACCGACCACTGCTCCGCGGAATGCTGAAATCAAATTTCGATTATTTAATTTAAAAACTATTTGAATAATTCCCAGACATCTGGAGCAATCGTTTTTACAAACTATTTAGTGTTCGTGTAAGATTCTTATCAAAACTACTCATCATAATACGAAGGTAAAATAGCTCAAAAAGGTGATTGCTCTAGATCCCTGAATGTTCCTAAAAATAATCTTAATTGTACCGCATTTTTCCAAATGATGTAAACCAGCTGCTGTAGAACCACCTGGACTAGTCACATTATCTCTCAATTGTGCAGGATGAACTTTTCCATTCATCTCCATAGCCATTTTTCCGGCTCCAGCTACAGTTTGAGCTGCTAATTTTTGTGCTAAGTCTCTGGGTAAACCCATTTTCACACCACCGTCTGCCATAGCCTCGATCATCATGTAAACCTGAAAATATGCATTTGAAATCAATAATTATATAATAGAAAGTGTGCAGCTACCATGAGATTAATGAATTATTACATATGCTGGTCCAGATCCACTCAATGCTGTGACAGCATCCAACATTGATTCTGCTGCTTGATCACATGTACCCACTGCTGAGAATAAACTTTGTACTAGTGTTATATCTTGCGAATTAGCTTTGGTTCCCGCTGAAAGAACTGCGGCTCCAGTTCGAACCATCACTCCAGTGTTCGGCATCACTCTTACTATTCTACATTCAGGTAATTTCTGGTAATATTTTAATAATGTTAACACGTGTCAGTGAAATAAAATACTTCAAAAATTTCAATATGAGATGAAGAATTAATAATTTTTAAGATTAGATATGGATAAATCGATTAGCATTCAGAATACTTACCGATTCTAAGGTTTTTAAGGTAACACCCATCGCGATTGAAATAAAAAGTTTTTCCTGTATGTTTTTGACATTCTTTACTTCTTGTAAAACAATTGGAACTATTGATGGCTTAACAGATATGACTACAACATTCGATTTTTCTACTACAGGTACATTTTCAAATATTGCTTCAGCTCCTAATGCCTAAAATCGCAAAAACACTGCTATAAATTTCTAATATAATATAGGTTTTAATGATGAAATATGATGTGCTTAACCTTGAAATCATTTGCACTTTTCAAGTCAGATGGATGAACACTAGCGATTATATTTTCAGCTTTTGTCAGACCTGAAAACGAATAATTTATTGTGTAATATGCGAGATATCGTAATTGTTTTCAATTTTTTAAATTATCGATAAGCAACACAAATATTATGTTAGTACCTATACGAATAAATGCTTTAAAAAAACTATCATGAGATAACTCTAGTTATGTATAATGATAAGATGAATGAAAATAAAATAATTAGAACATACATGTACCTATGTATATGAATCGTAGATACAAATACATACTATTAAAAGACACTTTATTTTTAGTGTTTTCATTTTTTTTTTAATAAAAAAGTTAAGTTTTTTACCTGCTGCCATGAAACCTTTAGCAAGAGCATTCGCCATACATCCACCTCCAAGAAATCCAATTTTCAGCATATTTATAAACAACTGTAAAAAAAAATTGTATGGATATTAAAAAAAAACTTAAGGAAAAGTTGTTTTTCTCATTATAGAAAATATTAATCTTCTAAATACCCAATATGTACTTGACAATAATAACTAAAACCCCTTTGAATTGGGCAACAACCACTTACGGAGGAGTCAACAAACACTACTGATAACATTTCTCAAATATAGTATGCCATCTTAATCATTTATTTGATAAATACAGCTATTTTCAAGTGAATCAATTTAAAAATATAATATTGAAATCTACATAAATCATCTTATACATATGATTAAATCTTCCAAATAATATATTTTATTGTTAGTGTTTTTCAGAAGAGTTAAATAAAATCAAATTTGTGTTGAGTCATCAAATATCATATCAAATAAAAATGTAACAGAAATTGATAATTAAGCAGATAATACAATTTAATTGTAATTAAGAAATAAGTATACCTATCTACCTATATTGAAAAATATTTCTGAAAATACTTAATTTCAGAGTTTTTTACATCTGAGAGTTATTGATATAAATAAAATGTTATCATTGACTTGAATACTGACATGACAATGAAATATTACTGGCATATTTCTCAAAATAATAAATATTCTACTCTGATTTGATATTTTAAATTCATTTTTAATTTTTAAATAAATCTTCCAAAAAATATGATTCAATTTTGAAACTTACCATATTTTTGCTGATATCTAATTGAGTCACTGGAAGTCACATCAGATACTAAATTTGTATTCCAAAATGAATTCTATAATATGCTTCATAAACATGATCAATACATAACCTAATGATAATAGTCTTGTAAACGTAGTTAATTTTACCCAAAGGGCATTTGCAAAACAAAACATAATTATGAAATGTAATACATACTTCTAATTGTTTGTGAATTTCTTTTGGAGATTCATTGCATATAATTTGTCTTATAATTAGAAGCGATATGTAAAAAATAATATATTAAAGCGAAATTCTTTGCATATGCATATATAGCATTATTTTTTGTAGTAAGTACTGATTGTGAGCCGTTAACTTATGTTAAGAATATACATATTGTATGTACTACTTATTTCGAATGTTAAATGTTATTTTTCAGCAGGCTTGCGCATGTAATAAATTTACCAAAAATAAAAAACAATGAGACACCTTCTGATGTTTCATTGTCAGCAAAAAAGTGATGCTTTTTATTTTGTGTAATAACTACATAGTAAAAAAGGGAAAAATTCATTTTTGGTTATTACCAAACATTATTTTTAAAATACATCCTAAATGTGAAAAATAGACTAGAAAGAATATTTTTTAATGCATTGATTTTAAAAAAAATAAAACAACAGTAGTCGAAAGGTATGATTGTATTTATTTTTGAAAAGATATGAAACGATAAAATTCTGTACAAAAATTACAATTGATATTATGGTGACAGAGACCAAGATTTAACAGCTTAATTGAAAATGGATATATAAAGATTACATAATGAAGTAAACTTAAAAAAAAATACGAAAGACCGATTTATATGTCGAGCTTCCTTACAACTTTTTGAACATTTTTATCTTCGGATTTGTCGAAAGACATTTTTTGAGCAGCCTTTTCTTTCGCTTTCTCATAAAGAGGCATCAATTTTCCCTCTTTGGCGAGAATTTTCAAAAGTTCTACAATAAATGCTAAATAATTGTGTTTCCGTCTGGCTATCTCCGCTTGATTCATTTTATATTTCTGAACTTCGGCCTCTATCAAAATTTGCAATCTAGAAATTTCATCTTTTTGCTCGTCCGTTTCCATTCCGTTTTCCTCGATTTGCTTGACAATCTCTGCCATCTTACGCTCGTAGATCATTTTGCGATCGGAAACGAGCGCCATAAGATTGAAATGTATCTCTCCCTCGTTGTATTTATCTATTCTATCCTTGATGACTTCTCTAAAAACGTCTATCCACGTTTTATCGGCCGGTATTGCGCCTAGATCTATGGGACCGGGTCTCAATCCGTCGAGTTCGTAGAGACGTCCTTCGATAGGAATATATCCGACGAAATGATAAGCCTCGTTATCGCTAGATGCAACTTTCGAATCGCACTCGAATAAAGTCTGTCGAGCGAATGAATTGTGAACGGTTCGTATGAGAGGAGAGTTGGTAAGGGTCAATCCCTTCATCAGAGGATCGAAAGTCGTACAGAAGTCCCTCAACTCGGTGAGGGCCGTTCCCAGCTGAAGATCCTCGTGGTCACAGTTCATCAGAAGATTGACTACGGCTTGAGTAGCGCAAGCGTTTTCGGTCACTTGCCGAGCGAAGAATATTTTGTCGAGCCTCGAGTCTTCTACCAGGGAGCCTCCGCCGGCCTCGGCTTCGGCTCCCCACCTGAACAGGAAGATCAAACCGTGAATCGGCTGGAGTCTCTCGAAGGCGTCGGGAGTCAGACTCCAAAGCTCTTCCACTTCCAATCCTTTAACTCCGAATTCTCGAATCAGCTCGGTGAACACTCCGGGATCGCTCTCTATCAAGCTCCATTGACCTTCGCCGCTCCCCCCGCTTCCTCCGCTTCCTCCGCCGCCGGACATTCTTTATTTCCGATGGATCTCGACGTATTTCGGATCCTCGCCGATCGAACCGGACTCACGGTTACTTGACACTTCGCCGGTAAACTAAATATTTTCGTCCAATTGTTTTCTTTTTGCATCGTTTTCGTTTCCCAGCGATCGTGCATGCAATTTTGTATAATGAAATTTGTATTTTTATTATTTGTGTAGTACAAGCTTAACTACGTATCGAAAAGACCACTTTGAAGTTTGACATGCGGAATGCTAGACGCCAATTTTCGTTTCGTGACTTTACGATTATTTTCTTACTATTTAAGGATAATCCCGAGATTATCTTATTATTTTTTCGACACGTTTATATGAGAATATGGGTTCGAAATCGGATTCGTTCGATATTACGTAAATTTGAATTGATAGATCGTGATGCGTAAATAAAGTGCGTAATGGTCGATTTTCGAAACGCTTTGCGCAAATTCAAATTGTATGTTCTTTCGGAAGCAAAATCGTAAGGTCGTTTCATAACCCGCGACGAAATCGTATGTTTCTGATCGTTTCGGTTTTCACTCTTGGCGCGAAATCGAAAAGCCTCGTCCGCGCGCGACCGTCCACTTTCTGTTCGCGCTCTATCGCGCTGCGTCGACCTCGCGCCCGCGTCGCGACGTCTGCGTCGCGAAACATATGAAGCGAGAATGATAGAAAATAGAGCGCGCGAGATAAAAACGAAGCTTAGAACGCGAAACGATACGCGGGGACTCGGTTCGACTCGGCGCCGAACGGTGCGCGCGAGTCCGTCTTAAGAAAACGGAGCGAAACCGGTGCGAAGTCGGCGCAATTTCGGCCGAACGTCACCGATGACGTTTGATCGTGTGCGTAGAGTCGATTCGCTCGCGCGTGTGCGTCGTGCTTCGCGGTGCGACAGGGCGGCGAGCTCCTGCGGCGTCCGGCGTCCGGATCCGCCCGAACACGTTTCCGGTCACGGGAGACATGAGACAATAGCGACGTCTCCCATGCCCCGGTGAGCGCCCCGCCCCCGCCCCCCCCGCCTCTTCTCCTCTCGCAGCCAGTTGCCAGTAACAGTAGCCGGTCAGCTGAGCGATGACAGCCGAGATGAACGAGCTCGTATCGCGCTCCCACACCTCGGATCGAGGACGTTGCGCAACTCAACGTCCAAATCTTTCGTCGCTCAACAATTTCGACGTCGATACGAGCTCTTTCCCGTTTGACGACCGCCGCCGAGTTCGTTTCTGCGCATACGAATCGAATTAAAAAAAATCCGTCAAAATACATTTTTTTTAACGCTGTCATCGCTCACACCGAGTCAGGATAGCCCAATACTATGGCACACTCAAACAGTACAGTACCGATCGTGAGATTAATTCACCGTCAACGATCATAATTCGTCACCTCTCTATTCATCGATTCAAAATAGCTAGAAGACAAATACGATGAAATCTTACAAATATGACGATATCTTATTCGACCGTTAAAAACTATAAAACTTGTAATATTACAGTAAAATTGTAATTGAGACGGTGTCAGATACCTAATTCGACTAGTATCAAATTGAGAATTCACAATTGGAAAAAAAAAAAAAACAATTATTTCAATTCTACGATGAAAAATATATCATCGCATTTGATATATATTTTTTTAATTACTTTTTATGTGATCAATTTCAATATTATCGAAATATAATCTTTTTGATGAAATGTCGAATTAATCGGAGATTTTAAAACAAATTCTTATCTAAAATGCATAATGTTCAAATTTACAAATATCGACATAAAGGTTTTTGTACTGTTGCAGAATTCTTTGAGCCCCGTCGAACCTGCGACATTGATGCATCTCAAACGTCGGAGGATAAAATCTCTAAAGTCGAAAAGATTATTTGCGTATTCCACGTCGTCGGAAATCGTTCCCGCCCGCTCCTCGCTCGTCCCCGTTTCACATTTTGATGTGTATTTTTACTTCCCACATTCACTCCATGGCGTTTCGCAGCGATTCGTTTTCCGTGACGGTCGATAGATTTTCGCTCGACTCTTTTTTTTTCGTATAAAAACCAAATTTTTTCAAGACTGATAAACGTTTATATCGATACGCATTGTGAAATTTCCGTTAGCTTCTCTTTACGGTTTTATTTGTGTATGTTATGTAGGAATAACATACGTCGTTTAATAAAGAATACTTTTTTTTTTTATCGAGTAACAAATATTATTTAAATATTTTAACTTAACGATATACGATAAAATATATTTTTGTTTTTACGTTTACGTGTTATATCTTATATATCAAAGTTTACACACTTATTTGTATGCCATTTTATCGTTTGTTTTTTAGCAGTTTGCCATATTATATTGCATATTGTTATAATTTTAATGGGAAATATTTTATTTATATTTTTACAAAAACAGATGGATTCTATATGGAAAAATATTTATAAAAACTTTTCTAAAAAATATCATCTACCGTTCGTTTGTGTTTTCAAGGAGTTTCACTAGATAATTTTGAATTGTAGCATCTATCGAATATCTTTCTTTCCTTTTTATTTCTTAGCACCATGGAAAACATCCCGTCTAACATTTCCTATCGAAACCTCAAAACCCGCAAAGATAATCTTGTCGCCCGCAAACATGATAAAAGTCCCGAAAAAACAGTTCGCCCCACCGCTAAAAAGGAACTTCCGAAAATTGGAAACAACACCAGACGATTGCACGATGTTCAAGAAGATGACCAATCCAATCTGTCCATGGATCGCCCTAAAAAGTTACTCATGAGTAAACCTAAATATGGAGTTGGAGGCAACAGATTAGAGTATCCCAAAACCAGAAACTTGACATTGACATCGGGCAGATTTACTCAAGTATGTAAAAAATCAAACTTTCATTTGATGTTACACAGAAAATATTCATTATTTCATTAATTTTAGTTACCTTCTGTGAACCATCATGTTCATAATCAACATCATATTATTGACCATCACCATTCTGGTACCGCGACCACAAAAGAAAAAACTGTGCATGGCAAAGAAAAAACATTTAAGGTTTCAAAACTCAAAAAATTTGGATTCGAACTGCTGTTTTTTTTTTTTTTATATTTAACAAGATTTTTCTGTAGGTGGTCGTGCCCGCTGCTGATCCTCTCGTTCTTAGTCAACTTCCTCATCCTCTCGGAAGCAAAAAATCTGTTGGAAATAATCAAGGAGTCGGTCCACCTTATAAGCTTCAAGATCATCACTACACCGCTGCTCTTTCTATTATGTGCACAAAACAAAACAATTATGATGTTCTTAATTCTTTAAGTACGAGTGTGGTATGTATCAAAATTAATCAATTTGTTTCGTTTGTTTTTTTTTTTACATGTGTATGGTATGAATTTGATTCTTTTTGATTTAAGGCTGGAACTGTTGGAGTCGGACCTTTTAGAAGGCGTGGATCTGGACAAGCTCCTCCACCTCCACCTATGCCTGATTTAGATGCGAGTGGAAATAAACTAGTGGCTCGGCTGGAAGATGATGCTTTTATATCTGAACAAGATTTGGTAAGAATTATCATATGCATATGTGTACTCACGAATCCAACTAGGTTTTCCATTCTCTGGATTATAATGATAAATTTTTTTTTTGAACTGAAATTACAAGAGTTAATTTTTACATCAATAGTTCAATTTCAAAATTAATTTTCCTCTTCGTATCACATTTTCAATGTTATTTGGCTGTCAAATCACTTTTTAAAAACTGTTTCTGATTAAAAATATGAATATGAATTCATTTGAAAACCACTGTTGATTCACAGAGCACTGGTTTTTAATGTATTATTGTATTACTCACGTCCAACAAATTATCCAATTGACCGTAGCGTTGAGAGCACTTCCTTTTATGTTGTTGTTATTTTGCAATCCACTTTGAAACAGTTTATAGAAGGTCTCTTATCAATCCACCCTATTTTTAACTGACGATTCAGAATTTATTGAGTGTTCAAGTATTTTTATATAATTTTAACATATGCAAAACCAATTGTCAAATTTCATTATTTTCATATTGTTTGTGTTAATTTCAGGAAGAAAATATTGAAATTGAAGAAAAGGGCTTACAGGTAGCTCACAGTCCTGAAACCCAGGTTGTTGGAGATTCATCTACGACGTCCGGAACTGCATTAACAACAGGCACGACTAGCTCTAGTAGTAATGATTTTAAAGGTACTTGAAAATAAGTACATTTTTTATACATTATAAAATTCATAAAAATTAAGTAAAGAATTGTATTCTTTCAGATTTAGTATACGGTCCTATATATGATTTAGAAAAACTGGAATTGCAAAAAAAATTAGATCGAGCTGAAGGTCAAGGTGGCAAAGAAGATGAAGAAGAACCTATTGGTGTATCTCCATGTGGAAGGTATAATATAATTTGTTAATATATTTTTGTTCTTATCACTGAATATGCTTTTTTTTAAAGGTTTTTCAAATATGACAAAGAAGTGGGGCGAGGTTCATTTAAAACAGTATATCGTGGATTGGATACTCAAACTGGGGTGGCAATTGCTTGGTGTGAATTACTGGTGAATATGAATAATGGATTCTTTATATATATAAACGTATAACTTTGTAGTTTACCATAAATGTTTTTTTTAATGTTCAGGAAAAAAAGTTGAACAAAACAGAGAGATTAAGATTCAGAGAAGAAGCTGAAATGTTGAAAAAATTGCAGCATCCAAATATAGTGCGATTTTATAATTATTGGGATGTTACAGTTGCAAAAAAGAAAAATATTGTTCTTATTACAGAATTGATGTTATCTGGTACTCTTAAAGCGTGGGTATTTTTCATGTTTTATGTCTCGACTTAGTTTTTCATCCATATTAATTTTTTTCATTATTATTTAGTTATCTTCGCCGGTTTAAAAAAATCAATCCAAAGGTGCTAAAATCATGGTGCAGGCAAATTTTAAAAGGCTTGAATTTTCTTCATTCTCGAACTCCCCCTATTATCCATCGTGATCTAAAATGTGACAACATCTTCATCACTGGTACAACTGGTAGTGTAAAAATTGGTGACCTTGGTCTTGCTACTCTTAAAAATAGGAGCTTCGCTAAATCAGTGATTGGTATGTTATTTGATATTTTAATTGTTTATAGTGTTAATATAGTTCTTAATTCATTTAAATGTGTAAATTTTAAGGTACACCTGAGTTTATGGCACCAGAAATGTACGAAGAACATTATGATGAATCAGTTGATGTTTATGCATTTGGGATGTGCATGTTAGAAATGGCCACAGGAGAATATCCTTATAGTGAATGCAGTGGTCCTGCACAAATATATAAAAAAGTTGTTTCTGTACGTGTTAATGTGTTTTATAGGTGTACAAATATAAAACTGTAATTTTATAACTCACACCATAATTTAAATATTTTAGGGGGTCAAACCTCAAAGTTTTGAAAAAGTTCAAATACCTGAAGTTAGAAATATTATCGAGTCATGTATTAAACCTAATCGAGCTGATAGGTATTGAATATTATATATTTTTTCGAATTAAATTTCAATCTACCTACTCTAATTTGAATTTCAATTAAATAATGATATTAAATTTAGACCAGCAATGAAAGAGCTGTTGAATCATGAGTTTTTTGGAGAAGATATTGGACTGCGGTTAGAGCTAGTTTCACGAGATTTGGTGGTGTCTTCTGATATTACGAATGTTCAATTTAGGCTTAAAATTATTGATCCCAAAAAACGGTAAGTTGACATCCATTTACCCATTGATTAGAACAACGCATTATTTTGATCAATGTTTATTTTCATTTTTATTTCAGATCTTATACGCATAAAGAAAATGAAGCAATACAATTTGAGTTTGATATAGTTCATGATGATTGTGAAGGTATTGCCAATGAAATGGCCAAATCGGGACTCATTATGGAGGAAGATGCTAGAATTGTCTATAAATTGCTCAAATCTCAATTAATTAGCCTGAATCGGTAAATATTATTGTGAATTACCGAATAAATTTATTTTATCGGCTTCAACATCATTATGACATTGATTGTAGTGAACGAACCGAAAAGAAACAACAAATGCTATTCAATCAAGAATTAGAAAAGGCTCAACAGCAGCAACAATTTTTGTTGGAGCAACAATTACGACAAGCTAAAATAATTCATGGACCTCAAGATATGCATGGACAAACTGATGTGTATGGTTCACCCAATCCTTATTTATCGTCACAAGTAAGCAGGCTGTTCATTTCATATTTTTACTCTCATATGGTGAATATTTTTGATTTTTTTTTTTTTTATTAGATGACTAACGTTACTCCAGCCCAGAGTTTCAGTTCTAATAATCAACAACAAATTTTACAATCAAATAATCATCAACACTGGTAATCAGTTTTCCATTTTCAATGTTCTTTTATTTTTATTTTACAATTTATTATAATTTTCATATGATTATCAGGATTGATCAACAGCAATTTCTTCAAGCCCAGCAAAATGCGATTTTACAACAGCAATTAGTTTCTGATGAAAAAACGTTGCATTTACTCCATTTAAATCAGAATTTGCTCCAACAAGCTAGAATGTCACCTTCTTTGATGTCAGATGATCCTAATTTACTCAACACTCAACAAAATATTCTGTTAGATCAAAGTATACCTCAGCAAATTCTATTAGAGCAGACTATGCCTCAACAAATAGCACCAAATGTTATGTTGTCGAACCAACAACAAATGGGTTTAGCACACGATTTCATAAATCAACAAATGAAAGAACAACTTTTACAGCAACAAATCCATAATCAAAATTTGCTCGCCCAACAACAACAAGCTATCGAAAAACAACTTTCAAATAATATAGATTCCGTTAATCAAATTAATCAAGGAAATTTTGTTGACCCATCATTGCAACAACTACAAAATGTATTGACTCAGATTATTCACAATCAAGATCAAACGGGTATTTCATCTGTACAGAAAAGTTCTGGTGAATCTGACATTCCTGTTAATAGTGAAGAATCGATTGATCAAGATAAAATTCAGCATCATAATCAAGTAATTTATTCTCAAGGGTCTACACTGCAACAACCTATGATTCAAGCAGTTTCTTCTCTCGGATATGGATCGTTGGATTCTCCTAATTTGTCACAACAAAATATTCCTTCTTTAGCATATCAAATTAATGCCCAAAAACAACAGCAGCTTGCACAGCAAGCTATGGTTCATCAGCAGCTCTTGGCACATGAACTGTTACAGCAAACACCATCGTTGAATATGCAACAATTGAATAATATTCAACAGCAGCAATTACAGTTAGCTCAACAGGAATTACAAATACAAGCCCAACAACAACTGATAGACCAAACAAATCTTGCATGGTTAACGAATCAAAATCATTATTATCAACAACAAGGTCTTAGCTTCAATCAAAAACAGGGCGATGTTCCTTCTTCGTTAATTGATCAGCAACAAATTATCAATACTTTGGAGCTACAACAATTAGCTCAACAGCAACAACAAATAATACAGCAGCAGCAGCAACTTTTACAACAGCAACAATATCAAAATTCAAGTTCAATTCCGTTACAAAGTACAATTAATCCTGGACAAAGTTTTTTGCCACCAATTGATCCGTATCAACAGCAGCAGCTTTTAAATATTGCATATACGGATCAACAACAACAGTTGATGCAACAGCAAAATTTCCAACCATCAACTCCAAATAACAATTTCAATCAACAAATTTCAGCAAAACAACCTCAACAAATAAACCAGCAAACATACCAAAAGATGCCGAGTGTCGAACGAAAACCTGATAGTATCGGTTCTTCTATTGCTCATACTCTATCTAGAACTTCTAGTCACGAAGGTACGCCTGTTCAAAATTTACCAATTCAAAATGTTGAAGAAACTGAAACATCAGCATTGAACAATGACGCTGCTAAAGGAGAGCAATTTATGACGCCAATGGCTGAAATGCCCGAAGAACTTGTACAGCCTATTGTTGAAACTGTTGTTACTAGTCAACCTTCTGAAGGTGAGAAATTTCACGAATTAAAACAATCAAGTATTTTCAGTTTTTTATTGTCTATTTTATTTTCCATTTAGAAAAACGACGTTCTTCTAAAAAGAAAAGAGGAGGTGGTGACAGAAGCAGTGGAGGAAGTGGTACTCCAAAACTCAGTGTTCTTACTGTATCTGGTACTTTTGTCGAATGCCATCTGGAATCGAAATCGAAAAAAGTTACTTTCAAATTTGATGTAACTGATGTTAATCCTGAAGAAATTGCCACCAATTTGGTAAATATTTCTTATCTCTTACATTCGATCGTTTATAATTTGAGTTTTTTGGTAAATTTTATTATTTTTATTTCAGGTATCTAACACTCTATTACCAGAATCCCAAAGTGCAGCTTTTATTGAAATGGTGAAAGATATTGCCGCTCAGCTTATGGCTAAACCAGATGTTATACCGATTCTTTCGGCGCCTCCATCTTTGCGACTCAATTTGAATGATAAAGTAACGATTTATTTATTTATTTTTTAGTATTTTCAATTGTGATATTTTACTTTGTTTTTCTACAGGTCGATTATGATTCTGAAAATACAGAAAAAGAAGAAAACCTAACAGATTCCAATCAAGATAATTCTGAATGCACTACTCCTACAGCAAGTCATGATCAGTTGTTGATAACAGAACTAGCATATGATCCTGTGCCTGTTGATATTGCAAAGAACGAATCCAATGACGTTCCTGCTAACAATTCATCTGTAACCCCTACTAATATTATTCCTGATCCTAATGCAGTGAAAAATACAGATGAATCTGGAGAATCTGCAATTGAAGAAAAAACATCTAGTATGCTTATTGAAGGTGTAACTGCAGTTGATGTAAGTGAAACTAGTGTCGAAAATCTATCTACTTCTTTGAAACCGTCAGAGAGTTTTCCTAACGACAATCAAGATACTCAGACTCCTAATGCTGTTGTTTCATCTGAAGATCAGATTCATAGTCAAGTAAATCCAATTGAAGAAAATTCTAGTCACTCAACACAGATTCTTGAATCAGTGATACAATCATCTAGTGATAGTGTAACGTTAAATAATGCTGATCAATCTAGTGAATTAAAAACAGAAGATAATAAACTAAAATCAATTGATGATGCTTCTGCAAGTTCACCTCAAATTGTAGAAGAAACTAATAAAGACAAAGATAATGTTTCCGACCAAGAAAATGTAGAAAGCAAAAAACCAATGAGAAAAATTTCGAGATTTGTTGTTAGTCCTGTTGTTCCTAAAGTAAATACTGATTCTGAATTCAAAAATAGCATTCCATTGCCATCAGCACAATCTCTCGATGTGCCATCTGTTGCGTCTATTTCATCAAATATTTCATATTCTGATGCTGTGAAAACGGAACCTAAGAAGATTTCTAAATTCAAAGTTAGCAAAGTGAACGAAGATTTGTTAGATACGTCATCACATTTGAAAATGAACGGTGATGTGGGAAGTTCGATAAATGTTATCAATACCCCACCTCAGCAAGTTCAAAATATAAGTAATTCAACAATCAATGAGTCATCGAACATCATAACTAGTCTATCAAACATTACGCCTTTAATTGACAGCCAGAAAAGATCCACACCAACACTAACTCCTCAAGCCAGCCAAATCATAAATATTGCTAACCAGCTTCCGCAAACCGCCATTCAAAGCTTTTTGAACGCTCAAAGTGTTTCAAATTTGAATTCACAAGTTTTGAATTATCAAATTCAAGCCAACCATTTAGCAGCTGATCAACTTCAACCCAATTACATGGCTCCGCTGCAAGTATCTATTTCAAATCAGTTAGGAACCTATCCGAGTCAGCCGATATTAGCTCCTAATCAAATGGCAGCATTAAACAATCAACTTATAAACAATAATTTGAATATTGTTAATCCAGATCAAAGCTTAGGAATAGGACAGAAACCTATGATGTCTAGTGAAAATTTATCTCGAATGCTTTATCAACAAAATCTTCGAGAGTTAGTCTTTTTGAAATACATATGTTTATAAATTATTGATATATTTCCATCATAAATTGTATAATATTATTTTAGGCAAGCAAATCATCAGCTATTGCATGGAGTTTATTTGAGAAATTCTCAACACTCAGGACTACTACGCTCTGCTAGTAAATCTTCATTTAGTATTCACTTTGTAACCACTACATTTATCAATAAAACAGATCTAAAATACTAGAAATAATTTTCAGATCTCTATGATTTGGCTGGAACAAACACAGGACTTGCTGGAACTCAAGATTTATTACCTTCTTATCATCAATCAAATTTAGTTGGTTTGTTCCTATTAAAACAATAATTTGAAAACTGTCAATACCAGATGTTTTATTCTATTTTTACTTTTTTGTTTCTCATTAAATTTTTTATTGAGAGACTAATATTTAACATTATAAATAAAATCTAATAATTTAAATACTCATACTTGATCTATGTTTAGGTCCAGATCAACGAGCTCGAGGGCAACAAAAGGGACAAGCTTATGATGCATACCTGCTTGCCTTACAAGCTAAACTAGCTTCGATTTCAGTAATTGATAAATTATCATGATTTTTATGAAAGTTGATTTCTGACTAACAGATTTTATTGTAATTATCAGGGTCCTCTATCTCCGCAGTCACCTTCTGAAGTTTCTTGTAGTCCACTATTGTCGCCAACTTCTAGAAATGTGGTATCTCAGCCTCTTGGTGACGATAAGGTTTTAATTTTTGAATTTAACTTATATTTCCATTAATTTTGAGTAATACTAATTGTATTTATTTATCAACAGTTACATGAACATGAACATGGTGATGCTGATGTTCATCACCATCACCACCACCATCACCATCATCATCAGAATCAACAGCAAAAAAATCGAAGAAATGTTGCACAATTGGCCGATCTCGAACAAGAGTTGGCTAAAATCAATTTAAACTATCGATCGCATCATCATAAAGCTAATCTTGGATTGGCAAATAAGGTATTCATCATAAATTATAGTTGATTTTAGATGATGATTGTTGATTTTGTTAAATACGATTATTATTTCAGGTGGTTGGTGGCATTCATTCTGCGATATCAGACAACGATCTTCTCACCCCTCCAGCGATTGCTCCAGATCATCAAGTAAGTTTTCTAAACATTGAAAACTTGGTAATTATGTATTAAAGCCACTGCAGCAAAAAATCTGCATATTCTGATAGAATTATTACAACCTAATCTAACCATCAAATCTAACTGCGTCGGCATTAATACATAAGCACTGAAAACTTTATTGAAAATATGCATAGTTAATACACAATTGTGAAATTTTCATTGTATTTTAAAATGTATTTCGTAACAGAACATTTATCGATATAGAGTGCATAATTTCATGTTTATTTTTGTTTCAGGAGGAAATACTACATGATAATAGTGTTGGTTCGTTGCGTCATACTACTGGCAAGCTTATTTTTTTTTATTTTTTCATCATTTATTTCAAATTTTAATTTTCTTTATGATTATTTAAGTTAATTTTTCCCAAATATTTACCATTTCATTTGAATTTTCGAAATGATTATTCTTACATGGTTTATTTTAGGCGTTGCAAGTCCTTGGTCATATGGAGGCTTAGCATTATTGCCGATAGCTCGAGGTGCTGAGCATGACTTATGTTTACCCGAGCCGCATTTACCATTCCAAAGTATATTTAATGTTTTATTCAAAATATATATTTGAGAATTAAATATAGCAATAAATAATGAACATTTTCTGAAAAAAATCTGTGTTTTTCAGGTAAGAGTGGCTTGAAAATGGATCTAGATGAACTGTCGTGTGTTGATAACAATTCTTCGTTAGAAGAAGCACCCGATACGTTTGTTGTAACTGATCCTCAACGTTTACGAACGTATTTAGTACATGATCCATTTGATCATGTTATTGCGACATTTATAGACCCAGCTGAAATTCTAACCCATCAAGCACAAACACAAAATGTTGAAATGACTGTAGAAGATGATTCGCAAAAAGTGACAAAAGCTATGTCTACGCTGGTTGTAGACGTGTTGAGAGAATCTAACTGTTTTGTAATTGATGGTAGTTTAGATTTGCTTTCGCATCCCGATCAATGTTTTTATCCGTTCATTGAAAAAAGTGAAGTGACAAAAACTCCAGGATTGGAGGAACGTGAAGCTCTGAAAAGTTGGGGAGAAGGAATAGGTGGCGTTATAGAGGAAAAAGACTGTTGTGTCGAAGATGGTACATATAAGCATGAGGAAATAACTAATACCGGGGAAAATGCGAGTGCTTCCGTTCTCATCACAGAATCACTCACCGAGAAATGTACATTCATTTATTTCGTATGCATTATAGGATGTTAAATGGATCTTTTAAATGTTTCTTTATTTGATTTCAGATGTATGCAGGCAGATTGTGCTTCTTTCTATATCTTCTGTAGAGTTATGATTCCCCTATGCTTTATCAACAATAAATCTATTTGCTGCTAATAGCTAGTTGCATCTATCTATATGACACTCATGAATCAATATAATAATCATTATATAATAATGTAATATTTATTATGTTATTTCAAATTATAAACATTTAATAAGGACAAAAGCTTTTTATTTACAATAAAAATTCCATTCAAATAGATACATTGAGTAAGGAAATTTTGTTTTTAATTCTTTTTCATTTAATAAGAAACACGAGTTGAAAACAATCAATCTATTTGTATGAAATAAATAAGGTTTATGAATTGATGATGGTAAGTATGCACCTATATGATTCAAATAAAAGTTGAAAATAAGAATAATGTTATATGAATCAATACTGTATTCAAAAATTGATCTTTGAATAGGATTTAATCAATTATCATGAGTCAAAAAGAAAATTAAACCCACGCATGCTTCGATAATTGTATGTAGGGATGTAAATGCCTTTTTTATTTAAATCATTTATTGCTGCCTAGATCCCTTGTTTCTATAACGCATTATAAACGGATTGAATAATTTCATTGAAACCTGAACGAAATCTAAAATTGTGCAATCGAATTGCAAACCAATCGAAAAACTCAAACGAAAATATTCGGACCTTAACGTTGGCAACACTTGCGCTGCAGCCTTCGTTTTTTCTATCCGTTCAGTTAGCCACCGGCATTTCTTGTGTTCGCACGTATTGTTTCGCGATCGGTGTTTCTCCAACTATAAACAAGTTTTCGACCGAAGTTTATCTCGGATTCGTTACGAAAAGTGCATGTCGCGCTTGCGAAAAGTTTCCCCGAAGTGCAAAAGTGATAATTGTGCCGCGAAACATCTCCAAACTAGTTCCTAGTGCATTCGTTCTGGGTCAGTGTTTGTCAAAAGTTCCGTCACACCCCCTGCGACCGTTACCCCGCATCCGCAACCGTCATTCGGTATTCAAACAATCAATTATCTTAATTTATTCAATAAGTAAAATATTGTTTGATCGAGTCTCAAAATGCACGCTTCAACGGATTTATCGAAAGTAGGAAAACTGGTATTCTCTCGTCCGCTAACCTCAAAATCGTTCTAGCGTTTTTGTGTGAGTGTTTGCTGGCAGATTTTGAACTTTAAAACGGCTCGCTCGTGTGAAGATTTTTACTTTCGGTGCTCATTTTATCTACAACGCTGTCGTAAGGTTCGATTCACACGACATTGTATGTTTGACGTACTCAATAACTGTCAGTCGAAAATAGTCTCTTCGAATAAGAGGAAAAAAGTCAATTTTTTTTTGTTAATAGCGTCACATCGATAGTCATATAGAACAAAATAAATAGTGTGTGAGACAGAGCATTATAGAATGCAGATATGGACCGTATCGTTCCATCTAAACATAGTTTATCGCAGCCCAATTCTTATCCCATCTCGACATAAATTGAATGAAAAACGACATCAAACGATTTGATTTTTCAATTGTCAATCAGAAGTAATTTTAAGTAACTGTTGGTTACAGTTGTCAAAATCGATACTAAAAAAAAGACAGTTACAAAGTTCAATCAATGTATGAAAGACCAATTCTTAATTGAATCTGTAAAAATTTAAGTCACCGTAGCGAAAAGAAAAGAGCACTGTTCTACTAAGAATTTTCAAGTTATTTTCCTTTTCTTCCCCTTGCTTCTGCTAAAGTACAGTGTATTAAAGCCCAATCCTTCAAACGCATATTTAACTGCTCAGCAATATGTCAGTATATTTTCTCTAAATAATTTGACATGTATAATCTATCATTGATTAATTAGCAACATACGATTGAAAGATCCCAATCGACAGAATTCAACAACGACCCCAGATCAAACGTCACCCTCTCCTCTAACTATCATGACTTAAATTGCCACAAATGCAATTAGAAACACAAAATATGCCAGGAAACAACTCTGTGCATACATTGCGCGAAAGTTATCAGTATCAGGATCGAGGTTTTTTTCTCTGAACGAGGAATTGTGATGCTGTTCAGCGATCCGACGCTAATTATCCCGACAGTCGGCGTCATAATCTCACCAGACGCTAAAAACCGTTCTGACGAGTTTTTATATTCACTCGTACGAACTTTGCATTATTATATTGTGTATTGTTTATGCCGAGTTTTTCCCATTAGTTCATTGTGTCGGATCGACTGTCCACTTTGTGCGCAATTGTTTCGATACCGTTCGTTTTGCACAATCGGATTTTTATATTTTATATATATGTTTTTTTTTTCATTTTGTGCTATTTTCTCATACGAACCGTTGAAAAGACCGCTCGTTTAGCTTCGTCTTTTTATGGAGGAAAAAAAGATAGTTTTCTTTATAAATTAACTGTTTATGGTGTCTTTTCATGTTGGAAAATTGGATATTAAATCCTATCTATTCATTTGATTATTATCGTGAAATGGTTTCGGAGTACTAAAAATAAACTATTGCCATGTTTATTAATAAATA
Source organism: Cheumatopsyche charites (assembly GCA_024721215.1). NCBI lineage: Eukaryota > Metazoa > Arthropoda > Insecta > Trichoptera > Hydropsychidae > Cheumatopsyche > Cheumatopsyche charites. The sequence goes on along the minus strand of CM045576.1, from coordinate 7,561,024 downwards.
GTTTGTGTACAATAATCGTAATCTTTGTACCTATTTGTCTTACGTAACGTTCTGGCCCCTTTTAGGTATTAGGATCGTATACATGTGTAAATAAATAAACGAACAGAAACGTGCTTCATATTTAATTTTCGTTATTCTGTTTTTAGCTGTAGTTCATTGAACTGATTTCAATTATCATCAAAGTAATTTTTCTAAAAAATAACTTATTTCTGTCAAAATTGAATCAATTTTGAGTCTCAAACCGAATCACTAATTTCATTCGAACTCACCTAAATAAACAATATGAAATTCAGACAAATCCCACTCGGACTGACAAACATGATAATCTGAATGAAAGCTTATAATGAAAAAAAAAAAACAAAGAAACAACCCTTTTACTTTCCGTAGCGAGCCGCAGATTGAGAACCTTTGCGTTCTTCTCGCGCACCTGTTGCTCCCACTTCCTGGCTTCGCGTTCGCAGCCGCTCACCGTGAGCTGATGTGATGCGGTGACCATGTGTAATTATCGTCGTTTCGCAGCAGCGAAATTGTCATCGTCATTCGACGCTGATGCTTAGCGAGGATGTTGCTCCGTCGAGCTGATGACTTGCCCCTTTCGTCGTCGAGTTTCGGTCGGATTTTGCGGTGTTAGGACCGCGGTGCGCGCCAATTCTTATCTCGTTGAAGATCCGGCGTTGTTCGGATCAGGGTTGTCTGAAAATTAATCTTGCCTGATCTTTCAATCGTTAGTTGATTCAAATGTTACGTATTGATGTTTTTTCTCCTGTAGAATACTTGTCGATGATGGCAGTTTTTATTTCTAAAGGCTGTTTCACACTGAGGACAGTAGATAGTTAACTCGATCAAGTTAGTGTTGACGTTGGTCCAGTTGCCTATCTATTGTTTACTGTCCCCAATGTGAACAGTCTTAAAATGTCCAAATCACGTTGGTAAAGAATCGTCATTACATTGCTATGTAAATGGTTAGGATATTTTATGTAGGTTTCGGTAATGTCCAGCTGAGTCTAGTCTGATTAATTGATTCTCGTATAATGTCTTAGAAATACGCATTATAGAAATAAGGGCACCCATATGATGAACTAAATTATAAATTGCGGAAATAAAACTAGGGGGGTCATTTAGGAACTACACATTATAGTTTTTCTCACCTGAATGCCTACGGGCTAATTACACATTGTTGTACTGAGTTAGATATTTTTGAACAAAAAGTTTTATACATAATCTGATATTATCTTTTTTAACGTGTTTTTTTTTATGATTTAAGCATTTTATGTGGAGAATATCTCATGTAAAATAATTATTTTGGATTTGGAAAAATTGTCCGTTCATAAGTACCTATCCCAAGTGATTAATTTGGGATTAAAACAAAGATAATCTCTGTATACAGATATTTTCGTCAACCCTATCTATCAATATGAGAATTTTAATCGAATATGTATGAGCGTTTTATGTTTTATTTCCGTATTGTTCAGTATTTTTTGCATCCGGAAAAAAATCTATTGTTTCACACAACAATTATGTGAATAATTCGTTTTAGTTTGTATTATTATGTTAAATGTTATAATTTTCGTATGAATATTTTATCATACGATCAAAATTGTAAAATTTCATAATAGCGTCTTTATGCTGATTCAACGAACGCTCTACTAATTATTCACTAGCAGATCAGGTTTTCTGCTATCGAGTTCGATTCAGAAGAAAATCTTATTTAAATAAGGTTACATTACGAAAATTCTATACATTCTTAACTCATTAGGTAGTACTCTAATTCGAACGTAGAGATTTTTTTACATCTGTTAGTTTTGTTCTGCAGTTCCACTGCAATTACCTTCGTATTGTTTCTCTAATACAATGACTTTTCATGACATAGTTATTTTTCATATAATCGCTGAAACAGTAATAAAATTCTCACATTTTTCGTATAATTATATCACAGTAGTATTTTCAAATTTTTTTACACAAGAAATAAAGAACATCTTACAGTTACTATAAAATTTATTAAATCCAAAATATTACATAAGAAATTTTAACACAATTCTGTAACTTTGTTTAATACGCAAGTAGTTGCTGTTGATATTTCGTGAATGTATATTTTCATACATAAAACGTGGCGTGTAACTTTTTCCATATGCCTGAACGTAGATTTCACTCATTAATTCAAAATTTCTTATGTTTGTCTTTCGCTTAAGTGAAACGTAGTCTGGTACTGGTAATTTTTTTACGAACGTATAAGAAAAAACTCAATTTTTTACAATTTAACGATCGTGAACCAAATGGTTCGTGCCGATTTCGTCGAAAATCAATTGTGATTCACGTAAAATAATTTCGATTCACATTCGATGAAATTTGATTGTTTTGTTCCACATTTTTAGCAATCGATGTCGGATAAATGTTAAATTAAGCTCATAACTATTTTTTTAAGAGTTGTTGAATTAAGAATACGTTGGATGAACAACTCAAATAATAATTTGAATAAAATCAATATAGCTATTGAATTTTGTAGTGTTTAATGCATATGCACGTGTTTCACATAATAAATTATTTAAAATAGCAATCGATAGATCAAACAAACTTTATATTTCACTCAAAATTACAAATCTTTAAAAATACTCGAATGGGTTTTTCATACACTTGAACTACTCTCGCACCTCCGCTTACGAACTGTCACTTTTTCTTCCCAATGCCGAAAGATAGACGAACGTACAGTTTTGTATTCACGTATTTCCATGGATAGGTATTGTAATTATATATTTTACCCACAAAATTAATTTTCAAAAACACGACACAGTACTACAAAACTGCGAATGAGTACCTTCGTCGTAATCTTTCAGCACTGGACCGAATAATTGATAGTTCGTAAACGGAGGCACGATCATACTTCCACAACCAGAAGCTCTTATCACAAGCAAAGCATATTTCCACACATTCTTAATAATAAAGATAACGTTCACCAACGACCCAACATTTTTTCATCTCGCACACATAACAATATGATGTGTGTGTGCACGATTTTCACACATTTCTTATCCTGCATTCACTACGCAGTATTGCTGTAATAAAATAACATTACAAACGGCAATATTTACGTTCGTGATAAGGGCACGTTCTTTCCTCGTAAATTCGATGGAAATACGTCTTCCGAGCTGGTGAAAGATATCTGGCCATTGTTTTTATCTTCTTTTTTACTCCCCAGGAGGAAAAACCGAAGGAAAACGCAGGTGTGGATCGTTTTCTTTGTTGTGTTCTTTTTTTCCGAGTGAGAATTCGGTTCGCATTAGTCATACTGATGATGCACTCATTTTCCCAGCAAGATGTGTCCTGTTCGAAAGGATCCTAAATAAAGTACTGCTAATGTGACCATAAGTTGATTTATAAAATGGACAATCTATATATGAGGCGATTTTTTTCATTTGTCTTCGAAGAAAGCAAATTTTTCATTGAAATTCTAGCATCTTCATGAATCTGAATAGGTTTTCTATGATGATTTGGTAAGATTTTATACACTGCAATTTTGAAAGAGCATAAATTTTGCCTGCAATGTTTGTTCAATATTTTCTATGAAAATTTTTAGACTCAGAGTAAATAATCAAAAACGCACATTTTTTCGAAAGTACATACACATTATCTAGAAAATTTTCAGATATCCACTCAAGGTTTACACTCAATCGATTCATATTTATTTTCAGAGTTTTTCTTTCGACGCCAGCACATGCTCGAGTGTTTATTGTGTGAAACTAGAGATTTTATCGACCTGAGTTTTTATTAGACACGGTTAACGTTTTATAAGGTTTCCCTTGTAATAGCTGAAGCTTTTCGTGCATCAACGCCTGACCCGATCTGTTTGTATAATCGAATCGAGTTTATATACTGCGGTGAAAGAAGACCATGTGTGAAAATTTCTCACTTGTTTGCTTATTTCGGCCTGAATAAATGTTAATATCGCACCTTTGATCGAATCCGAACCAGGCTTCGTTTTTAATATCGTCTGTCTTATTTTCTGTTTGATCGAGAAATCGTGTGTGTTTTTATAACGTTCAGTTTCGTGATATCATACTGCATATTGATCGTTCTCGTCTTATTATGATTCGATGACTCAATGAGGATATTTTCTCATCTTCAGATGCAAATCATTATGTTTGTAATGTATAGCTCTTTGAATGTCAACGACATGGAATTTCATTATTAATATTGTATATTATATTCGTAATATCCATTTGAATGTAGTTCTATAATGTAACTTCATTGTCACAGATAGATATTCAATGAAGGTCCTGAAAACACAGAATATAAGTGACACAATATTTGAGTTGAGTACAGAAATTGTCTCTGAATATATCAATTTGTTTGATTTAATAAATATTATATTTTCAACAGTTTCGAGATCTGTATTAATACACATAATCAAATCACTTAATAATTTTCCAATCTTCTAAAAGTACAACTTCGAAATGGTTTTCTCAAAATTTGCTCGTATGCACTTATACTCAACTTCTTCATATAAGGATCTTCTTATAGGATCTTCATATAAAAGATACCTACTATATTTAAAAAAAATATACTATGAAATATTTATATATTATTCTAATCATCTACACACGAATCCACTCCAGAATACACACATCCATCCGAATTCTCAACTTATAGTTAGCACAAAAGCACTTCGCAGTGAATCGAACGAGCGAAGGTGTTAATTGAGTTCAAAACGTCGAGCTTCAGAAGCCAATCAAAACAAAACGTACACGACTATCGAATTTGTAAACGTGGAAAATTAAAGCGAAACCAGTTGGAAATGGATTCGAAATAACCCACTTTCGACACAAAATCCAATCGTCGTTTTTGACCGATGCGAAATGTGCAAACGAGTACAGTGCACCATCGATTGTCCGATTATGATTGGAAATTGCATTTAATTGAATTTTAGTTTGTTTATATTTGTCTAGATTATTGAAATTTCTTATTTTTCTGATTTATAAATGTCAAATTGAAGAAATAAGATGGATTGCTATAACTTAATTATTGTATGAAACATCGTTAGCCCTTCGTAAAATTGAATAAATCAAGCAATATTTTTAGATATAAAACAATTTAGACACTTTTGTCTGACATTTTAGACTGAAAAAAAAGCAAAATTTCTCAATTTTTGGTTAACTTGTCTGAAATTATAGCGATGAAATCAACCTGACAAAGTTTTGCCTTATTCTAAAATTATTTAAACAGTTATAATGATAATCCATTAATAATGAAATAATTTAAATATATGAAAAATGGGATTTTTTCCAGTCATTCAGTGCGGATAATCGAGAGTTTACTGTGCTGAAGTTGAAAAAAAGGTGCGATTCAAGTTTTGTATTGACGCTTTCTATGTAAACTGTGACTGTTGACAGTATTGACATCGTTGCATTTTGTGTTCGTAAATCGTTTCGTTGTTTTGTCAATCTTATTGAAGAATGATCGTATCGATGTATCAATATTTATTAAAGTCTATCTTCAAGTGAATATTGTTAAAAAAATATTATTTTATTGAAAAAATCTGTAAATTGGAGGCGTTTGGTTGTTTTTCCTTAAATAAATCTAGGGTCGTATATCTTGAGTTAGGATAATTTTAGAATTGCTAATTTCAAATTTTTATATGAAGCTTTGATAAATGTTTCATACGCGGAGATTAATGAACAATCTTCACACGATTATTATGTGAATTCATTGAGTTTAATATGAGAATTAAAGAAGCACTGATCATTTATATTCAATTATGTTTTATGGCAATATTATCTAAGATTTTTGCAAATATAATAATAGTATTTTATGCAGTTTTTTTAATCGGAATTCACACTCTACATAGATTTAATGATTTCAGTTTTTTATCATTTTATGATTCATGATCATTTTTTGCATTACATTGAAAATTTTTCCATTGCGATTGTATGAAAAATCTACTCGACAGTCTGTTATTTATATGCCACCGAAATATTTCATTATTAATCTATTTAATTTTCTTTGATACACATTTTTTAAATACAAATATATATTTTTCAATACGAATATCCAAACCACAATATTCTCCAATTTTCAAATTATAATTCAAACAGTTTTTTTTTTACATTTTAACGAAACTCCATTAGTATTTTCATCAAAAGCTTAATTGATGTCGGAGCGAAAAACACATTTAAAAACTTTCAAACCGACCAACTTTAAATCACATCACCTCCGACGAGCTCCTGACGCAATTTCTCCCTCTAAAAATAAAAAGAGCGGAAATATGAAAAGTTTCACAAACTCCAATTTTAAAATCATAGTTCACCGTCCCTTTGAGGCTTTGCACTGACGTCTATTTCGTGAACATAAACTAGATTTTTGTTTGGGAAAAAAAGCACACGTACGTAACTTCCGATGCATCCTGTTTACGTTCGAAGCTCGCTCCATTTCCCCTAAATGCAATCTTTGCGGATGTGACCTAATTTAGAAATGTGATGCATTTCTGTTATATTTAGCTACTATGTTAGTCTTTTAGAGCTAAAAGTGATAAACTCCAAATTTTGGAAAAAAATCGGATTTTCAAAGCACCTTTTATGTTCATAACTTTCTTTGTTTGAAATATCTTTCTTGAATAATGAATATAAATATCGTTAAATGACAAAATTTATTGGATTTCAATTATCCATTTCAAAATTCATTTTAATTAATTGTGTACTTTTATGTGAACTGACTACATTCATAGCTTATTATAAACGATATTTGTATGTTTTTAATTTCGCATTAATGAAATAATGAAAGGAATTTCGAAAAATGCTTTTAACTCTTTAGATCGTTTTATTCAACTTCTTGCTTTATGTAGTTAGTCACTTTTAGCTCTGAATGGCTCATGCAGTTCAAAGCACTTTCCATTGAGTTCGTATTTTTATTCACTTTATAAAATTTTGCACTGTTCGTTGAATGTTCGTATAAATGATTCGATAAAAGTCTTTAAATAATTTTAAATCATTTCAATTAAAAAAATATTGCAATCTAATGTTTTAGAAAGTTTTTTTTTTGTATATTTATGTTCATATATTCAGTCAATTGTTCGATTTTAAATCAAACGTTATAGAGGTTTTTCCTTTGCACGATTTCTGTTTAATTCATGATTCGTTGTTCGTGACTACAATCGAACAATCGAATGTATGATGTGTGCAATGTTGAAATGAAAAAATATTCATTAAAGTGAAATCACATATTAAACTTCCTTTCTCATATAGTCATATTCATTTATGTGTGTAATTTTTGCTGCAAAAGTACATTCGTGTATTTATTGTTTGTTTGATCATATTGGCTATTATTGGCATTTCTGGGAAAACGAAAACCAAATACATACATATTGTATACGATTTTTGTAGATATCTTTTTGACTTTTATCCTAAAGGAAAATAATTGTTTTCATCTTTCGATTCGCAGTTCGATTTTTTTCATCCGTCGAAATGTCACGATACATCACGAATGAAAATAATCGATCGAGCTGAAAAACCTTTCATAGCACACATCGTACAGAAGAAAATCGCCTTATTTATATATTTCCGAATAAATACTCTAATGGAGAGGAAAAAAACATAAAACACACACCACAGTAGCTAAATTGATACATCGAATTCGCGTTTTCTTCGAATTCAAAGATTATTTTGACGAAAATATTCTAATATATGAGCCGTTCAATACATAACGTGGTTCAGTTTCATAAAACAAAAATCAAGTAAAAATATGAAATGTTTTTGATGTGTTTTTTAAAATTTCTATAATTTCCTTCTTTATTTAATTTATCCGAAAGTATGAACATACAACTTCAGTTTATATTTCATACACAAAAGGTTATGACTATACTAAGTGCTCTAAAATTTAAATCTATTTTTTTCAAATCGTGTATTTGATCACTTTATACACTGAACTACTCGTAAAATTCTCATATTTATACACATATGAAGATTTACTTAAATTTTCAGCAATTTTCTCAAAATTTATTTTAAGACCAACAAATCCAACTTTGAACCTGGAAAACTTACACAACTCCGAACAAATTCACCAAAAACACTCGACCAAGTAAATTTTCACACGCGAGATTGAATAATTGAACCAACACCGACCAATTAAAACATATGCACATACAATATGACGACTGAAAAGGCCAAAGGGTACAAGTGACTTCGCGTTGATTTCGAGAGAAGTGCGTTCCAAGTTAAGCATATACCTAAATGTATTAGGAGGAGGTCGAATGAATCGATGATGTATCTCGGTACAAGTTCCAAGTTCGTTTATATCCTTTTGCCACCAAATATAGAAGCGATTCCTGTATCGACAAAAATGTCACTTGTATCCCTTGGTATTTTCATATGAAACATAACATTGTACACGAGATAGGGAACGTTATACCATATCGGAGTTTTCATTAACCGAATTAAACGTTAAGAGCGCCCGAGTTACAAACCCGCAATAACGTTATCGCGCGTCGGGCATACATTTTATAAATAATATAAGAAGAATACGATCGTTTTAATCTCGGTAACGGTCCAATTTTGAAACGATCCCTCGGGAAATTCGTCCCGAAGATTAATATTCGCCGAAATTTCCCCACCGCTCTCGTTTTCGGTACTAGACCGCGAAATGTTCGAACGAATGTTGTGTTATTGCAGCAATATGGGGGTTTTGTGTGTGTTTTTTTTCCGCGAATTGGTCGTTTATGGCTTTTGCGATTTTAAGGAGGAAGTCAAACGAGGTGGTTTCCTGTCTATGGATGTGTTTATTAGATGCTGTGTTTAGTTTGGTGATCTTGAATCCGTTTATGGTTCGTGTGTGCAGTTTATTGAAGTTTTATGGCTAGATGATTGAGTTTTATATTCGATTGATTAGATTGTTTTGATTAATATATTATGATTTAGATTTATATTCGGTATATGTTTTCTCATATATTTGAGAGTCACTTAACAAAATTTTAGCTTAATTGCACTTTTATTTCGTACAAGAGATTTGTCATTTCTTATGTATGGTGTGATTTAGTGTCGGCATTTCAATCATTAGTTAATCTACTGAAGATGAATTTCGACATTTCTAAGTAAATAGTTTAGCGATTAAACAGTCATTCATGTATTTTGTATTATGATTAACTTCTATATCCTACTGTCAAACACGTCGAAATATCATAAAATACATCACCGATCTTCATAATTATGATCTAAATTGAAATCTGTACATATTGTAATCACATTTCTCTCACAATCAGATCACCCAATTTTCAATTCATCTACCTCATTAGATACTTCCTAATACACAATTTCGACATCTCCATCACAACCAAACATCTCAATCACTCAAACACACTCCATTATCAACCCAAATCCACCAAAACAGACACAACCTTCGATCACCTAAATTCGCAACCGAAGTACACACAACCAGCTCAAGACACCCACGCTCATCTAACGAGAGCAGATGCGTAAAGGCCCAAGATAAATTAACCAGTTACACCTGGCCACGATCTAAAACTCGCATAAAGAATTGAATAACGCACACATACACCAAATAATACATACGATACACTGATACATAAGATACACTGATACAGGTGAACGAGAAAGCTTCCGTTAGCCGAGACGATCGCAACCTCGACATCTTGGATATGGAGATGAGAAGAGGTCAACGGAGCGCACACTTTTTCCTACACACACATTATTCACGATGGCCACGTTTTGCATGCGCACAATGCGAATGGGAAATGTGTGTGTATTGTGGAAAAAATACGGTTTTTTTTTTGTCATTGTCAACGCTAGTGGCTTCTTTTGATGTTTTGATGTTTCTTACTTTGCGGATGTGTCGAGTTTTGAATTTGACGTTTGATTCTGTGTTCTGGGATGTCTTATTTTTAAGGTCGATATACGTTTAGGATGATTCTGGGAGTGATGGCCATGCGGGTGAGATGATCATACGGAAGAGATGGCCATGCGGGTGAGATGATCGTACGGAAGAGATGGCCATAGTTTTTTTTTTTCTAAAATTGTCAATTATTTTTAGATGCAATAAATAATAATTGCTGCAAATTTTCGAAATAAAGTGTTCATTGGCCATCTTTCCTAGAATTACTTAACCTTTGTCTATCTTTCTATAGTTTGATAATAGAGTGTATGTGACAGCACGATATAGTATGGACAGGAAATATTCTATTGTGTGTGAACAAAACTTTAATGCACCTACACGCATGCTAATAATACGCATAAAATTAGCACGTTCTTAATTTGTATGAGAAAATTAGTTTTGAGCATGCTCGATTCTAGCAATGTTTTAGAAATTCATGCTATTAATCGTGATTTATGTTATACATAATAACATCTATCTAGGATATAAAGGATAGTTATTTAATTGAATTAAGTTAGGTACAGTTTATAGAACATATCTTTTACAGATCTGATTTCAGAAATTTATACACATTGATTCAGAATTAATAATACATCTAGGATGATAATAGGGTTGAATTTAATTTGATTTGGGTTCTGTTATTTGAAGATAATTTAATAGTTAATGCTATTTTAAGTGTTCGGGCATGTTTCTTTTCAACTAGTCGAGTTTTCTTTGTTTTTCTAGCTTTTCGCAGTCGTAGAATTCTGTCGGATCCTCGTATGAGTTTTCAGCTCGGGTCAGGTCAAAGTTTTATGATGAACGTGTTTTACAGGTGGTCAACGAGCTGAAATTTAATTTTGTATGATGGCACGTCTGTGTCGTACGCGAGTTTCGCTATGAATAAAGTCGGCTCTTTCTGTCGTAAATTTTCCGCCAAAGTTTTTTTCCTTTCGTCACAATACGCAGTTCGTTTAATTCGCATAGTAAATATTTATATTTATTGGAATGTATACTTTCCGAGCTGAATATTCAAATATTTATGAATATCTTTCTGTTCAATTCGAGCTCTTTCATTTCTTTTTATTCCAGTTGTCATTTCATGTTTGTTTAATGCGCGTTTGTTCTTCTCTCTTCTCTATCTCAAGAATATCCGATAAACGTTAAATAATACATTTTTTTTTATCTACTTACATATTTTTCCATCATTTTCAACATAATATTTTTTATCTACTCTAAATATTAATGACTACATTACCAGTTTTGATAAAAAAAACTTTATTTTTTTGTAAAATAAACAAATTAACTACTGTCATTATGCAACCTTCCATATTCAGTGCACAAGTGTCTTCGACCTGATCTTCCTGGACTCGAAGACGTGACAGAGGCTCTCGGGGCACTCTTGAGAACCAGGAATTCTGCGTTAGTCACCTCAGTTCACGTACACACGTAGTAGACAGTCAACATTTTAGTACACTCGACCCTAAATAAATACGGTGGGTTGATCTATAAAAACTCGCCGTGTGTGTGTGTGTACTCAAATCATGAATTCATAGTGTGACCTAATGGTATTGCCGAATATTCTAACGAAAGCAATTTCCTCTGCAGTTTCACAATTCCGATTTTGTTTCACACAAATATTGTGCTCAAAATTGAATTTAATTGTGATTCACAAATGTAACATATGTACACCCAACTCTCATTTTACACGGTGGATAGGAACCAGCAAAAACCGTGTAAAAAAGTGACATTTTTTATTTCGCTATATTCATTATATAGTTCAAACAAACCGTGTTAAACTAAATAAATCGTGTAAAAAAATTTTTTTTTTCATTTTGATATGTCAGGTTAGATTGTATTGGGTTAGGTTAGGCTTTTTTTCTATGTTTGATTAAGTGGAATTACAGATTTGATAAATTTGGCTACATATTCAGAACCTGGATAGCTTAATGCTCACAATTAACTTCAATTTCTTTGTAAATCCATAAAATGTGAGTTCTAGTATATTAAGATAAAAGCAAGTGTCTAATTAAGACTCGATATTGAAATCATTGATTAACAGGTAGTTAGAAGCAACCGTTAGTTATATCTATCAAATTCTATAGAAGAAAAAAAAACGTTTTACTACAATTATCTCAAAGATTACATCAATTTGTATCAAAAACCTTTTCTAGCTTCAATTGCTTCAATTCTGCACCTCATTCCGAATACTTCCAATAAGAATCACATACGATTCTTACCAAAACTAATTGAAGAAGCACAATCGAACCAAATACTCCAGATCTTCAATCAAAATACCATCCCCAAATCTAATCATAGAACCAAAACGCATCGATGATTCACGTCCAGCACAAATCGAGGGTCAAGTTTACCGAGATATGTAACCCGTGTGTGCGTACCTGGTCGAGGAAGGCATCACTCGGTCAGCCGTTTGGAATTCCGATTATCTCTCACCAACCGTCGCGCCAAAAAAAACCTGATTCGAATGTGGTGTTGTTGTCGTCGTCGCTGTTATTTCTACACACACGTTGCTCGAGGGAAAACGCGTTTCGAACACCCTGTATGTGTCCGATGCATAACGAGCTCTGATGCCGTTTCGTCATCGTGGCGGTTTCTTCCGCTTGCAATTGTAGCGAAAGTTCAATTCGAATTCATTGAAGGTCTCGTTTGTAAATGAATAAGATTCCTAAAAGTGCTCTGTCTCACGCACTCTTGCAGTTACAGCGCAATTGAATGCGTGAGACAGATCATAGGTAGGAGTTGTGCTATCGTGTGAGGTACTCTATTTTGTTCTGAGCTCTGATGCCGTTTCGTCATCGTGGCGTTTTCTTCTGCTTGCAATTGTAGCGAAAGTTCAATTCGAATTTATTGAAGGTCTCGTTCGCTTATGACTGCGATTCCTTATGTGCTCTGTCTCACGTACTCTTATCTAGCTCTTACAGTTTCAGCGCAATTGAATGCGTGAGACAGATCATAGGTAGGAGTTGTAGTACTATCATGTGAGGTACTATATTTTAAGCTTTTTGATTTGAAGCAGAATATATAGGTAATAGAATGCGTGAGACAGAGTATAGTTAGGGAATGTGCAATCATTATAAAAGGCCGAAATCTATTAGTTTTTTGGTGTCCAACCAGGTCAAAGTCCTTATTGGAAGGCACTAATGTGGTATTTTAGCTCAGCTGGACACCAGTTTTATGTCTTGAGGGATGATTTATATATTTTTTCATATCCTGTTTAAGTTGGGTCCTCAATATTTACTTGTTAGAAAAAAATCAATGGTTGTTTCAATTTCAGAAAAGGTAAATACTCTTCCGACCTTTTTTAGGCGCCCGCGTGCATAACTTGAAAAAAACGTCGGCGTGTATTTTAATAAAAGAATTTTAAGATCGTAATGAAAAAAGAGCAAAGCCTCGAGAGTTAATGAATATTTAGAATTGAAACTCTTTATCTTTATGGACGTTTAAGGGTTTGTGTGAAATCGTTAAATCTCACAATCGACCGTGAATAAGAACGAAGGCGAAAAAAAAGAACAAACCTTGATTTATAGTCGTAGACCTGCAGAACCAAATCAATTAATGTAATGGATTTTTTTCCGTCTTCCTCGGAAGCCTATTACAAAATTAATAGGCCATCTAATGTATATTATATTAGACGGTAATCTCGAAGCAATGCGAGTCGATCCCATTGAGATATTAAACCCTATTTCGTACAACGGCGATAAATTGAAGAATCATGAAGATAAACTCGACGACTTCTTCATTAAATTAACGATAACACCACAACATTGTAATAAAACAATAAAGATTATCACATAGATGAAATACGATTCGAAAACTCGAAAGGAACCCGCGTAGAATAAATTGGTCACATCCGATGCACACAGAAGGGGGTGGATACCTAGAGGCCAACGATACCAACTCATACATACATTCAGGAGGCGTTTCCGACGACGATAATTGACGAGATAGCGAAACGAATTCGCTTTTATAAAACACGCACATAAAGGGACACCATTGTCTAAATTCTGAATTCCTTTCTAATTCGCGCAGATGTGACCGCTTTGCCACAATGCAGGTCATCATAGAAACCGGAACGCGCCGTACCAGTTCGCGGAATGGCAATCAAGTGTTCTTGTGTAAATCTGCACCTCGAAGGTTCTGTGATATTCGAAATTGGACATTCTTCGCTGAATTGTCTGCCACGATTCAGATTTTCGGTCGATTCTTTTGTAATTGAGGGAGTTTAGCTCAGCTGGGTGCCTTATTCTGATGACTAGTCGAATCTCTGTGTTGTTTATCAGATGGACTAGATACTAGTAGTGGATTTTAAAACGACTTGTAGTGTGTAGGGCCGGTTTTTTAATCTTTGGTTAAACTGTATCGTAGTTGAACTTTTTTATCTAGATTTTTACAGCTATTAGTGATGACGATCAGAAAATTTGGTCCTCAATTTCATACGATTGAGAGTTTCGTTTGAAGTTAGTACAAATGCGAAAAAGCAGGTTATGAATTTTTATTTTTAAAAACCTTTTTTATTGAGTTGAGTTAGACGAAATTGGGGTCGAATTTGAAGAGGTTCAACTTGATTTGACACTTGGTTTAACTGTACAGAAAGTCACGATATTTTTTGTGCCAAATATGAGCGAGTCTGTCAAATCTTTTTGTATTGGTTTTTGCTTCTCGAGAAAGCTTTTGCGTAAAAAAATATTATAATACCACTTTCATTCTGAGATAAATCTCCAGTGACGTGTGCAGTCCTAGTAATTGTTGCTCTTCACGTCTGTTCACTTTGTGAGCAATCAAGCTGTGTACACTCTTTATAGAAAGTCGTCTCGTAAACGTTGCATCACTTTCTCATTCTTATTTGCAATGAAAAGAAATTGTTTTTATCTTAATTTTATTTACATTGTTGCAGTCTGATCCGTCGAAGATAGATTGAATCATGCTACAAGTGTCAGCAGTGTGCGCCTACAACTATAGATGAATTATGTGAAAAGTTTGCAAGATGTGAGAATGGAAATTTCGAGGCATATGTAATATGGCCTCACAAACTTCGAATCATGGTCAGCTTCAAATGGCCGATCCTCAGAGGGACCACGACAAGTTATCCACTGGAGGTCTCTCTTCTGGGGGTTTATCATCAGGAGGTCTTTCAGCAGCTGGTAAGTAAATTTTGTTTGTAATTTTTTTTTACAATCTCTTATCGTGGTTAAATATTTCTTTCTAAATGTTTTAGGGTTATCGTCTGTAGGATCGGTTTCATCAGCTACTACTGTTGCAGCGGCCACTGCAGATGAAAGACCATTGAGATTTGGAGGAAGTTCTAGTTGTTCTTCAAAAATTGATAAAGAAGACGATTTCACTTTAGGTCCATTGCCACCACTGTGGGAAAAAGCCTATACTGCGAACGGAGAAGTTTATTTTATTGAGTATGATTTGGATAACAAAAAGTTTTTTCATTTTAATTTCCCAATTAATGTTTACATTATTATATTGCAGTCACAACACGGGAACTTCTCATTGGTTAGATCCAAGACTTTCACGTTTCCGCAAGAAGTCTCTGGCTGAATGTCGTGAAGATGAATTACCTTTTGGATGGGAAAGAATTGAATGCCCTAGATATGGAGCATATTTTATCGATCACGTTAATAGAAGGACTCAATATGAAAACCCTGTTTTACAAGCTCGAAGAAGCATGAGAGCCAGTGGTAAATATACGAATAGATGAAATACTTCTTAGGTTTTTCTTTTCTTATTTTGATATTTTTTTTTTAGATCTTGGTAGCGTAGAAAAGGAGGTTGACGGTGAAGGAATATCTTTAAGATCTATGTTATCTAGAGATCCTACCCAATTAACTGGTCATAGATTTACTGTCACATTGTTAAAGTCATCTCAGGTGATTTGTCGGCATAAAATATATTTTTTCTGAAATTTTCATATGATTTTATCACAATTTTTCTTATCCGAAGGGTTTGGGATTCACTTTGGTTGGCGGTGCCAGTGAGACTGCCGATGATGCAAGTGAAGCTCAATCTGCTGCTGGCTGCTGTGATGATTTTCTTCAAATTAAATCTATTGTACCTAACAGTCCAGCATGGCTCGATGGTAGTTAATGATTATATTTTGATAATTTCCTAAAATCAATATTTCTATTTTCGTAATTTATTGATTTATCATAGGTGCTTTGAGAACTGGCGATTTACTCGTGCGAGTCGGCACCACTTGTGTGCTCGGTGTGGGACATGCACGTGTCGCCAGATTATTTCAAGAAATTCCTCCCGGAACATCTGTAACCTTAGAATTATGTAGAGGTATGAATTGTCTTTTTTTTTAAATTGTTAATTTTTATGTTACATATTTATAAATAAATAAATTTACAGGCTATCCATTACCATTTGATCCAAATGATCCTAATACTCGAGTTCTCACTACTGTTGCTGTTGAAGGTGGAAATTCTTCCAGAATGCGACATTTAACTGATGAACTAAGAGAAAGGTTAGTTTTTAATTGTATAATTCAAATCGAAATTATACTCGCTCTCATTTAATTATCATTAAATCAGCAAATCGCCGTTTTTTAGGTTCAATTTGGAAGATGGCGATAAACAGTCTCAAGGTAGCAGCTTAGAAAGAGCAAATCGGTCTGCAATGAATCGCTCATATGAAAGAGAACATTTAGATGAACCTGAAGATATATTAGATAGACCAAATCATCTGAACAGGTATGTTTATTCACTTTTGAAATTCTTAAATATTTCAATATGTTTCATTATTATATTTTTCAATTTTAGATCCTTTGAACTCGAACATAGAATGAGTCAATTGAATAGATCATTCGATCTAGATAGATTGACAACGGCTAGATCGTCAGCTGTAAATCGATCATATGATTTGGATAGCAGACCAGATACTCTATTAGTAGAGAGACTACCTACAAGATGTCCTTCTGCTGATCATTTATTGTTAGACAGTGTCTCTAGCCCTTATATGCGTCAGTATAATTTTCACATTAAAGTATATTTATCTTCAAATTAACGCATTCATTCAATGTGGCTTTCAATTTTCAGAAGACGGAGGTGTATTAACCTTACGATTAATGAAAGGAGCAGCAGGATTCGGTTTTACAATTGCAGATAGTGTTCATGGTCAAAAAGTGAAAAAGGTAATAAAAATTTCAGCGTACATTTTAATCGAGTTTAAATTTCTTATATCTATTTTGTTTGTGGTTTTTTTTTTAGGTTTTAGATCGAGTTCGCTGTGGTGGACTGAGAGAAGGAGATTTACTCGTCTCTATAAATCAAACTTCAGTCACTAATATGTCCCACGCCCATGTAGTTCAAGTAATGTCATTTTGAAATATAACTTGTATAGATTTTTATTCAATTATTACATTTTTCACATTACATTTAAGGTGTTGAAAGATTGTCCTCAAAAAAAGGAGGCGACCATTAAAGTAGTTCGGCGACCTGGATATCATTCTAAATCTTCTGTCGCAAATAATCAAACTAAACAAACTGGAAACACCAAATCAAAACTTGCCAAAGACATTTCAAGTAAATATTAATTGTATTATACTTTTGTAATATGTTTAAAGAAATGCATTTTACAGTATTTTTTATTTCAATTTAGATTTGTTTAGAAGTAAGACCCCCACAGCTGATTTATACAGTACTCAACAAAAAGAAGTATTACCTTCTAGGCCTAAAACACCGTTAGTCGACACTAGAAATATGTCTGCTGCAGATAATTATATCAACCTTGGTAATAATATTTTCAAATTGCCATTCATCAATGTTTTAAATATTTTTTTAATTTTGTTTGTTTTAATCAATTAGGTATTGGATATAGCCAAGAAGATCTCAATTCTGCATCAACTCAACAGATCTCACCAAATTCGTCTGCATCCTATAAATTTATTAAAAAACGAAGAAATAGTTCAAACCTGAACAATCTTCAAACTCTTCAATCATCCATAATACACAATAGCTCGAATAGCATTACACATAGCAATTCAGGCAATTTGGAAATCAACACCAACGGCAATATCATATCCCCTATCATGAGCAATTCGACACATTATAGAGGCACTGGAGTCGGAGCAACAATCGATACAAAAAACCAGATGGACTCTAATAATATTTCAAATTATGGAAACAACACAAATGAAACTAACGATACAGTTGGTGCGATATTACCTCTAGTACAAACTCTAGCTTTAAATGAATCTAATATGGCTGCTGCTTATGGAGGTGTATCTAATGGTAATAATAATGCAAACAGTATAGCCGGTGAATCAAGTGATAATGGAGGTTCGTATTCTCAATGTTAGCTGTTTCTCATATCAATAGAAGACTTAATTGATTTTTTTTAACTAGGATTCCTTGAAGAAGGTCCAACTACATCGGCTGTATCTATTGGCACTACTCCCAGTGGTCGTGGGTCTGCTGCTGGTTGTTTCAATTGCTATAACCCTGGAGGTACTGATTCTCCGTTAGTTACTAGAAGTCATTTACAACAAAAGGTAGCCATTTATTTATTTCTTCATTTATCTCGAAAATAATGAAATATTTTTTCAAAAAAAACATACAATTTTAGAGTCTCTTAATGCCACGTCACAATTATGATGTTATTTCACCTGTAGCTGTTAATTGGAGTACTGTCGGCATGAATAGTCAAGTAAATAATAAACTTGTGTTTTATATAATTTGGCTTATCAAGGATATTTTTAACAATATCTTATTTTTAGATGGAAGAAATTATCGACCCAGAAGCTGATGTAGTTGTAGTTTTACCCAGAGGAGCTGCAGGATTCGGCTTCCGTATTGTAGGAGGAACAGAAGAAGGTTCTCAAGTAGCAGTGGGACATATTGTTCCAGGTCATTACTTTTTTATTTTGTTCAATTACAAAAGTACAATATAATATCAATCAATAATTTTGTTTCACTAGGAGGTGCTTGTGATTTAGATGGGCGTATTTGCCCTGGAGATCTCCTTACTTCCGTAGACGGCATAAGTACGTTAGGTGTATCTCATCGGAGTGCAGTTGCGAGAGTATGTCAAGCAGCTGCAAATGGGCAAGTTTCTCTCGGTATCAAAAAGAGTCGTAATAACAATATGGGATTACAAATGGGCAATGTATTACCCGTTAGATCAAATCAACAACAATATATTGCACCTATTCAACAAAATCATATTTTAATCGATAACGGTCATGTAAACAATGATTCACCTCTCGTTGGTCCACCAAGACAATACCTGTAAGTATTTTCAATTTTAAATCAATCACATAATTTTATCTTGATTTAATTTTTTTTTTATTATTGTTTCAGACATTCAAATTCAAACAATTCAGGAAATTTATATTATAACTATTATCCTGAAAATAATTATGCAATGAATGGAGCTTCATTACCATCACATGAAAGGTAAAATTTTACTTCAACTAATGTTGTTTTGAATTATAATTTACTAAATGAAATAATGAATAATTACAGAGTCTCGTTGTCTAATGCAAATTATGATCAAACTGATGGAAATTCACCATATCCATATTACAATCAAAATAGCCCTGGTTATCGCTTACCATTAACAAATTATATGAAAACCGTGCAAGCACCGTACTCTCCAACAAATTTAGCTTATGGAGAGCAAGGACTGGGAGATATGAGTAATTATTGATTTGTAAACTTAAAATTCTGTTTAATACAATTATTAGATTATTAATTTTAACTTATCCCAAAGATCAATATGGAAACATGACGGGTGGAGTTCCATACGATGTTGTTGTGCAACGTAGTGAAAATGAAGGTTTTGGATTTGTAATCATATCTTCTACAAATAAAGCTACTAGCACAATAGGTATTTTTTCAAGTTACTTTTTACAATGTTTTAGCCTTATGTTGGATGTTATTTTATTTAAAAAAATTTCAGGTCAATTAATCGCTGGATCACCTGCTGCAAGATGTGGTCTATTACACGTTGGAGATACAATACTTGCTATAAATCATACTCCAATAAGAAATTTGTCACATGGCGATATAGTTACCCTTATTAAACATAGTGGATACAGTGTAACGCTCACCATTCAAAGTTCAAACCATTAAATTGAATTTTTAATTATTGTTTATTTGCTTTTTTCAAAAACAATAATTTTACAGAATATGATTCAAAATTTTTCACATAATTTGAAGTAAACGAATAAAAAGACTGAAGTCCTACTTAATATGTTTTTCTAGCAAAATGTGGTGCAATATGTAGTCTGAAAAAAAATCACGCTTATTTCCATTCAAATCGGACATTGTTCTTTTAGTTTAATGCAAGTTTGTTTTTTTTTTAAGTATTTATTAATAGGGACCAAATTGTATTCCATCCGATATTTGTATAGTTCGTATTTGCTCCTTTTTAGTGATATGTTCTTATTTCCTTGCCGAATTAATAATGTTTTTATCGACCTTACTACAAGTTTAACCTACATTCTGATTTATTTTTTTCTTTAATATATTTATTTTAGGATATTTAATCACATATATTATTTTAGTGTAATATTATATGACGCATGTTTGTAAATTGTGTTAGAAATGGTGAAACAAATATTTTATGTAGGTTTATACTTAAATATTGTAAGTTATTTGTTATTATAATTACTTATATCTATTTTTATGAAAAGAATTTAGCATTATTTATGAGAAGACTGTTAATATTTGTGCCTTTTAACAATAAAATATCTTAAAAATTCATAGTTAACACGATTGTTTTTTTTTTCTTGTTATTCAATTTATACAATTAAGCAATATCATATGAAAATCTACCTTAAGAAAATAAATTAAATTATATTCACAAACAGATTGATTTAATTTCAACAATAATTATCTTCTTCCTATGCCTATTCTAATTTTTTCATCAAAAACTCGTATGGAGTTAGAAAAGTGATTTAACCAAGTTAGGTCAATGATGTTCATAAAATTGAAAACTACTGATTTTTTCAATTGCACAAGTGATAATATAACAAAAGAAAAATCAAATTTTGGCATTAAAACAATGGTCAGATATCGACACGTTAAGATTACGTAATGAAATTTAAAAACAAGCGGTTGTTTGACAGTTGCGTGACAGCTGGTTGAGTCCGAACACCTGTCGTCTTGTCAATTACAAATTCGTTTAATTATGTTAATTAACAACATTCAAGGTTTATTTTCTTTGTTTTTCACTTTTCCGTTAAAATTTTAATACAAATCTAGTAATTTTATCAGATTACTAAACTTTGAATTTATTTTATTTTAAACTGTGTGCTTATTCAACTTCTGTTTGAGAACTTTCAATACGCGTACATATTGTTGAGTAAATTATCGGAGATCGCAAAACATTCTTTACAAAACTCTCAAATCGTTTTTTTTTTTCAATTTTAAAATTTCAAATGCATTTTCAAAATGTTCAAATAACCCTAAAATGTTGATGTTAGATGTAAATGAGTATGGAACCGAAACGGTTTGAAGAATTATAATAGCGATAACACGGCAACTGTAAAAGTCAGACGATTTGCATAGTTGTCGTTTTTACGATGCACTTTTACGATAAACCGATAAATCGAATGGCGTACAAGTTCAATGTTACAACGATCAACTAAAACGATGTCATTGTGAAACACAGACGGATTTATTTTCAAAGAATTGAACTTCTAACAATTTGTACAACGTTGTTTCGTTCTATCTTTAGATTTTCCACATTTATGAAATTCATAATTGTAATACACATACTCATTCATTTGCGAATTATTGTCACATTGACGTGTTTGATGCGAATTCAATAAAATATGAGAGTTGGTTAATTTTTACTGTAAATATTTTTTGATAGTTTTATTAATCATCTATGTTCTATCTAATATGAACATGGCTAAAATAAATTACGTGAGTGACTTAAGCACTTCCTAGACGATCAATTTCGTCAATTCATAGATTCATTATTGATGAATATTGAGATGGATTAATATTTTCTAACAATATTGAAGCATCATTGTCTTGGAGATTTACTGACTTTATTTCCTTCAATCAAAGGTTGAAATTTCATTTTCCAAAACATAAGAAAAGAGTGCATTAGTATTTTATGCATTTTTGCCAATATCTTCATAATAATTTCAGCAGAACATGGAAAATATGCACAGATGTTGAAGCTCATTCACTTTGTAGACGAACTATAAAACATCTGATGTTTCTCTATTAACTTCCGATCATACAATTATAATTACACTAGTTATACTGACGTATGAATTTCTAGATTATGATCGATTTAACAAAACGTTTACGAACATAACAAGCGATTGGAATTAACGCCGCCATTATTTTCCATAGATCCGAACGCATCGCGAACAATTACATCGATTAAATTTATTCGAATTGCGCACTGAAAATTTCAATATAATGATTCTGAACTGAATTTTTTATCTGCGTATTTTTGCGTTGTTTTCGTGAATTTTTTCATCGTTGACCTGTAAAAATGGCATTTGTGACGTGGACGATTGCATCAGGCGATGCTTCGTTGCCAAGCAAAAGTCCAACAATGTTTATTAAGCGAATGACGTATAAACGTATGTATTTACTGAAAAAAAATATGGAAATACATGCATTCATACTTTTATTAGGGTTATTCTTTTCCGAGCACGTGTAAAGCAATTGTTTTATTTGAGTTGAAGTATTGTTTTAAGATCCGTTCTTGTTTTAGACTTTTATGGCTACGATAAAATTTCTACAAATTGCTTGAAATCGGCGACATTCAAAGTTATTATTTTTTTATAGGAATGAGAGAAATTTAGAATTAGGTTATTTCATCTGTTCGAATGACAAAATTGATATCTCTGCCGAATACTAATACAAAAAATAAAATCGTGATGATGAAAGATGATTGTAGTTTGAAAATGTATTATACACCATTTGACTTCAATTTGCGTTAAATTTGAATATTTTTTATTTTCTTTTTTCCAATGTATGTATAAATCAATTGCGTATTCAAATATCTGGAAAAAACTACTTCGCTGTGAAAATGTTGAAGTTTTTCCTTGAATCGATCGATAAAAAAATGATATACAAGAATAATATACGCCTATTTACATGAATAATTAAAATTAATTTGAAATTTCTGCTTAATTTTATTTTTTGTATACGTATGTATGTTTTATTTAATGAAAATTGATTTATGAACTAAAATCCAATAAAGCATTTTAGTTTCATCATTAAATACGTCTAACAAAGCTAACTTGTATGTAAACGTATGTACTTTACGATGATAATGTGAACAATGTTTATTTTATATTTATCTGGATCACTATCATATTGTAGCCATTACTTTTATCTTATTTTACTAGCAATTTTTATGACTAAGTTGCTTTCTATTTAAATACATTATTTGCGTTCATATAAAATCAAAATATTTAAAATTTAATTGAACGAACTTTCAATCATTGCTATTTCATGATACGTACATATATTTTATGTAAATCATTACTCTTATGTAAACGTATTATTTCAACGTCATACGCTTTTTATTCAGATCGATTTACATTTTAATACAAAACAATGCTCCCGTAATAAATGTTCATATTCATTCGATCATTATGAAATTATAGCTCATCTGCGATTCAATCATTTATCTCTAATCTTTTACATGATTTAATGATCCATGCAGCAGATGTTGTGCAATACATATTCAAAGTATTGAGACAATGGAACTTTTACTAGAGGTCAGATTAGTTTTTCTAGTAGATCATAAACTGTTTAGTCTTTTCTGAAATTATGTTGTTTATTGATGAAACACGTGCGTGTAATTCCTTTTTTTCGAAAATATTTAATGGATGAAAAATAAAATGATACAAGTTAATTTTAATAATGAAATATTTCAACATTTGATTTTATTGTATCAGAAAATTTCCTTATTATTACGTTTATCTTTTCAATGTATCGACGTGTGTTATTTTAAAATTTCTTATTGTCAATTAAATACAATTTCATGAAACGTGTTTACGTGATTATTGACACATCTGTATACAAGTTTCTCGATCGTGAATATTCTGAGAAACTTTCGCAATCGTTTCACTATTAAAAGGTTATCTATATTTTACAGCAACGTTGTGCAACTTCGACATGATTCAAAAAGGAAACATCATCAATTCTATTAAAAAAAAACTACTTTGGATTTTAAAAATCTGAAATAATTGATAAAACTAAAAAAACTGTTATTTGAACTAAATAGATCAATAATATTAACCCTTCCTCGATAGAGCTACTAAAAATATAATAAAAATATTTTCAACTGTGACCAAATGACTTAACTAAAGATTGAAATACCGTCCCTTAAAATCGGTATTCAAACGTCACTTAAGTTACATTAAGTTAAGCTTAAGTTAATTAGCAACAGTTAAAAATATTTCCTTCATTTTTATCCTACTTCATCGAAATACCGACCCTAAAGTCTGACATTCCAATCGTTCAAGCTTCTTAACTTCATGTTAACATTTTTTTTTTTTGTATAAAAGACAGCTACCATAATTAACTAATATTTAACATGCAATTAAAATACAGACCCTCGACGAATAAATAAATAAAAAATAGATCAAAAGTGCACAATCGTACGATGTTCGATTTGCATTCCGGAAAAGCGCAGACGCAGCAGAGGGGCGCGGGGCGCGGGGGAAAAGTGTGACGTCACGGAGGCGCGACTCGAACGGACCAATCAGAGCGCAAGGCGAGGGGGATCGACGCGCATGCGCACGCGCACTTAACTCTATTGCACTAATTGCACTCACACTGACAATTTAAGTGTGTACACGTTTACAGTGGGCTCTCGATTATGTTAGCTTAATGTCTTGAGAGGCTTATTAAGGATGGTCGGAATTTTACGTTTTTTAAATTTATTATGTTTTTATTTTTCACTAATATATTTAGGGGCTGCAGATAAATACTCGGTAATATCTATAGTTGAAATATGAAATCATTTAAACAATATTCTCGAAAAAAGTAGATTTGTAGGTATCTCTGAAAGCTATTAATAATATGTATTTCGGTACAGTGTAAAAAGTAAATCTTAAAAGTGTTTCATACTGGAATTTCTGTTTGTCTGAAATTGAATTTAGTTGCTAGTTATACGAAATTGGCTCCCCACTGTCGCTGTAATTGCGAGCAACCCTATCCAAGCTGAATTCATATCATACTGAAAATGCCCATGTGTAATTTGAATTTTGAACTGTCTGAAAAAGAAACCAAATTCGGGCTGGTATTGAGATTTTCTTTTTACAGTGTAAAAATCTGCTATAAGGTGGTAATTGATATGCATCGTATTTAATTGGAAAAAATAAAACTGAATTCAACAGCGATTTCAAATTGAATGGTACCCTTCTTCCTATATATAATTATTGTATTCAAAGTCGATCATGATTATTATTGTTTTTGTTTTTTTGATCTGATTTTGGAATTTTGTTTTGATTTCATTTCATTTTCATATTTTCTTGAATGTTTTATTTTTTGATATTTTGTTTTAATTTTGTAATTGTTTTAATTGGGCTTTGCCTGTTGAGAGAATAAATAACAATAACAAATCAGATTTGAGGTGTAGAATTTAATAATAAACACTTTGTATTTTATTTATTAAATAATTTTATCAAATAATAGACTTACAATTTTCGATCATCATTATAAACTGACTATCATTTTTGCAGTACAATCCTAAAAAAACTTTTGAAGATTGGTCTCTTTCCAACAAATCCAGAACGAACTATCACCCTATCATTACATGAAAATAATATGGTAAAAATAATGAATTATCAATTAATAATTAATCAATCTAGAGCACACTGTCAGTGCATTCGTGTGCGCAATTGCACACCGATTGCATCGCGTTGCACTTGCGGTTCGCCATTCGCCGCTCGCCTCTCGTCCGAGGTCGTCGTGTCTTTGCAATTTTCACGTTCAGCCAACGTAACGATATTCAGAGTTGTCCTTGTGGCTTTTTTTTCCACCGAGCTCTTTGTCAGGTTGGTACTCTCGTTTTTTCGTTTCGTCTCGAATCTTCTCTCGTTGGTTAGTTTTTCGCTCTTCTGTTGAAAGCGGTTTTGTTAAGCGAGTTTTTCACCGAAGTAATTCGTTTGAGTTTGTGTGAGTCAATTTTTATCGGAAAATCGTGTCGAATGTTAAATGTTAGAATCGCATTGTTGCGATTAGTTTCGCGAAATTGGAAATTTTCACGTTGTAAGTATGTGAAAATTGCAGTTTTATACAGTGACTAGTATTCTTATGGACTTAAATTATCGTTATTTTTTATTGTATAGGTATAAGTTATTTCATTTTATATTATTTGACGTGATATTGAAAATTTCTTATACATTTTCATTCGTCTCAAGGTTAGATTATAGGCAAATGCAGTTTTCTATTCGTTCAATCGGAATGTATCGTGGGAATTCGTTCTAATTTAATTACATATATCGTTCTAATCGATTCGCTAATTATACATTCTGATTCACACTGATAAGCTTTTAAATAAACTTTTATTTCACAGTCACAATTGAAAAAAATCATACGTTGTTGAATTTTATTGGGTCTATAGCTAATAAATTTTGCTTAGTGGAAATAAATTGGCACAGAATCGAAAACATAATTATGAAATTGCAGAATAACATGTTTGCTTATTTTTTAATTCAAGCCTGTTTTGAAATTTCTTTGAGTCATAAATGTGTATGAATTACGAGATATCAATAAAAATTCGATTCATCAAATAAAACTCATGCACATTAATCAAACGAAAAAAAAAATTTGAAATCATTTCACAAACTATCTTAATTATTCTTTATTGAACTTTGACAACTTGAACAAAATCTGTGAGATCCTCTCATGTACCCGAATTCAAAATTGTACTATACTTGAAAACTTTTCCTGTACAGCAAATAGACGAACGTTTACCCTTTCAACGTCAACTTTTCTACTTTTCAACACTGTTTTTTTTTTTACCTTGCATATCTAAACGTACTGTCATCGAAAATGCCTAATTACATAATAAATTGGCTCGAATGTAAGTCGAGTAAGCCAAACAATGTCAGTCGACTCGAAAATCGCATAGGGTCACGATGACATTCATGCTTCTGTTATCATCTATCACTTCCATTGGTCGAACGACGAATTAGTTCTATGAATGAACATGAAATGTGACCTTTGACTCTCAATCGTCATGAAGTGTACTTCCTTAAGCGATTTCTTATAGATTTTCTAATATTTTTTTAATTTAAAAAAACTTTAATATAAAAATTAATTGAATTTTTGGCTAATCAATGGCATTTTTGGAATAGTCTATTAGTACGACACTTGATGGGATAAGTTAGGTCAGATTAGTTTTGTGTTAAGATAGGTCAAGTATCGTTATGATAATTCGATCTTCATTGTTTAAACAATGTTTAACTTGATTAATCATTTGGTTCATTTATTGTTGCGAATGTGTTTGATTGGATGGTGACCAAATAGGAAATGTTCAAAGAAGTTATTATTATATGAAGAATGTTAAATTAACGGATCATTTTGTTTATTCATAATATATTTTCAAGGAAAGCTAAAAGAGCTTTTAGTAAAATTTTCTTGGCAACACTTTTAGTAAATAAGAAATTTACCAGGGAACTTGCGTAAGTTCGAGGATACTTCCAAAACAATTCACTCTGAATGTGACGTTTTCTTTTCGATTTAGTTTCAGCGATAATTTCATACAAATAGATTCGAAAGTCATAATTACAATCTGTTTCTGAACAGGTATTATACAGTCGAATGTTTAATAATTATAATTGAATAGTTATTTCTAAACGTTCGTGCCTTATCTTTATCTAAAGTAAATTGCATCATAACTACCAAAGCGTGTTTGACCCGTTTATTCAGTTTGTTTAGCGCCAAAATCAGTTGGCTACGAAAGTATTAAGATCAGTTCAATGATATCATGTAAAAATATATTTTTCACTGAATTAGTCATAATTACTAAATGTCTCGTAAATTTATAATATACCAATAAAAATTTATAGTGTATGTACCAAGAAAAAATATCTTGCTTTAAGTTTTCATCTTAAGTTGTTTCTTATTTACATTTTTCAACATGTTTAATTAACAAAATCATAAAAAAATATGATTTCAATTAATTTTTTGTATCACTATTATTTAGCACTGCGATTAAAATAAGCAAGCATATGTACAAATGTTAATCGAGAAGAATTCGAAACGGCAAGCGTTTCTCGTGATGTTTTCGCAAATGAATCGCGTTACACTGAATTTATTTTTATCATTGTCAGTGTATTTTCATACATCGCTCTGATTTTCGTCTGGACGACAAGTTTCATCCGCTAATTCAGCAATCTAATATTAGAAAAGTGCACTTGATGCATTCAACAATTCAGTTTAGTGCACGTATCACGTGTGTACACGTGACTATAAAAAGCTCGACTAATTTTGTCGGCGATCCATTTTTTAATTCATGAGATTCAAACATTTAAGATTGATCATTCAATTTTAAGCAGTTAAGCAACTTGTTCAGGTTTTTTTTCTATAAATTTTGACAGTCAACTTAAGATTCAAAGATCAGACTCGCTTGTTATTTTTTTAATTATGATAATTTTGCACTAAATATTTTGTCATTATTCTAAAGTATAATACAATGTTTGTCTGTTTATTTTTATATAATTTTACACATAATAATACAATATAGCAATTAAATGAAATGCGATCCACGCATTAAACCGCTAGTGTGTCGTAGTTAAAGTAAAGTAACTAGTAACACACCCACTTATTGCAAATTGCAATGTCACTGGTAATGTCCGTTCTCGATTGATGCACTTTTATTGGAAAATCATTATGTACAGTTGCGTCCAGATTCATACGATTTGCGGAATGTCGACAGATTCTCAATTTTCGCATTTCATACGACTACGAATCGTGGAGGTCAAGAAAATTATAATTTTCATGCGATCGTTTTTATGATCTACTTATGTACATACATCGAGGAAATGTGAATGGATCATTAAGATCAGAAGAAACTTTAATTTCATGTGATTTATAGTTATATTCTCGTATCAGGAATATGTATGAACCGTGGAGGTCAAGTAAATCACCAATTTCACGCGATTTATTGCATTTTTTTTCGTATGATCCACATCAGGAAAATGTTAATGAATCGTTAAGAACAATAAAATCTCGAATTTCACGTGATTTATTGCTACATGCTCCAGTTTTACATTAAAAAATTGTACCTCTACCTTTGTGAATCGTGGAGCTCAATTTCACGCGATTTATCGCTTTGTTCTTAAGCTCTTGTATTTGTTTAGTAATTGGTTCTAATCAATCAGTAGACTGCTACTGGTTTCCATCATCAGACGTTCATCAACTGTTACGTTCGGTGACTTTCATACGGATCTAGTTTCACTTTACATATTACAATCTCAGTTTCTGCAAATAGTAAGAATCTTCTTGTTTTAACGTCTCAAATATTTTCGTATGCGTAGTCATATTTTTATCTTCTTTTTTGTATCTATTATTGAAATTCTGAATTCTGATTTAGTGTATTGAACATATATGTAGATCAACCGGGAATATGTTTTTACATAAAATTTTATAATGTTATGAAAAATGTCTCATTCACAATCAGTGTGAAATTTTTTATCGTTTAACACCAATGTCGCGACTTGACATTCAGCAATTCATGATAAATTAAACACGATTATCACATTAAAAAAACGTTTTACACATTTCAATTTTAACCAAATTCGCTTATCTATTATATTTTAATATTTCAAACGTGTTAATGTTTAAATCATAATTTTATATATGGCGAAAATTCCTGCTGAAATTTTCTATTTTCTCGTGTTTTATTTCAGAAAATTATTAACTCAACAAGTTTAACATTGTAATATTGAGCAATTCATTGGTGCATTCTAAATATGAATAAGGTGGCGGCTTGATACGAGATTTCCTCATTTGTTACCGGAACAATTTGCGGCATTTATTGCTACTTGTTGTGTTGTTGTTGATGTTGATAACTTCTGAGATTTTTCAAGGTTTCATAACCTGCGTTTAGTCATTTTTTTTATTAAAAAATTTTCTAAATTTCTTAAAAGACCCTTTTAACCTTGTTCTCGTTCTTTGTGATGTTTGAATTGTCACTGTATAAATTTGTTATTTGTTATTTCCTCTGTACATATTTGGAATTAGATCGAACTCTAGTTATACAGTCAATACTTCAGTTTTCGAACTGCAGAGTAAACAGGAAATTAATTTTTATTTTGAATTAAGCATGAAAATGTTTATTTGTTTGGTAATTTTGTGCAATTGAACTTTAAATGTAACTCAACCTAAATGAATCTAATCTAATATGAAAAAAAAAACTAATAACCTAACCTATCCTAGTTTGACCCTTTGAAAGATGGATAGTGTGCAAATATAATTTGTTTAATATTATGAAACTTTCATGAAAAATACATATTTTAGCAAAAGTTACTAATTTCAATTGCACTCACCGTTCATATAATTTTAAATCAAGAGAACAAGAAATACCTATGCACATATTATCACTAGAAAGATAAAGATCTAATAAAACACAAATTGACATATGCACGTTATATCAGTGGCGACGAACCTTTTTTTTTGTTCATTCTTGTGCCAACACAACACAAGTACGTCATTGTACGTGTTATAAAATTAACAAAATCGTGTCCTCGCTTTTGAGATTACTCAATGAGATGATTGAACCAATTCATGCACCCTGAGGTGCAGCAAAATAGTCATGCACATCCGCCAATGCACTTCTTATGCGTCGCATTGTCAATTGTGCATGTCCTTTATGTAATGTGATTTGGTAAACAAGGATATATATTTGTGTTTTCATTCAGCATTTAGATGATCGATTCATTGAGAACTAGATCGAATTTATTAAAATTGAAGTAAATCGTATCGATTGGGTCTAATTAGAGAAAATGGCACTTGAGGAACAGATCATTGTCATAACTTAACATAAAACCTAGCTCAACCTAATCTATCCCAACTCGTTGAGTGTCTTACCAATGGTCTTACACAAGCACATTATAAATTGAAAAAAAAAATGCTGTCATTTTATTTTAATGCTTCATGTCCATTATTTTATATAGCTGGCTCATCATACAACCATGCTCTAGATATAACTGATTATAATTCCAATTTTCTACCGACTTTGACACAATTCACTATTTATATTTCACAATTTTCATGAATTCCCAATTACGCAAATTTGAAGCCCTAATGAGCCTTTTTATCTTCAATGACTCGCTGTAATAACTTAAATATTTGAATTGTTTTCGATGTTTTACGATCTGAGATTAGATTTTAAGTGCGTCAAACCAATTTCGAAACTAATTATGCATTCAATGAGAGAAGGCCAAAGATGATTCTAACATTTCTTTTGAACGTTTCAGATCAAATGCGTCACGAGATCGCTGAAGTGGCGCGTTGGGAAATCTTCAGAATCACGTCTATCCAAACATCGTTATCATCATGAAGAATATCCTCGGTCTGATCGTCATAGATCTTCCGACGTGATCGTTGAAGATCGACATCCTCACCAAGAAGTTCGTCTGTGCCTATAGTCGAATATTTCTATTCTGATCTGACTGATATTTTAGTGAATAGTGATATTTTTTCATATATCTGAAAACATTTTATTTATTTTGATAAGTCTTATTTTATCGTATTGTGATATTTTTCGAAGATCTGAAAAAGCCTTATAGTATAAAAAGCTTTAATAGTTAAATTTTGCACTAAAGATTAATTAGTACGTAGTACGAGTTATTTATTTTTTGAAGCATTGTGATAAACTAGTTTCTCTCTTTATCTCTCAGTATTGTGATTAGTTCAGTTTTTTTTTTATAATAGTTATAATTTCGTATCAAAATGGCAAGTCGTTCATTATCACTGTCATACAGTGCTAATCAAAAAGATGCCACATTATTGTTCCCGAGTAGACGGAAGACTATGATGCTGCTGGCCAGCGTTATTCCGTTTGTTTTGTTCTTGGTTTTGGTACCAGGAGTTCTAGGAGAAGACAGAAATCATTTGCCTCCTACATGTGATAGGTACTTATTCACATATTGTTTTGATTACGATTCCTAAATTAAATTACAATAATTCATAAATTTTTAAACTTTTAGTTTAATTTATTGCCACGGACCTTTAATAGATACAGTTCAAATGGCAGGCATATTCCGAGATTCGAAAACGTTTGTCGATAAGAAATTGAAACAACCACCTGCTGCAACACTTCACATGTTTGAATTGATGATGAATAGAACTGCTGGTTCACCATCTAGATCTGATATCGAACAATTTGTATCTGATAATTTTGATCCTGAAGGATCTGAATTTGAAGATTGGGTACCGAGCGATTGGAGACAAAAACCATGTAATAATATATCAGCTAAACAAAATATTATTTCACATTTCTTTTGTATTTAAGGTAATAATTCTTTGTTTGCTTATTTGCAGCATTTTTAAATCGAATTCATGATCCATCCTTTCGACAGTGGGCCAGTGAACTGCACAGATTATGGCTTCAGTTAGGTCGCAAAATGAGATCACAGGTTCGTGAGAACCCGGATTTGTATTCTATTATGTACGTTGAAAATCCTGTCATTGTACCAGGTATGATTTTGTTATTAATATTTAGAATCATTTACTATATAACGTTCTACCTTCAAAATAATAAATATATTTTTGTAATTATAGGAGGGCGCTTTAGAGAATTTTATTATTGGGATTCATATTGGATCATAAAAGGCTTATTACTTTCTGAAATGCGACATACCGTAAAAGGTATGTTATCTAACTTTTTATCTATTATCGAAAGTAATGGTCATATTCCGAATGGTGGGCGAATTTACTACAAGATGAGGTATGCATTTTCATAATAATATACCTACTTTTAAAAAATATATAAATAATTACAATTTAATCATTTTGTAGATCTCAACCTCCTATGCTTGTACCTATGATGAAGACTTATATCGATGAAACAGGAGACATAGAGTTTCTCAAAAAATCAGTTGGCACAATGGAAAAAGAATTCAGATTCTGGATGACCAATCACACAATAAATGTTCAACGTGATGGCATTAATTATAGAGTTGCACATTATGCAGACGGTTCCAAAGGACCTCGACCTGAAAGTTACAGAGAAGACATCGAAAGTGCAAGATTTTTTGACACCGTTGATAAAAAAGAAGGATATTATGCTGAACTGAAAGCTGCAGCTGAATCTGGATGGGATTTCTCCACCAGGTGGTTCATACTCAACGGAACCAACAAAGGAAATTTAACAAATCTTATGACTCGTTCGATTATTCCTGTCGATTTGAACGCTTTAGTTTGTTGGAATGCTCAACTGCTGGGTGAGTTCTTTGGCATGCTCGGCGATCAAATAAAAGCTAATCAATATAAAGACATCGCTAACGAATGGATGGAAGCCATTGACAAGGTATTAACTTATACGGATTTATTTTGAATAACTATTCCTGGTCTGTGTTTATTTTGATAAAGTTTTTTCTCTACATAGGTATTGTGGCATGAAGAAGTAGGTATCTGGTTAGACTATGATATTCACAATGGAAAAAGAAGAGATTACTTTTATCCATCAAATATTGCACCTTTATGGACTGGAAGTTACGATCAAGGAAAAAAAGAATATTACCTCAGTAGAATATTGAAATACCTAGACAACACTAAAGTACATAATTTCCTTTAAATCTAATTACATTACACATTCGACATATTTTATCATTGTTTGAATATTATTTTTATTAGATTGATAATTATGCCGGTGGCTTACCGACAAGTCTTGAACACTCTGGTGAACAATGGGATTATCCAAACGCATGGCCTCCCTTGCAGCATATTGTTATTTCTGGATTGAAATCTGCAGGCGTTCCAGCTGCCACAAGATTAGCATACGAATGGGCTTCCAGGTGGTTGAGATCGAATTATATGGCGTGGAAAGATACACACTCGATGTTTGAAAAGGTAAAGCCAATCTTAATTTTATTTTATAGTAATTCATGTAATCAAAATTATAATTTGCATAAAAACTGATAGTTAAAACAAAATTTTGTACAAAGATTTGACATTAATTTTTAGTATAATGACATCTGACGGTGTCGCTCAAACTATTTTCGAATTTTATTTAATGCGCTTACGTTTGTAATAATTTCAGATAACTTTATTTATTTGTTTTAAATTATCGTTAATCGATATAAATTCACTAAATTGAATTTTCGTACATTTGAAAAAAAATAAAATTGGTTGTTAGGCTGTTCGGTAGATGTCGTTGTTATATTGAAATCTAGCCGACATGTATATGTACCAAAGGCTATAAGTAATTGACAAAACGCTAGCGATGTTACTCTGGTTTCCCTTCAAAACGTATAAATCTTTCGCCTTTTACTAAAGATTTCCGTGGAGGGGAACACTCTAATGAGTCTATAGACAATTTTTTGATTCCTACCTTTTGGTAGGACCTTAAACTCTTCACTAAACCCATATATCAATAAGATACGATTGAATATTAACAGAATGATGTTATTGTGTCCGTCAATATCACCTCATCTCTATGATGTTTTCATGTATCAGTACTCATCTTGATGTTATGACGCCGTATACTTGTCATTGTTACATTTTTATGTCTGTATTGTTTATATCTTCATTCATAATTCTGTTAAACTGCACTATTTGTCTTGAATTTCCAAATTGACATTTCAAGACCTCAAATTTCCAACTTTGTGACTTCAATAGGGATGGAATTTTTTAATTTTAACATTTCTTTCTTGTATCAATCCAATGATTCTGTAAAATTTACATTTTTATGTAATTTGTATTGATTCCTCAAAATAAGAATGTAGTGGAGTTTGAATGTTATTTTTCAATTCTTCAGTATGATGCGACAATCGCTGGAGGATATGGAGGTGGAGGAGAATATGAAGTGCAACTAGGGTTCGGTTGGTCTAACAGCGTCATCATGGATCTACTCGATATGTACGGAGACGAACTCACTGCAGTTGACGAATTCGACACCGCATCGAGCGACGATTCTAGTATGGATGAAGAAACTAATGCATCGACGGTTCGATTGTCAGGAGTAAGCAGCGTAATTACCGGAGTATTAGTGCTTGTTGCATCTATTGCAGCCGGCATGCTAGGGTGAGGTAATAAACTTTTTCTCCATCACCGATAATTATGATTATTCAAGATAAATTGTTATTTCTAATTGGATATTTTTTTCATTGTTTCAGATTTTCTTTACATTCCTTGAATAAATACATATATCGTGTATAAGTGTATAGGGATTAATGAGAAAAAATGTTCAAATTAATGAAACGTAATGAACATAGTAATGATGATGTTGACTAAGGAAACGAATAATGATCTTCATAATGGTCAAATTCAATTGTGATATGGTTGAAATATTTTGTTGAATTTATTTGTACAGTTTGTAGTTTTATGTGGTACATATGAAATATGCATTTAAGAGTTGAGGTATTGGCGAAACAGGACAATCATTATTTTCAGTTATTATTTATTTAGATGAAGTCCTTATATTTATTTATTTTATTAATCATAAGTGCTTTTTTACTGCATGGAGAGTAGATGCTTTTGTAGAGAATGATAACTTGCAATAACTATACTAAATACATTTTCAATGCATGTTTCTAACTTTCAAAAATAAGTTATTTTGTATATGATACATATTTTACTTAAGTGTACCAACAATAACTGATCCATCCTGACTACATAGAAATTGCTTTTAATGAATTTAAATACTAACTCGTTCAATTAGAAAGAAGTTATTGTTTTCCAATGAAGTAGATTATTCCAATATAATGTGCTTTTATTATTTTGTTATCAGATATACATTCAATTGAATGTTTAATGCGTGATAAGCTTTATATAAATGAATCTATTATTTGCATAAATTTTAACTTATTCTACACATACCTATTTCATTAAAAATATATTTCTATGAAATTGTTGGAGATCTAGATACACATTAAAAAACCTGTATCTCTATTTTATATGAAAAAATTATATACCTACGTTGTTGCCAATATCAGTCGTCTAAATACACACGTAAATAAAAAAATGCTTTATTTTGAACTAACATGTATTCAAAGTCTTGAATCATTTGATTTCCATGTAAATGAATTAATTGTTTTAGTTTAAGTTGTAACAATACATGTAATATAAAGCTTTGTTTTTTTTTTAATAAATCCTTCTCTACCTTCCTTACCTTTTTGTTATTATTTTCCTATATTAGTTTAATACATAGTTGATTATTTTTAATAAGCATGAAAATGTATGTTTAATAAAACCCTACCACATTAACAATTCCACAGATTATTAAACTTGAAAAGATGAGTAGCATAAATTAAGGTTTTTACACTTAAATTTATTTAATTTTCAGAATCCTGAAATATCGTAAGAACATCCCAAAGAAAAGCTATGGTCCTGATAGTGTACATTTGCTACGCAACGGAAACAGAAGACCCTACACAGAACTTCAGAGCATGTCCAACCGATAATGAAATATTCACTTTCATTATAATCAAAGTGAAATGAATCACTTTATAGCTACCTCTGAAAATATATTTAATTTTTACCAATTGCTCATCTGAATCAAACTTTTGATAGTCGATTCATTGTTGAATTATTTTAATTGTGTATGTTGAGATTATAGACTTTTTCCTTTTGGATATTACACACATAGTTTTCATGTTTCATTGCTTCTAGGTATTAGCATATGATTGCTCAAATTTAGTTAATTATTCGTTTCAATCATAAGATGTTTTATCTGAAAAATGGTTATTTTATTTGAAAGACGCTTTTTTATGAACGATCTTCAAATATCATAATTAAACCTTGTAGTAATAATTTTGAAAAATTATTATGAGCGTTGACGAATCTATTTTATGGAATAATGCTTACAAATACTTACAGAAATTGAACTATCCTTGCTTCTTGACAGGAGGCCAATTTATTAAGGACTGGTTTTTTCACCTAACTATAGTTTGTGATGTTTTTCTTTTTTCTATAGAATTTAACAGTTGTCATGACATATTTGCAAACTCACAGCATCAAATTCTATAGAAAAAAAACGCAAGTTAACTAACACGAGTGTTAATAACGAGTGAAGAGACCCGCCCTGATATTTAAAAAGTTAAACGTTACTTTTATGTTTCTATTTATTCAACAATGAAATTGTAAATTTGCTTATGAGGTTAGTACCAAACAAAACTGAAATATGAATACATATACATGACAATAAACCATTTCACTATTAAAATTGTTATTACCTATCCTCTTAAATGAAAAAACTGTAATGAAAACGCCTATTTCGATCATTCTTCCAAAATGAAAAATGTCACTCATATAATATAATATAATAAAATCTTATCGAATCGTTTCTTAAACAAGTAAATTCGTGGTTCTATAGCAAAGATGTTTTGACTGGCTCTGATTGATCACTCGATATATAAGATAAATGAAACTGCAAAATGAGAGCAAATATATATATTTTATATTATTTAAATTCTATATATATAAAAAAAATATGTGTACAAAGTCGAAATAATTACATAATTATAAATTTCTACATAAAATATCACTTAAGGAAATTAAAAATGTATGAAGAAAGAAATTTGAATTCGTTCATACAAAGAAAAGTCTTTTATATTTTTTAATACAACAATATTTTTACATATTTTACACAATATATATGTTCGTATCATGCACATATATATATACTATACAATCCTAGTGCATACGTGCACTGTCAAATAATTAGTTCAATAGGCCAAAACATTTAAAAACTAAATATTGTGATGTTCCAACAAATTGTCCAGTTCTTCTGAAAGAGGACAACTTGTACAGAATCATCATATATTATTTTTATTTATTTATATACGATTATCGAATATTCAATATGTACTCGAAAGAGAGCCATTGAACTAGTAAATCAAAATGAACCAATTTCGGTTTCACATTTTAATTCGATTTATAAAAAAAAATATACACAAACAATTCCTTCATCGTTATGCATTTAAAATTCTCTATGTGCTTTATGCAAGATATAATGAGGATTAAAATTTTCATTTATTTATAACATTTTACAAGTTGTCAAATTAGATGAATCGGTACTTTCAGAAAAATTTTGGGTTACATAACATATATTCTAATAAGGACGGATGAACCAAATATTATTTTACTAATTTGTACGAAGTTTAGTTAAAATAACATTTGTTTGATTAGAAAGCAATATTTTGTATATTTACGAAGAGTGACATGGCACATTTTTGAAATAGAAAAACAAATGAAAAATTATATGAAATAAGAACAACACCTTTTTCATAATGATTTGAATGAGTCTTATGAAAGTAGTCAAATGAAAATTGTATGAAATATTTATGAAACAGTTTTACTATAATAAAATTAAAGGCAATATATTTGGCATCTACACAATATTCTGTTTAAATCGTAATTTAAATTGTGTAATTTGGCACTATAAATATTTTTATTTTCATAGGTGCATATTAAAATTGGATAAAAACTATAATATATAAGAGATTTTTTTTGTTAAATCATACAAATTCAATACACATTTCAAATGCTGCAATACGTTATTTTCTATAATAATATAATATACATACATATTGTTTACCATATTAGTCAATATAAAATGTAACGCTATTTTCATCATAAGAATAATTTCCAATCATTTTTTACCAGTCCATTGTGAAAAGAAAAATGATAAATGGAACATTAAAAATCACAGAAATGAAAAAGTTTGAACAAATTGACTTCAATATAACTGCATATTTGAATTGAAAGATAAAATATATCGAATACAACAAATACAATACAAATTGAGGTAGTTATTTTATAAGAGTTCTGGTATGGCACAATACGATTTTAACTGAAAACAGATAATCTGGGAGCTTGAGGATTATTAAATGAAAACTTTAAACTTTCATGGACTGGTCCTTTGAAACATTGACACATTTCATCAAACAGTCTTTAGATATATATAAATAAATATATCTAATGTGTATACATATATAATTGTGTAGACAAATACACAAATCGTAACAGTAGTATGTGGACATATATAGAATAGCATTGTGCGAAAGTATATACATTTTAATGATAATACAAGTCTTTTTTCTAAACCAATCATTTGAATAATATATATTTTATATGAACAATATTTCAGTGTTAAATATCTATTTTCATTTATAACCAGAGTGTAATTTTAGTCATATAATAATTGAATTTTGTAAATAAATATATATGTATAATATGTTTCTGACTAGCAAATACATTTTGTTTCAGTACTGACATGTAATTAATATACTAACACGTATTTTGAAGATCTTATTTACATTAACTAAAATTACACTTGGATATTAATGGTTTCAACATTTTTAACAATCTTAATCATTATGACCTTACTAACTGTTTGTATAATTATTATATGTTTTAATAATTATATATATTTTTTGATATACATATATTAAGTATCAATATATTGTTGAATTTCAATAACATTTATATGAAATCAAAAATGAAAACCTAAGTTTAGTCTTTATGTCATTTACAGCAATTCAAACATCATATGCGTTTTGATTATTGTAAAAGGTAGCAAACTATGATAAGTTAAAAGTGTTTTTGAATTAATCAAACGTTCATACAATAGAAAACATGAAAGATGAAAAATATGCATAGATTGGAGGTTAAGAATGAATTAGAAAAAGCTACACTTCATATCGTCCCATATTCACAAATCACAATAATAATTGGATACAAATCCCAAATGCAAAATATATATATCACGTTTACAATGGCAAGTACGTATTTTAAAAATTATTTATGCATTCAGAAAACGATTAATAAATGCAATGTTATTTTTTCTTAAAATTACAAAACAGGTAGTTAGTTCCATAAGCTCCATCAATTTCAATTCGAATAAATGTCAATCGTCAAAGACATACTCTCATCAATGCTCATTTTTAGTTAAATACATACATAAATTAATCTTACACATAAGTTTTCACACACTCTATTTTACAAGACAAACATTCTCACCAATCACGCATCAATATGAATATTGTATATAAACATTTACGAATAAGTTATATCACTTTAATAGTTTTAAAAGTTTGGCCACACTCAAACTGTGGATCAAGCTGCTACATATATATATTGTAAATTGCGAACATATATACTAGATCGGTCTTAAATGTTAATAATACTATAAGGTTCAAAATCTCTAGACGAGGTCTTCGTCAGAGTATATCGCCTCGGATCAGAAATCCAGCTCTCCGTAGCTGGACGTGGGTGAGGATCAAGTCTGTCCATCCTCTAATGGCCTGAATCGCACAAAACCGTCTTGCGCGACCAACATACTATTACCTCCCCGATCATCTGTCTCTGCTTGTTGTTCTCCGTTTAAATAGTTTTGTTGTTCAAATCCAGGACCTCTATTTTGATTTTGACTATTCATTGCAGACGTGAACGTACGTTCTACAGGATTTTCTGAAAATCCATACACGTCTGTAGATTTTGGCCTATCTTGAACCGTAGCAAATACATTGTTTATATTCTTTCCACGTTTTTGAGATCCACTAGAATTGATTAAAGATGAAGTTGGGGAATTTGTATTTCTAGCTCTACGCTGCGAATCTCTACAACCTCCTGATGGATCATAATAATTTCTAATTGGATTTAATGTTTGTATTCCAGATGCATGAAACGATCCATTGTCAGAAGGATAGTTGAAATCATTTGATTCGTTTGCATGCGGATGATAATGTCGATTGTTTGAATCATATCCCATACCGCCAAGAGTCATGCAGTTCTGTTGGTTTTTCTGATTAGCGACTTGTTTATTTCTATGTTTCTTTCTAGGATTACTCAAATTATGACCACTATTATTCCTTGATGATAATCTATCAAAAGATAGATTCTTAAAATTGTTTTGGGAACCTCGCACTGAACCACCATTACCACAATATGCGGAATTATTTTTATGATTCGTATCTCTAATGAAGTCAGAATTATTACCATACTGTATGACATTATATTCATGATCTATTGGATTGTTCCCATCCATATTTTGTATAACTGGTTCACAATTTGAATAATGTTCATCTGAAGCTGATATATTGTCCATATATACTTGTAAATTATTATGGTGGCTTTTAATCAGATGATTTGATGCACTTTGGCTT
This sequence comes from Cheumatopsyche charites, assembly GCA_024721215.1. Taxonomy (NCBI): domain Eukaryota; kingdom Metazoa; phylum Arthropoda; class Insecta; order Trichoptera; family Hydropsychidae; genus Cheumatopsyche; species Cheumatopsyche charites. Next base: position 7,519,878 of record CM045576.1, on the reverse strand, counting down.
GAAGTCGCGTTGCTAGATTCAGTAGAACTACTATGAGCTGCATTTGCGATAGAACTGCGTCCAGAATAATTTTCAGTTATTGAATTGTTGTCGCAATTAACACCCAAGGCTACTTGAAATCTTTGAGCTTCGATACTATTAGTACAAAATTGATCTGCAGGTCCTTGCATATGAGGAGCTAATACTCCAACATCATAAATCGGTTTGCCAGTTCTCAAAGTGTAAGTATGGAGGTTTGTATTTGTATTGCAGACCGTAGGATAGTCAGATTCAAATTGTTCATTGCTCGAGCTTGTTGTACAAGGAAAGATTCCCAATCCTGGGATTTTATGTCCGTCACTTTTTTCGTGTTGTAAGCTAGCACCAATGCTAACTTTCAAGCTTATCACCCAAATTATGAGTATCACAATACTTATTTCAATCACGCGCAATGAAAACTGATAGCCCCATTGCAGCCAGTTGAACTTAGTCATATTAACTTGGATATTTATTCCAAAAATGCCATATATTTGAAGAAGAGCGAGCAATACGAATAACATAGCAGTAGCCAAATTGATGTGGATTGCTTGGTATAGATTTTGAAATCCCTGAATGTAAGAATGAGATTTCTTTTGTAAAACTTTCTTGAGAATTTTGTACACATACAAATATATAATACCAAGCAATAGACAAACAACAACATATATTATTTGACAAACGAGACTCATTACCTTACGTTCCATATTATCCGCATAAATGGGATTCATATTTTCAACTACATGCAAAACAATGCAAAATATCAAATGCAAACATCCTCCTATGATTATCGTTCTTGGCCTGACAATGAAATCATAACAACTATTTTTCAAATTGATACTATTGACAAGTAAGAACAAAATTGATGCAGCGAATGCAATACTGAGAAATATATCAGGAACATGAAGCAATATTTCACTCAAAAATATAGGAAGTGAATTATTTATGTTGTATGGATCATAGCACATGTAAAATATTCTCATTAAACAAACTAATACCAGTATAAGGTGGAGAATTATAAAATAGTACTGAGTAAATAAATGGGTAAACTTATTATAATAAAATATTTTAAATATAGAATAAACGGCCAATATAGTGAATATTGCAGTAGCGAAATAAATGTGCAGATTCCATGCTATCGGCCATGTTATTCCAGATCCTTGATGACGTTGTAGCACCGAACCACCATTTTTAGTTTTGGTTGAACTTTTTCCATCATCTTTATTGTAAATAGCTGAGTTGAGTAGTCTTTCAGTTGAAGATTCCACATCTTTATGAATGAAAGTTGTCAAAGTAGCGCCATTTTGGTCAGAATTCAACTTTGATCCTGCTTCTATGGAGTTTCCATCATCGTTATTGTCTGAATTTTTGTTTGTTGCAAACTGCAGATTCCTTCTAGTATTGGATTCACCATTGGTATCAATTATTAAAGGTCTATCTAAATTTCCCATTTCTGGTCCCATGACTGGAAGAGCTGAACCTTCGGTAGACGAATCTTTATCTGAATTTGATTTATCTAATCCTTTGTATACAGGTCGTGATCCAGAGTTTCCAGAGCTAGGAGCAGATTGGTTTTGTTGACTGCTGTCAGATCGCGAAAAATCAGAACCTTGAGGATTCACAGGTGGCTTTGCCGTCACTGTTCGTAAGAGAACATCTGGTATCTCTTCTTTGCGACCATTAGATCCTGACAATATTCTTGAAATGGTTGGTATATTTAACGTATTGGGAACATAGTCTGTGAAATTAGCTTGTTCTGGAGAACTAATAGCACCTTGTGAATGAAGGTCGTCGATGGATATTCCAGTTGAATCCAGTCGTCCATCATTGGCCTGAAAATGAAATAAAATCATTTTGATGTACAATATACACACAAGTGAAATTGATAAATATAGGAATATCAATCAATTACAAAACAATATGAACTGAATAAATATTAAAAAAATATTTTCAATGAAAATTAATCTCACCTTTTGACTCGGTGTATTGAGGGCTTTCTTCTTTTGGTGCGAATCTCCTAAGATTGGAGGTTGTGGTTCTTGTGAAGACTGAGAATTCTGAAATTTAAAATTAATCGAAATTGAGACATCAATCAATTTGAAAATGTAAATACATTACTATATTATTTTTACCTGTCCAGGGCGAATAGGGATTCTTTCATGACCAGGAACCAAGGATGGAGGAGGTATAGGTCGACGATTGAGATAGTTTCCACTTTCAGCATTAGTACCTGCAAAATGTTACAAAAATTATTGATTTGATATGATAAAATTATAACAATATATAAGGAAATATATTAACCTCTTAGCGTTGGTTTGTCAAGAAATGGATTATGATATTTCTCAGGACGTGCTGGTGGTGTAATAACTGAACGTGAAGGAGGGGCATAGGACGGAGGTGCTCCAGCACCGGATAGTATAGATGCACCATGATGTGATGGTAATCTGTAATAGAATAATAAAAAAAACGTTAACAATGAAAAATATTAACAATAGTTATTTTAAGATAATCTAAATTGAATGTGTCGATTGTTGAGTTGAAATCTTTTGTGTTTGAGGATATGTGAAAGGTGATGTCATCGGTTCAAGGTGTATTTAAAGTGCAATAATGTAAACGAATTTGCAACAAGTTTGAGAATGCAGTTAACCTTCTCCTCTCCTAGTCATTCGTAAATTTATAAATGGACGAGAAAAAAATTGTACATGCGAAAATCGCGAAATAAAAAGCGTATATATTCAGAAACGTACTGAAAAGCTTTCAACTGTCGAAACATGTTAAGCAACTTTTGTTCATGACATTCGCAAAATAAAACTTTGCCCGTATCACGTTTTACTACGAAATAATAAAAAAACTCACACACGTGGACTAAATCGAATTTTCGTTTACGCAAATAGCGAAAATAAAAACGTTCACGACTCCCAAAACAACCACCGATGATGATCATAACCATTGGGACCATATGGATTTTACGTATCATCAAAAAAGTATTTTATCGAAGAAAGGTGTACAAAATCCAATATACATATTAAATCCTAAAATCTACATTCGCTTAATACATTTTCGAAGCAAGATCGTTCAGAATTTTTTCAAAGGCTCACTTTAATTATTTTTGCTTCAAAACGAATTTTTAATTAAAGTTAATATTGATTTTATTTGAAATTCAATGCCTGAAGCGAAGTGATTTTAAACTACATTTTTTAATCACTCAATTTTTTAGCAAAGACAAAAAGTACATTTCAATATTGAAAAATTATATTTATGAAAAAAAATCATAAAGTTGAAGCAATTGCTATTTCAATACGCTCACCGTTGCAGAACCTCAACTGTCATTTTCACGAGTGAGTACTTTACACACATTTTCAAAGCGAAATACATACTTTCAACAAGCAACGATTCATCCCCATACCATACACATGCACACTTTATAAATCGCAAAAAACCCTACATTAACTTTTCTACCTTTTTACAGCCACTAAGCATATTAAAGCACAAGAAAAATATGCGAAGCACCAAAATATGTACACCCTATCGTTCGACCATTAACCGAAAATTCGGTTAATAAAATATATTAATTAATTTTCATAAATATTTTATATAAAATTCTTCGATGTAATTTTATTTTCAGGGATCAGGGTTTTGAAACATATGCCGTTTCAAGTTACTCTACTTCAGATTTTCATCGTGAAAGTAGACATAATAAGAATCAAATGTGTTTAATTTTTATATAGGAGTTCGTTTCAAGTACATATTATACTTTAAATTGTATTTAAGGCGAATATATTCATGACAGAAGTGAGTCAAAATATTCGATTTGAAATTGTTAAAATTTTTGTATCATACATAGCAAATTTGAAGCAAAGTAGTTCGAAAAGGTTTTGGTTGAGGTCCGGTTCCTGGTCAGAATAGTAAAAAGGTGATACGTACACACTATCTAAAATCAAGATTTTTAATTATTTCTAAATAAACCATTGAAAATATTAGTTCAACACTTTCCGCAAATTTCCCGAAATCCCTCTCGCAACAACCAAAGGCTCAAAATACCCACTATAATTAACATCACCCTCGAGCATCTAATTAGGGCTCCGCGGACTATCGCGACCCAGTCCCCCCACAAACCGCCCACCACACTAGAAAAAACCCACGAAAAAAAGCAAACCATATATTATACATATAAAACAATCGACAATCGAAAACGAAAAAAACCGACCAAACACCGAATATGCGGAAGGGCTGACTCGACAGAAGCGCGAGTTTTCCCGCCCCGAGGGCGAAGTTTGGGCAATTACACATTATCACACATTCCGCACCTCGGAGAGAACAGATTGGCGAAATTTCGGGGCTTGCTTATCGACGTATCTCCCCGGTGTGTGGCGGAGGACGATGTTGTGGAAGTTTCAGACGAGGTCCGGAAGGAAGGGTGGATGGGATGTTGACCAATCGATCGGAGGATTGTCGAGATTGTGTGTATTATATGTGCGTGGGGTATTATTATGGCCTCTCCTCTTGGGGCGTTTATGTCGTTAATTATTATCGGTGTTTGGGAGGTTTTAGTTTGAGCTTGATTGGTGACTTGATTGATGTGTTATATGTGTTTATGTTTAGGTAGTGGTGATGATGGTAGAATATTGACATGACACTTGAAGGATTAGGTTATGATGATAAAGACTTGTGCAGTACAAATGTAATGAATGTGAATCTGTTTTGATGTCAAAAATAGATGTAGTCAGAACGAGTGTCGTGTCGACAATCTGCTCCTTAAGTGCCGTGAAAATAACAATAAATACCGTGGTTTGTGGTAAGTCGGGTTGTTGTTCGTCTTCAGGATGTCCGCGTTCGGCATTGACGTGGGAAGCGCGTGGTCCTTCTCCAGTTCAGCTTCGTATCCTTCCAAAGGTATGTGTTTTCCAATCATGGTATCTAAAATGAAAAAAAAAAGAGCAAAATTATTATATAGTCGGTAATATAATGTTTCGTGTGATTATAATGAATACGCGAAGGCCGTTTGCGATATATGCACGGACCGTGAAACATATTGGGGAAGAAGTCATTAAATGACGAAGCTTTTATTTCAATGTATTAATGCCGCATCATCCTTATTACAATTTACGACTTTTACCCCTCTATCTAACTTACATACATGGAAGCGTTTACACGCATGCTCGCATACGTATAAAATCTTTAACCCACTTTCGGAAGATCAAAGACGTTAAATTTTGGCACGCTAAGGAATTCGTAGAAAATTAGAAGCAAAAATTTCAGATTCCGAAATTGGAATTCCTAATTTCTGATACTTTTCGAATCACTGACGCGGACACGATCATCGGCCCTTCAGCTACTACAACGTACTCCACTTTCGATTTCAATAAAACGCCCCTTTTCCAAAACAAAAGCACACACATTCAAGAAACACAATTTCAGCGAAATGAAGAAGCGCGTTGATTAACGCAACCGCATTAAATCTCACACCTCGACGCGAAAATGAAAAATATCCACTATCAACCATTCGACGAATTTCCAACGTCCGCACGTAGGTATATAAAATGCGAGTCCGTGGGCCCGGAAAATTTATGTCGCCCGAAAAAGCGAATGAATTAACGCGCATTTGAATTTAAAATGTCTATGAAAAGTTGTAAATTTTCCCGCTCGAAAGAGCACCTCGCTCGCTGTAAAAAAAATGTATAAAAAAGATTGCGATACTCTCGAATAATGGGTACACACGCTGCGTACGTACAATGGCCATCGCGCGCGTTTATATGTAGGCAATGTGCGCGATTCAATATCTTTATCGTTTCGAAAGCGGAGTTAAGAGATTCCGGCGAACCGTAAAAAGGTCTGATTTTGACGTAAAAAAGTAATATGACAGCAAAAAGCTCGCCTACTAACATCGGCCGCAGACGGAGATGGTAAAAACCGAAGAGTTGCGCGAATAGAAGACGATTTATGCAAAGTGAAGTGTAATCCCATCGATCAGACGAGTGCCGCGAGCGTACGCAAATCATTTCATTTCGATATTCGATCGTAATGGAGTTTGAAACGTGTCGAAAGATATTTCGTATCGTATAATGTGAGATTTTAACGTTTGACTAGACTAGAGTAATTGAAAGCGCATCTCGAGTTTTTTGACGTCGCACTCCATAAACATTGAATCTCGACCGAAGTTCTCTTTTATTAAAGACGTCTCCGGGTTAATTAAAAGTAGCATTCTCGACTTCGCAAACTTTCCGAGAACGAGAATGGGTATAAGACAGAATTAAAAAAAAAAGTCAAACCACGGTGACATTATTATTCACACATTATCATTCAGGCCACGTTCTGATTACAAATTCCAACGACTCTCAAATTAACTCTTGGAAATAAGACGGAACGAAGGAGACAATCGAGCGACTGCACCTCGTCGATGAAAAATTCACTAGCTTCTATATTTCATATTGAAATATAATACAAGGTCGGAAACTATTTAATTAACTTAATTCACATTAAGCAAAATGAGATAGGAAACAAAGCATCCTCCAGAGACGTTTCGAACGTCGGAAAGTTTTGATATATTCCACTGTGAAAATCTTAACATATCGCTATATAATTGAACATCTCAAGAATCCTACAACGAAGCAAATTAATATCAAAAAATATAAATAAAAAATCCAAATAACAAACGACCCTCGACTCGAACATAGAGAGCGACATTCAAAACGTACGACACTCGAGCACCGTAGTACGTACATCGAAAGACACGTAAAAAGGCCACTTTAATACATGCAACACGTACAACACTACGCACTTCTGCAAAAGAGAGTGAAGGGGGTACGCGATGGCCACATTTAAAATTCAACGGACCGATCCGGTCAAGTGGCCCCGGACCCTTTCTGGGGGGCGGTTTAGGGGGTGTGTTTACGCCCTCGTACCCCCGAATGTGAAGTGGGGTAAAAAGCGAGGGTTGTTAGGTCGCTAATGGCCAGAACGCATTTATTTTGGCTTGTTTACTGCGGCGACGCGCGAAAATATCGCGACGACATGGAGATTTTTCAGAGGCGCTGTTCGGACGTTGGGCGGGATGCGGGTTTTGTTCGGGGTTAAGTCGAGGTTTTGTTCGGATGATGGAAGGCGGGTGTTTTTCGGTTTGAGTGGAAGTTCAGTTAAAGAACGTCTTGTGTAACGAGTGATTCGTATAAAGTTCTCTATAGCAGATTCGTTTTAGCTTAAGTTTAAAAAAAAAATGTGTTTGTATTGTTCATTTGAATAGAAAATCTTTTTTTTTTTACTTATCATGAGCTTTCGTACGATAAATCGTATATGTGTATGGAGGTTTTAATAAAATGTTAAAAAGTAATCAAGAAATTCGAAAATATTGTTTCGTTTAACAAGTGTTTTGCATTACGAGTAAGTTTCAGAAAGAATTATGCTCGTTAATGCGAGGTTTCAGGGTGTTTTCAGTTCCTTGTGTTCAAATTTAGACTATCGTTTAAATTTTGTGATGACCCCATAAATGAGATATTTTGGGAAGATAGTATAAGCATCGAGGCTCAATTTTTCTATTATGTATACAACTACTTAAGAATGTGTTCACTTTTTTCTATAGAATTAATTCCAACTAATTAATATCAAATGAACGAAAGTATTTACTTAAAAAAAAAAACAATATTGTATTTCATAATTTTCTATTGAAAATTTGTATAGAATTGTATTTTTCAGCTATGAAATTATATGTTAATGTGTAAAACGAAAAAGCAGCGCAATCTAAGCTCATTTTTTTAACCAAATAGTGTCCACGCGAGCCAAAAGTCTGCGGGACTGGTTCGAAATTGGCTCTGCAGACAAACGGGGATTTAAGGAAATTTAGTGAGGTGGTGAGGCTATATGCGGTGGATGTAAAATCTAAGCGTTACGATAATGCCCGCGAAGATCTTTATGGATATCGTCGGACGTTTTGCGTTGAAATTTTCATGTGATGCTCGTTAAAATGAGCGTGCGAAAATTTCGCATGCGTTTTATGGAACGAGTATAATATCGAGTGTAATGTACGGCAGTCCGCGGATTCAATCGGACTGTCGAGTGTGTGTATTGCGCGAATTAATACGATTCAATACGATGGTTTGGATCGTTGGAAATTTTATTGTTCTGCGGAAAGAGGATTTAAAGCTTTTTAATGGAGACCGCAATCGTTTTAAAAACGCCGAATATATTTTTCACACAATAAAATGGACGTTTAGAAACAATGCGAAAATAATTAAATAAATATTGTAGAGTCGAACGTTCGTTATTTTTTGAGATAACGCAAAAAAAATACAACTAATAAAAACCGACGCATCATTATTATCGAATGTAACTCAACGTTCAAATATTGACCTTTCAGTGCGAAAAATCCGATTGCGCGACACAATACAACACCGCAACGAAACAACGTCGCCGAACAAAACAAACTTTCCCGACCGTAATAAGTTATATCGCCCATCATAACGGAACAATATCGTTCCTCGAAAGCGTCAAAAGTTAAAAATCTCGAAAGCGGTTAATTTGACCCGAAAGTTGGCGACGCGACTCGTCCACATCCCGAATAATAACGACATCGATCGTCATATTTCATGCGAAACTATCGCCGGTATGAGGGAGTTTCAGACCTTCGACCCCCCGGGTACCTGGGGTACGAAATTGTGGGGGCGTAATACAATTTGAATTTTATCCGCATTCTTCGATTTTCAACTAAATCGAGGGGCGCAAGTGTGCGGAATTGCGAGCGAAAGCAGAATGCGCTCGGATCCCTTTTGCGAGATGCAACTTGTGGGTAAATTGCGTTTTGAATTGTTATATTCGATTGAATTCGTCGATTGATATATTTTTATAATGCGTGTATTGTTTTTATCGCAGTGTTACACAGTTTTATCTCGTATTGTTTTAGTATTGCTCTAGATAAATATGAATATTCAATGCTGACATGATGAACTTGTTTAAAAAAAATATAGTATTTTTTTGTTTTAAAATAATAATACATATAATCAAGTCAAACAGACGATACACTCGCTTAATCAAATACGCTCGACAACCGAGTATGTAATGTGTACACACTTCAATTCAATATGACATACACACATATATTTATGACATATTATAACAGCACTCGACTGAGAAGTATGCCACTTTGCACCCTTCGTATTTTAGCGCTAATATGATAAATGCAATAATTAAAAAATGCCACCGATACAGCCAATTTGAATCAATTACACACTGAATAATTAAAAACTTTACATAAATTCAAACAACAATAGATTGACGATTCAATAATTTACATTAAACTCGATGTAATTTTACGACATCCGAACTTAACGATAAATTAGATACACAGTATTGATAGAATAAACTTTTCAATAGTTGTCTATAAGACGCAATTAATCTGGTTCATGATCAACCAATCTCAATTCGATATAATTGCTAATCTAACTTAATTATGATCTATGTATTGACAGTGGAATCAGAAGTACGAAACATAAAATTATACATATGAAAGAAAAAATTAGACATATCGAACACTAAATTAGACGTACGAAACATAAAATTATATACAAGAAACTTAAAATTTTCACACGAAACCTCAACCAATCCGACTTCCCAAACACGGAATAACTAATCCGCACAATCCAATCGATAAAACAAACACTCCCGGCGAAAAACAACCCTAAAAAAGCGCAATTCTCCAAACCGGACCCTCGTTCCCCTCTTTCCCATTTCGGTAGAAGAAAAGGCTAATAACCACCCACAGCACAAAGCACACCCACTCAGATCTTTTCGCATACATCGAGACCACAATCGGCATGGATATTTCATATATTATTGACGACGTGACGACTCCTGGCCCTCACCGGAGAGGGCTGATCCCGAAATAAGGGTGTTAAGCGGACGTGGGATACGCACACACGTGTCGCAGTAATAATGCAGGAAGTGTTTCCTCGAGGGTATGAGCTGGTGAGGAAGGTGGTCGGTTCGCCGCAATCGTGTCTGATTTATTGCGTGTAGCGACGACTGGAATCCGCAGTGTCTCTGCTCATATGGAAGGTCTGTTCGTCATAAAGTCGAGGTGTTTGACAAATTTGGATTTATTTCGTTTTTCGAGGACATTTTTGGTGTGTTTGTGTTAATTGAATTGGTTGATGTTTGGTGAGAAATATTGCTTAGGGATGTCGTGTGTTTTTATGTTGTGTTAGTAGTTTCCTTATGTTTGAGTTTAAATTTTTGTTGAAATTGTTAAGAATCCGAAAATATATTACAGCATGAGCATGAAGAAAAATTGTGATTCCATTTGCTTCGATAAATATTATGGAGGAAATGGAAACATCGTTTATCTCAAAGCTCATACAATAAAATTTCAAGATTATGCCAATTTTTCTTATTATACTTCTATGAAATTACATAAAAGACTATTTAGTCGCTTTTGTTTGACGTTAATGATTTCCTCAGAAAACTATAAAAAAATCAGATTCTCAGAATCGTTTTGCTATGTTTATTCAAATGATCTTATAATAAGCATTCGTAATTTTCCTCCGTAGTGTATTTTAAGTGGTTTATGATTTCAGACACTCAACAATAGACTAATATTTGGATGATTGCGGTGATGAGTAATTGCGATTCTATGATTGTTTTCATATTACACAAGTGTAGTCAATGAATCATGTGCTCATATGAGGTTTCGTATTGTGTGGTCTACCGTGCATTTCTATTGTATTATATTTCATACATATTTTCGTTGACAATTTAAAAGTCTCTTTCGCGATTTTCGATACATTTTTTTTTGAATGAAAATATCGGTTCACATGTGTACATTGCTGAGCCGTATCTCTCACTTTTGCGACTTGTGCCATTGACATAATAATGGGCGCATATGTTGAATCGTTCCCGTGTTCGTAAATATTATATAAAATTATATGAAGAGTAACGGCGAATTTTTGCGCTTCAGTGAACAAATATCGTTCTTTGTTACACTCTGATTCGCTTGTCGAAAATTCGATTCCACGAATGTACGCTTTTTATCAAAAGACCGTTTATTATTGTATAATTCTCTGAGGTTTTTTGTATGCCATCAATGATAGCTCGTGTATAGGTATATTTAATGTATTTTTTTCATTTCATCCGTTCCGCAATGTTATGAAACGAAATCAAAACGTGCTGAACACGAAACCGACGAATCAATTATAAAAATGTTAATTGATGTCTATCGAAATTATAAAGCAATCGAGAAAGAAGAGAGGAAAATAAGAAGATTTTTTCAATCAAAACGATGAGTATAATCGGGCGAAACGAGAGGAAGTAAAATACACGGCAATAAATATATTTATGAGACAATTAAAAAAAATAACGGAGATTACGAAATAAGGATATTTTATTGTCGACACAAAAGGACCATTTCTATTCACAAAGAGATGCGAAGAAAGTAAAACAGGAAAACAAAGGAAAAACACCTTTGACTCGACTGAGTTCCGCGCGCACACCGTGAAAAACGATTATGGCGCAAGCATAAAAACGATATAATGTATATTTGTCTGATGAAAAATAAAAATTCAGTTAAAAGTCTCAGACGAGGGGGGAAACGAGAAGAACCGACCGACGAATCGTGCGTTTCCAAACACAGAAAAACCCAAAGAAATACGAACCGAAAAAACCAACGGTACAAAAACGATACGCTACGAATTTGTTTAGACTCTAAAATCGTTTTGAATTCAAATCTAAACCTATAATGATGGCACGAATTCAGATAAAAACACTCTTCCGTTCATAAGATTGTGTTTATTTTCGGCACAACTACCCCCGAACTTCATCAACACACCTCGAGCACAATACATTTATCGATTTAATATTCTATTGAATTAGAGAATGCCATTCGAAAACAAGTGTTTTCAAGGGGTATTGCCACAAAAAAGCTTCATCCATCAAATAAAACTTGAATCGTGTAATAGAAGAGAGCGTTTCGAATCGGTCGTTATATTCGAGAGAAATAATGGTGAAATTTGCGACCGGAAAACAAATGTTGGGGTTGGCCGGGGTCAGCAAAAAACGATACGATTAATTATCCTGGAACCGATCGACCCTAGGCTAGGATAAAAACCCCGGGGAAACCCCCTTTCACTATTTTAAATATTCTACATGCGGAGGTACTCCCGCGGGACAACCTTCGGCTTTTAAATACGAGAAAAGCCGCCCCCCGAACGAGTTTCGTGAGTCTAAAAAGTGAAAAATAAAAAAGAATCCGAATAAGAATGGGTGTGCTAAAAAAGACTACGCTTTTTACGCGCTTAATTAACTTCCGCAACATTATTCCTTAGTTGCGCGAAAAGTCTGAAAAACGATAACGGTAAAATTAAAACTCTATTACGCGGGGAGAACAAACTGAAACGTTATTATTTTGAAAAGTTCGCCGCGTTAAAAACGTCCATAACGCGATTATTATGCTCCGAGCGACAGTCAAAATTTTATTACGTATAAATTGCTAATGCGAAGGTGGTTTCGAATGTTTTCAATGCATTTTCATTAAGTGCGGTGGAGTCAACATTGAATCGGGAAGATAATGAAACTAATTACAATTATCTATGACGATAACGGAAGCTGCAACAATGCTTTGATTATTGTGTTTCAAAGATATACTCAGTTTCGGAGAAGACAATTCGCTTCTGCCATTCCGACATTGCTCTCGGTGTAACGTTTTCATTTGAAATGGAATTGCTACATCTTATCGGATTTCATGTTTAAATAAATACGATACGGTTCAACTACACAAATTTATCTATCCGAACACGAGTAATTACGAATTAATTCGAAAATTATTAATTCAAATATATCTCCGTTGAAAAGTTGAAATGTAATACGAGATTATTTTAAAACTCGCATGTATGTCACATGAGATCGTCCTAAGCAAACATTAAAAAGCCGAGTCCGAAAAAAAGCAGTTGTATCTTCGCACCACACTATATCGTATATAAATGTATGTAGGAAAAAGAATTCAATTTTCGCCAAACAATAACAATAGAAAAAAAATATTATCGTCAAAGGGATAACGAAAGAGAAAAGGGTCCAGAAAGCACCGTGAAATTCAATTCGGTTTAGTATTCGCACCCGATAAAGCTGATTACTTAAACATTTGATTGCCATCAAAATAACCCCCGCCTTTTTTCCGACGAACCGAAAATTGCTCTCATTCGCGAAATGTATCGTTTTAATTGAAAATGGATCTAAAAAATTAATGCCCGAGCGGACGCGTTTTGTTCGCGACTGTTGCCATCGCGTACGGAAAACAACGCCCCCGTGGAAGACATGAAAAAATAAAACGGGGAAAGAGCGGATAATGGACACGGTGAACGATGGCACACTGTTCATGGCGAGAGATAATGGGAAAATTGATAAATGGCGCATGAAATTCGAAAACAATACAAATTTAATATGGGCTTAATCCACCTCAATAAGTTTTGAGAGGAAGCGCGAGCGAGCGCCGCAATATAGAAAGAGCGCCATATTAATTATTGCAAAAGTATACGCGCGTTCGTATACGAAGCTTATAAAACGGCGGTTCTTAACCTGTGATGCGGACGCACCCCTCGAGGCTCTTAAATAAATATCAAACGTCGATTTGTTGCAATGAAATAATTTACAGTTAAGATAAACGATAAATTTCGCGTATGAAATTATCAGAACTTTAGGTAAGTCTATCAATCGTAAGATCATTATAGCTATTTAAAGTGTTAAGTGATGATTGAACGATTAGTCGTTGAGGGTATGTTTTTTAATCTTTTGATAGAATGGTCGAGGAAAAATAATAAATCGATAGTTTAACTAATCACTGACTTTTGAAAAATCAGAACTGAAGATATCAGGAAAAATATTGATCATTAATTTATTGATAAATTGATTATTTTGTAACAAATACAAAAAAAAAATCACATAATTATAAAATTTAGCTTATAAAAGGTGCTCGGTTACAAAAAGCCTGGGAGTCACCGATGTAAGCAATATTCACAGCGCGATATTCTCCGAGTATCACTTTATTATTTATACATTAACGTTGATATCTTAAACGCAAACAGGCACAATAACGTTTCGTCGAATTTTGACGTGTATCGATCACGTCTTCGCCTCACCATCACCATCACCATCGCCGCCCAGGAGTGGAAGGATGAGGAGAGACACGCGGATGTTTTTCGCGAAAGCTGCTCTCGACGATAATCTGGGCGCATGTTTGTATTTCGACGTATCGAAACAATATCGTGTCGTTTTAATGCGAGCAGGTATTATGCGATTCAATAAGTGCCAAGTGTTTTGCCGGATAAAATCGGCCGATCGAAACCTTGGAGTTTTGAGTTGCGAAACGCTCGCTATTTCAGCAATCGTTGTCAGATACAACAATAAAAGCTCGACATCGTCTTATTATTACCACACATAATAATAATAATAGTAATAGTAATGATCTCTCTCTCGTTCTCTAAATGGACAAGGCGTTTTGTAACGCTGTAAATATAAAATCGGTATGACGTACCCGACACGTTTCGACGTTGTAAATCAATCGTTGAAATTTCGAGCTTTGCGAAAACGACGTTGGACTTTCGTTTTTGTCGATTTTTTTTTTGGCGAAAATCGTAAAATAAAGCGACGTCGTTTGTTACTATCTCGATGAAGTATGGTTCTGCATGCAGTGCCAGTTGCTGCTGCATGCAATTCTATCATTTGCGCAAAGATGCTTGCTCGTTTAAGAATTGATCGTCTGGCATTAATTATCTCGAAAATGCGATTGTCCGGCGTTTTAATTAATCTATTTGCACGTTGATAATTGAATGCAAATACTGCCACGGAATATAAAAAATGAATCGTTAATAAACGGAATGATATAACGTCTGGAATTTTAGATAGAAAACTAATCAATGTGTAGAATAATAATAAAAATGTATCTAGATTTAGCAATAAACTAATTTCAAGATAGATATCTTGGAAATAAAAAATCAGTGTATAATTATAGGAAATTATAGCGATAGTAAAAACGGCCCAATTTCTCGGCGACCTTTCCTTTGACCCCAAGCCCAAACTGGCAATTATAAAAAAATAACAATAACTAGATTACGGATAATTTCCACAAATAATTATTTGAAAAAACGACGCAAACAACGAAAAAAAAATCGATATCAGAACCGAAACGCAAATCGACGACCGTAAATCACGAGCCATCGCCGCGCCGATTTCGAAACAATGAGATTTCACAAAACGCCAAAAGAGAAAAAGACAAAAAGCCTAACGAGACATTAACCCGTCCACATAACGAGCGACACATACATACATGGAGAAGAAAACACCATGGATCTCAGCATCATCACACCATGATGATCATTACGAAGGTTGGGCATCTGGAAGCGTACCGATGCTCGGCGAATAGCGTCATAGTGAAAGTGACTTGGAAGCGAGCGGCGAGATGCGATTAGGAGACGAGCTCGCTATGACCGTTTCTGGTCTCGTTGTACAGTGGAATCTCGATTGTTTACGAATCGAAAGGTCACACGTTGTCGTTTTAATTCTGTGTATTAATTTAGGAGTGTTAGGGTTTCGGGGGTCGAAGGTGCGTTCTTGTTGGTGTTTGGTAATAGGCGTTATAAGCGGGTGGAAAGGATTAAAATTCATTGATATTGCTTATTCGAAATTCGAGGTATTTTTGTCTGAACGCCTTTTGTGAAGGTTTTATAATATGTATGAGAAGTTTCACTTCGTGCTAAAGCGATGACGGTTCGAGGTTATGCATTTTCGATATTTCATATTTGATTTCGAATTCGATTGTTCTCAATTTTGGTAGTGTGAGTTTGATCGAAAGTTATTCGAATTCGACTACTGATATTAATTCGGTGGAATTTTTTCAAATGAAAATTCATCTATTGAATTGCGCATAGCATGTTAGTTTTATTTACACGATCTAGAGCAAAAGAAAATTTTATTATGAATAAGAAAAGAAATGTTCTGCATGTTATGAACTTCATAGAAGACATGCAAAACTGACTATTATCTCGATACTCATATGTATTATCACCTTTCCTTGCACCGAACAGCAAAAGCACAATTCCTTATTCGAATTAATCTTGAAATAAAAAAAGACACCTCAAGACAATACTGTAGATGACTCGAATAAAACATTATTTTTTAAAAAGAAAAAAGCGAACCGGACGAAAAAAAAAATGATCCCCGTGTAAAGACAACACGTATCCGGATTATCCGCGGAGGAGGAGCGCCTTTAACCGGATTAGCGCTATTCGACTGTGTGCGCAGGCAGGGTTCTCCGAGCGAGTTCCGAGCTGATGAGGAGGTGCCTGGGCCGGGGTCCGGTCACGTATCTGGCACACACCGGGCAGGTTTCGGGCCGCTCCTCACAGCTCCGTATACAGCGGTGTACGACTGTATCCACACTCATAGGTGTGTATATTGTGGGTACACTGCACACATGTAAGCCAAAGGCCGTGGCCATTGTTCTACGTCGCCGGTTCGTGGATATTGCGAACGGTGCCCGTCGCTCCGCGGTTTACAATGGTTCGGGTTTAGTTAGTCGGATGTTTCGGAGCTGGGTGATGCGAGATATAGTTTCGTTTCTGTTTGATGGAAAGTGATTTTCGACGTTGGATGTCGAATGTGTTACGATTATGGTTATTTCGAGAGAGAGAGTGTGGGTTTCTATGGTAGGTTGGATGATGGTTCTGTAGTGAGATTAGGTTGTTTGTGCGAAGTTGGGGTTGTTTGTGCTTTAGGTAAATCTGATCAATTGTGCACTAAGATGTTGAATTAAGTTCAAAATATTTTTTTTGCAAAAAAAATCCAATTTTGACCCAATTCAAGCTAATAGCTAAAAAATCTTTCCCATTTTTTTAAAAACATGGTAACTATCCCCATACTTCAAGAGAGTCACCTGCACTTAACAATCTCATGAAATTTACATTATATTCAAGCCTTTATGTTTTCATAAGCATACACTGCAGCTGATTAGGCACACTACAAAGCATCTCACGTCATCCCGCTTCGTCACTCCTCACTTTGTGATTACATAGTTAGATTCAAAGCTCAGACTTACATACATGCGAGGCTCACAAATTCAGCAGAAGCAAGGCCAAAGACACACATCAAGGTTCATTCGCATTCGCAACTACCATAGATAAAATGCGAAATTTTACGAACCTCCTCAAGAGATTCGACGACAAATATGAATTTTACAACAGCATGCAAGCGGACGTACGAGGACCGTTCTTTATACGTATATAGCATCTCGTGTGTGTTGTATTATGTGTATATTTACTTCGAAGTTGGGTTGTGTGATTCGATCGGATCGGGTGTCGATGTTTGGGGTTTGTTATGAGCCCGCATCTTAATTCGTTACGGGTTGGGTTGGATTGTCGGCGAGTTTGGGATGTCAATGCTTGCTCTTTTCGTTGTGACGTGTTGGTTTGTTTGTTGATTTTATAATAAAAGATTCGTCTTGAAATGAAATGACGGTTTATGGTCGTGCTTAAAAATTATCGTTCATATTGTGATGTTTACTGACGCTCGGATATAAATAAATATGTAGGCATAAGAATTGAAAATAAATTAAAACGACTGCAAGAGATTAAGCACCATTCGTGTGAACGTTCACAATTCGTATTATTCCATCGAATTCCGATTGTTTTTTATGCGATATTAACATTAATTTGAATAATTCTTAAAAAAAATCACATATTTTATAAGACAAAACTAATACGGAACTTTCGCAACGCCATATTCGAAAAACGAGTTTACACAACGAAAACGAGCATTCCGAAAAAAACAAAGTAAAAACGACAACCGAGAACAATTAGAAGCGAGTTTACGGTAGACTCAATGCATCCCACAAACCGACAATCATACAACACGCGAATGCAGAAACAATTAGCACAGACGTTTATCGCATTGTGGGTCATTAGGGGCTGTTGAATATATCCTGGTTGAGAAACGCTATAAATTCTAAAATCGCTCTGTTCAGTATCCACTTTGCACCAGCGACATGTTTTATGTATTGTATATGTGCACATTACACGAGATCATTATGATCGATCGCAATTGACCTCCGGGTTAGGCTTTCAGATCGTTAAAAGCTTATGTGCGACACTTTTCTGTTTGGATATCGTATCCGGGGAATATTGAGAGTCGAGATCGTGTGAAAAAAGAAATAGAGCCGATTCTAAAACTGAACGGAACAAAGCGAATTCTGCGACAAAAGTTCAAATTGAAATTGTGCAAAAGGAAAAAATCAAATTTCCGCTCCGACGAATTCTGAAATCGAACGTTTCGCAATTGGTTATAATGCGATCCGATTGCGAAATCGTAAATAATTGTGAGTTTTTTCGCAAAATTCAAAATACTTTCTTGAGTCCGGCCGTCGAGTTAAGCTTGACGAATCGCGTTGTCTGTTAGAAATGTTGCGAGTTCGTTAAGTCAACAAATCAAATTTTGATTTGCATTTTGCGAAATGAGTTGTGAAAATTGTTCGGTTCAATAGTTTGAATGTATTTTTTCGAAATTAATGGATAAATAAATTCACTTTCATCGCATACATAACAGTTTTCAACATGTGATGAATCGTAGTCTAGATTTTTTTCGAGACGAATAAATCTTTCCATTATGTAAATACACCATTATAAAAAAATAATAAAATACATATCATTCTCCACGTTGAAGGACCCAGAACACGATTCAGTTAATAGACACTCTGCTACATAATTTCTATTACGAAGCAATTCCACGATAATTAAAATTTTTCAAATAACATGAACGAAGGGTATATAATTCATAACCGCCCATTAGAGTCATTAAACTTAAATATAATACTTTCGATAAATCCTAATGCGTACAAAAAACCTAAGATAAAAGTTAATCGAAAGAAAAAAAGGGTGCATCCTCGCAGCGGGTGCAAGATACAAAGGAATTCGACAACCACACGAACTACAAAAAGGATAGGGAAAAAAAAAGAAAACAATCAAATATAAATCAATACGATCTGAGAATCGGGGTTACGTTTCATTAATTCCCACACAAAGCGACGATCGCACAAAAACTTGCAAAAGCAAATTGAAGGCTCATTCACATATACAGAAGGCGTATTCAATTAAGAGACGATTTTTCAAAAGGGCTCACAAGTGCTGATTAGTCAGATGAAATAAAAAATATTAAAAATAAATTTGAAAGTCTAGATATGTACAGTATCTATACGAATCAAATTAACATAGATATCGGTATTCCATTGGCACGACATTTGACCTAACCTTAACGAACCAAAAACGTAACCCAATCTGACTGAATCTAACATGAAAAAAAAAACAATTCAAACTAACTCAACTCGACTAAATATTCACATTTGAGGATTTTAGAAACCAAGGGGTACAAGAGCACATGATCATATTTGAAAGAATAACATTCTAAGTTGCGTATTCATCGATTTAAGCCTGATCTTTGAATTAATTTAGCGATACCAACTGTCGATTTCAACATGTTATTAAGTAGCTTGACATACTATTGAAAGATCGAGCCATAAAGTATAATTTATATTCCATAGTTTCTAAGGTCTTCGTTTATAATTTGAGGAAGTGAACCATATAAGCCACGAAAGCGAGCCGTACGGAACCTGATGAACGAGACACACCTATATGGCGATACGACCATCTCTTTCTGAGAGGGAGAGAGATGACTGTATCACCTTATAGGTGTGTCTCGTTCATCAGTTTCTGTACAGTTCGGTTCGCTCGCGATACGAATCGACCATTAGAGGAAGAACACTTTCCTTTGGACAATAATAGAAATCGGCGCGTTAGAATCGACCTTTACCATCCGACCGGAAAAAAACCCCCGCACAGCACACGACGTCGAAAAAACCACCGCCAAACACCCGAAAACAACCGGCGAAAGTTCTCGCCGGCCGAGTGGATTCCCTTTGTTTTTGAGCAAATCCAACACGGCCCGAGCGCAGAGAAGGAGCGATATACACGTATAGCAGCGATGGGAGAGCGGGCGAAAAACCGTGTTTGCGGTTTTGCGTTAATCGTCGTGCGCAACGTAATGGCTCCGCGGCCAGGTGAGAGAAAACCGCGGCCCGCGGCCCCGTGAAATATCCCCGACGCTGAAATAAATAAAATTCACGTGTATCGCTAGACTTCTCTGTTAAGTCTCTCTTTCTCTCTCTCTCTTGCTCTCGACCGGTTATTTAACAAATAGCCTTCGTAAACGGGCTCTGCGATCCTCGAAGAACGTGAGCTTCGGTCATTAATGCGGATGAGAAAGATCGCGAGCCGCTGTCCGACAGACGGCCGATGTAAATGAGTTATTACCGACCGAAACGAAAAGTGTAAAAAAAATATACACGTATATACGTGTATTTAAACTAATGTTCGAAATATCGATGCCGTGTTGTGAATGAAAGATAGCGTTTAATTGTTGCGATTGTGAAATTGTGCAATTTTTCGAGAACGCGATGAATAATGATGGGTTTTTATTTTCGTTATGCAGATGATGATGGGCGCTTTGTGAAGAGCGGTTGTACACAATAATGTATTTTGAAATAACCAATCGTATTTAATTTGTCAATGAAAAGTTTACAACTAATTATTCAATGTGTTTTGTTTTTAAATAAACACAATTCGATATTGAGTGATATTGAAATTGTGGTCAGTGAAATTGTTTGTTTTTGAAATCGCATTCTATATTGGTTCATAATTGCGATGATTTGATACAAAATTATATTGCTGTTATATATTTCAGCCACAAAACTAACTATTCACAAATAATTTTCCAACAAAACTAACATATTTTTTTAATTATATGCATGATCAAAATTTCAAACTTCAAAAACAAAAGAAATCGATGTTTAATAAACACTTCGAACGAGCAGAACGAAACGAGAAAAAAAAATCACTCAGAACATTCTATCTGACCAAGTTTCAGACGTTCCCGGGCAACGTAAGTGAGATCCGCATCCGCGTGCTCCACTCGCGCAAACAACTCGAAAGAAAAGCAAAAATAAGAAAAATATACATATATAATAATACATATAATTCTCGGAGTTCTTTGTTGTTCGGCGGGGTATGATGAGTGCGCGACCGGTGGCATTGATGGATGGTGTTGCCGAGGAAGGACCAAACCTTTACCCACAATCACGACCCTTGGCTCCGAGTTTTGGTAGTCGGTGTGCTCGAAGAAAAGTTCAGTAAAATAAACCAAAAAAAAAATATATATGTACATATATAGGGAAAGCACGAAGATCGAAAACACGTTAGTTAGATTTGCGCACACACGAGACACAAGGAGATGTTCCGGAGTGGTTTTTGTGCAGCGTTATTTTTCCGAGCGCGAAAGTGGAACGAGCTAATTATTTCGCGTTAGAGCCGAACTCGCGATAAATCAAAAGTGAAAGAGGATCGTTTTTCATACGCGAAAAAGAAGAAAATAGAATTAAACGCGCGTTTAGCCGAATGACGAATCGCATTAGAGAACGTACAGTTTGCGAGGTTAACGCGAGCCAAGTTTGCGTAACGTTTAGATAATCTGCGTGGAAACTAGTTAGCTCATCTTTCGTCTGCACAAAATTCGTTACCACATACACACGTAGCCGTAATGCACGCTAATAAATCGATCTTTAACCCGACCAGACTTGTGCGAAGGAGATAAAAAAATAAATTCTAAAACACGACACCCGAGTAAAAAATGGTCCAATATGTCTCAATCTGCAGGCAGGGGAGAGAGGCCCTTTCAAGGGAGACGAATTGTCAATTTGACAGTTGTTCAAGAGCGGACCGGAGCGCTAGGCAAACCGGGTGATAAATTAAGTAATCGCCGAATCAACTTGAAAAATTGCCGATATATCTCCGGAGAGAACGGCGCCATCAGGTGTCATTAAGAAGCTCCCTCTTCTCCCCTTTTAAAGAATCGGAGGCGCATTTTTACCTCTTTCTATCTATCCCTTTTAATATCGTCGCCCATTTGTATCCGGAAAAAAAAGGAGAAAATCCGCATAATCGACGCGAAATGAAGCAATTTGAAAACAATAAAAATCTAACGATGCATGCGAACAAAAGACTTCAATTGAGGGCAGCCTACATGTAGACAGACTTTTCATTTCGATTCAACAAATTCGCGATAGTCTAACAAGGAGAGGCTTCGTAAAGGTCTCCACCGATATCGATGAATATCTGTAGAAATGCGGTGTAACTGTAGACATGAAATAGTTCATATAAATCATCAATTCTTGTTAGTATATTTGAATTGATCTGCGAAAAATATTGAGAATTGCATTTTTTGTCTTCACAACAGTTTCATGTCTATATTAACTACATTTTTGCAAGGTGTCATCAAATAGATGGAGACCTTTATGAAGCCTCCCCTCGTGAGCCAAAATTCGAAATTAATATCGAGCGAAGGCCGCAGGGACGTTCGCGCATAATCCACCATTCAAAATACATAATTCAAAAAACGTACTCGCTCAATCACTAAAATAACTATTTAAACTTGATATAATCACGATGAAAAAAAGAACGCCGTAGACAGCAGGTGGACTTGACATTAGCATTAATGGGTTTCTCTCTGGGTACTACATACACACGTAGAGCCGGCGAGAGAACCCCCCAAAGTGTGTACGTATATAAACGTATATAAGTGCTATGGGCGCCTAAAAAAACAAACTACGTATGCATTACGTACACGTTCCTCTCACTAAACTCGGTCCCCTCTTCAGTACGAAAACAACCCCCCGATTAACGAATAAACAAACGGGACTCGTAAGTAAATCTCTTGCGGATTTGCACTGCAAACACACCGCTAGACGCTTATTTACTTGCTTACGTACACGCACTACAATGGACCGGAGTTTGGCTTATTCAAAGCGCTACAGTTGAAAATATTTTATCAGAATTGGATTCTGTGTGCGCTTTCAGTATTTACGTTTTAGAATGTATGTTCCAGGTAAAAATCGCTAAGCGCGGATGCGACAGCGGGACGTAATAGCCGGAGCATAATAAGATATTATATGTGTATACGATACTATTCGTGGAGAAAGAGATGCGGCCTGTTACTTGTGTGTGTGTGTGTGTGTGTGTAGTACAAGGTGAGGCCAGGTGGGTTAAGAACGACCAGACGGTTCAGGTATATGTATATGAAAGATGCAGTTACAAAACACGACCTACGTCCATCCCTCGCTTAGAAATCCCACAGTATAGCACGTCTCTCAAAAACATTAATTTTCGTTATTATTTATTTTTATATGAAATTCCATCTTGATTAGTTTGTACAATAAATATTTGTTCGACAAAGATATAAATATTCGATATGCTTTTATCGATTACTTTCGCATCATAAAAAGTATGAAGTGAAAATATATTCGGTTTTTATTAATTCTAGCGATTTATAAGATTTTTTTAATCAAGATATTAATTAAAAACTCATTTGCATAAAAGATTTTTAATTATTTCAAGATAACTTCGTGTTTTTAATAAAGTAAAGCAAAGGAGTTTGTAATGAAAGTTTGATATTGTTCATAGAAATTCTGCGAAAATATATCAAGTTTCCAACTAACGAATAAATATTTTAACACTTATCTAAATAAATAATAAAATTTATAAAGACGTTAAATTCTACACGACTTTAATGAATGCAAAATAAGTTTTCAATATTCTAACCAAACTTTCTCGACCAAAATGCAAAACAGACGCCTAGATAAAAATTATTCGCGCACCGAGCACTATCAAATTGCAATCACCCGATAACACAGCTTCGTCACATTATCCATATCAAATCACATTTAAAAACCCTTCAATTTCGATTTTTTTTATTATAAAAAAAAACCTTATTTTAAACATATTTTTATCGAGCACACTTTATGTGTAGACAATTAGTCGAACGAGGCCCAACAAAGCGTGAAGTCAACCCGCCGATGCATCGCGGAATCGGTTTGTTCGACACACGTCGAAAGCTCGCGCAGCACTTGTAACGAAGTCAACGAGACAAAAGCAATACGAACAATTAACGGAACGAAGTTTGGAGCGTTTGCCGCCCGTGCATTCATTCCCACGGTGATGTTGTGCGATGTGATGTGCTTGCTGCTACTAGCATGCTAGTGGCTCACTAACGGCCGAAGAATGCGATCTGCGTCGTGAGCTCGGAAAACTTCCGTTTCCTTCGTGAACGCATTAAAACGCTAGATAAAAAAATCCACGTGAAATTCGTTTGAATGATCGTTGAAAATTGTACAGCTCTGACGTTGCACAATTGCTGGTTTGAAGTGTTTGAAATTATATCGAGTGTGTGATACGATTCGTATAAACGGCGATTAACTCAACTGGCAATCGATATTTATGAAATTGACAAAGATATTTTAAGCTTCATTATTATAATGAAAAAATCGCAAGTATGTAAACAATGACATTGTTTCATGTGGGGTGACGATAATCAATCGTATTCGTCGAAACAATGGTTATTGTGTATATGTGGATACGAGTGTGGCTTCGTATAGTATTCGAAGAGCGTAACGTTGACCACAAATTTGAAAGAGCCGTAAAAATCGTTGATTAAATTTTTTATGTGAATAACCGAACGTTAAACGTTCACATAAAATGAAAGAAATTATTCCCGAGTCGGCGTTGACACGGACCGTGAAAACGAAAAAAGCAGCGCAAACGGCCGAGAAGTAAATGTAGATTTTTCCGAAGGAATCAACGAAATGCATTAAAATCGCACAGCATACTGTTTTTAGTGCCGACGAAAGGTTTATGACCCATATAAATATATAAAGTTGGCAAACGAAAAAGGTGAAAAAAGGCAACGGTTTCCAGTAATCTTCCCTTAACTTCGGAAGACGAGCGTTTAGCACATTCTACGCTCCCTCCGTTCTGGGTGGTATATTTTTTTACGACGACTTCTTCCATTCGACGTCTCTGGCTTTTTACGGCCGAATCAGGTGTTAGGACGAGAAAGAGAAACCTTTGAAAATCGTCGGGAATAACTAAGTGTTACGCGCGCCGAGACGAAGAGAACTGCGCGAAATCCCGGAGACCGCAAATTGTGGAAACGGAAACGTGGAACGCCAATGAAAAAAAAAGTAAAGTAAAATAGGGATTCGCCGACGCATTTTAAAAGCTAACTCCGGCTCGGAGTCGATTCAGAAATATCGGGCTTTAGATACTTTCCGTAAACGGCACACGAAAGAAAATCCTTTTGTTATACGGTATATAAGATTAGACGCTTTTACAAAGATATAGTAATCAACATTCGAGATAAAATCTTATACACACCGAGGAATTTAAAAGGCACAACTTTTATATTATATCTAAAGCCAGTGAGATCCTAATCGCAATGGAAATCCGTCTTCGGTAGGTCATAATTGAGGACAGGTGCGACAGACGGACACGTATACAACAAAGAAGAAAAAAGGCCACGATAGTGAGAAACGAATTTGTACGTAGGTGAGGCGGTCGTGTGCCGAAGGGACAGATGTTGGATACGGTGTGCTCTCGAAAGGTATCCTCGACGATGACCGTGTACGAAACCATATAATTGACCGTGCCAAAAACCACCAGAAGAACACGAGTCCAAAAGGGCTGTGAACTTGCCAAGGGTCGCACGTTCCGTCCTTCGCATATCTCTCATATTGAAATTCGAGCCGTTCCGCGGAAAATTGACTTGGGCATAGAAGTTGATTCGAATTTATAATAGCCGGTGAAATATGCCGGAGCAGTTTGTTACGTCGCAAATTGAATTCGAAGATAATGTATCGTGAACGAACTCTCGTCTCCCCGATGGGACATTGACAAATTCGCGCCGTATAAACAAAATACCCGTGCGATATGAGAGAGAGAAAACGGAGGTGAGACGCAAGGGAGTGCGGGGGGTAAGATTAATCTGATATTATCACGCCTTTTCACCTAAAGTAGCTGGTGGAAGCGGTGGCCTGACAAAAGGGTGACAAAAGACATTACTATGATGTACGCGCATTTAGGGTATCACCTCTAGGGTGCGACGGAGGTGAGAAGGAAAAAAGAAGAAGAACGATTTACCAAGTAAACCGCACAATTTACGTGAACGTATTACGAGAAAACACAATTCCTCACGAATATATTTCTCGACATCGTGAAACGCCCGAGAATTTGTCGAAGAAATAAAACTTTTTATCTTGCGTCGACAATTTTTGACAGAATGATGAAAAAAAAGGAAAATTCTTTCAATCACTCGTATTCTTTGGTGCTCGTGAAAATTGAATATTCAGTGAAAAACGATTATAGGGTTGTTATAGCGAAATAAAAAAGTAATAAAAGTTTATCGAATTATAATCACCGGGCGTTCTGAAAATATGTACACATGTAATAAAATACTAAATGTGCACATAAAAAAGGCCGAGAGCAACGTCAAAACTCATTTATATTTCATTTTAATCAAAACATTATTATTTTTTTCAAAAATCTAATAAGCATCGGGAAAAAAACACTCAGAAAATTAAACGAGAAAAAAGAAAACTCGTGAAAAAGATGGATTAATTTACTCGTTCGGCAGCATGGATTTAGCTGAAAAATCCAAGTAAAGCGAATTAACATTTAACTTAAAAGGCTGTTAATTTTTTTTATCTTCCGAACAAAAAGCGCGAGACGATGTCGGGAGAGCTTCATCTTCGCAATATAATTTCTAAGTATCATTCAAAAATTATTGCAGACTTTCTCTTCGGGAAACCTTAATTAACGAGTGCCTCAAAAATGATTAATTCGATAATTCGACGGAGCACTCCACTCGAAAAAGAAACGAGGGTGAACAAGTTTGTATTGTACGATTCGAATCAAATTTAATTCACAACAATCAAAAAGCAACATAAACGCCTAATTGATCTACGAAAACAACTCACAATAGTGTCTGGACGTCGTAAAATAATATATATATATTAAATGAGTAGAAATTTCATAGCGATCCTTAAATGGATGTTCTCGGATCGTTCCACGTCTCCGCCGAAGCAGGGAGAAACGCTTAATTGGATTAGCTCGGCGAAAGCAAATTAAAATATTGAAACACATTATAAAACGTCAAAAGCAGATAATGCGATACGTTAGGTCGCAGGTCGCGAACCCTTCACTACCCCTGAGCTCGTCTCTTACGTGTTATAGTTATTTCGTCGCGTAATTGCGTAACGTTAGGGGCGGTTTATGGGTCGGAAGATAACGCGATTGTATACCGATTAAAAGCGGCGTTGTGTGTATGTTGTATGTATTACGGGCAGAGTTGAGATGGCCGTTAATTGAATGCCACATATTGAAACCGGAATCGAGTTGCCGTTCGTGTTTCTGTGGAAAAGTGATGAAAAAAGTATCGACGTGCGATATGATTTAGTGCGGTTGAAGAAATAATATCCTTATCAAACGTTATGTCGAAACAGAGCGTAAATCATGTTGTGGTATGTAAGTGAGAAATACGGCTGTCATAATTGGTCTTCTATTTAAGTTGTGATTAGACGTGGAAAAATATATATTTATTGACCTATTACATAAAACGAAAAGATATAATTTTATCATCACTATAGAAACACAGTTCGTAATACCTAATTTCATAAAAGCCTAAACTTCGAAACAACGCCCTACTCAGATATTCCCGATCCGAAGCTGCTTTCGCATGGAGCCTAACAGCAATTTCGAAACAAAGACAAAGCTACTTTATTCGCGATAGTTAATTTCATTGTTTCAGATTAGAAAATCTCAACTCAGGTAAGCAACATAATGAACGAAACTCGAGATGGGACACACGATACGGCGATAAAGCACACGGTGACTCACCATTTTAATTACGCCCGATTTCAATTAAGTTATTATTGCGAAACGGTCTCGAGTGCGAAAAGAACGATTCACCGAAAACGATATACATCCGAACCACCCAGTCACCGCGTCGGACGAAATCCAGAACTCTATTAGATTTCAGAACTGGAGCGCAATACCTTTTCCGTCGCTGAAAAAGGACACACGAGAGAATGTAGTTACTACATCAGCGACTCTTAACCTTTCAGCGGTAGGTGTCCATTGAAATTTTACGAAGTCAATCCGAACTTAAGAGAGTTGTGTTGATGAGATATTACACAAGTAACAACTATATCATGAGAAAAAATCGTTAAGATAGATCTGGGTCCATAACCTGTTCGATCTATTTAGTTTCATACCTGCGTTATGTTTTAATAAAAATCGCACACGACTTGGATCGAGATGTAAAATTGAAACAGACCAACTCGAACAGTTGATTACATTGAATCTACGATACAAACGAATACTAAAAAATAGCTGAACATACAAAGCATAGCATCCCTGAAAACTCCACACATCCCTCCCTAGTTAAGAGCCACCGAACCATACGGATAGGTAGATAAATACCGGGGGTAACAGAAGTGGCCGAGCGGGGTAAGTAAGTAAGTAAGTAGGTTTTCTATCCGTCAAGCGGTGAGAAATGACCCCTGCGGGGGCGCAGGCTCTCCGTGACTTATCTGCGTCGGGACACACCCCCACACACCCCCCGACACCCCCGCGGGGTCCCGTTTTCCTGGAGCGGCAATTACACCCGCGCCACCGATCCCGAAAGAACGATACTTCACAATTCCCCGACAATACATTTTTCTTCGGGAAAGTTTCGCCAGGAGCGCAAACAAATCACGGCCCGTGTCATTGTTCAGTTTTTCCTGCGCGGCCTGTGAATGTTTTCGCGTTGCTTTGATAATAACGCGCCGTGAATTCGCGAAGGCGATGTGATGAAAACGTTGAGTATATAAAGCACTCTCCAGATTTTATACATATCAAATAAATAATATAGATTTTGATTTCATGAAATCATAATAATTAATAAACTAAGTAAAAGCCCGTTCTTTCAATCATTAATAGTAACAAAATACGAATTCTCGTTTTTTTTCTCCCTAGAGTCTGATAGTTGTTGTGTTTTGCGAACTTAGGAGTCAAAATATATAGAAAAAAATGTCACTTGAAGTCAAAAGTCACAAGCTGAAGTTCTCTCAGGTAAAAAGCAGTGTGGTTGACGGGAAGCAAGGAAGCTTTATCAAGCTGTAAAAAACGGTTCGTGGAAAAGCGTCCTTATTTTCTCGAAAATGTTCTGCCCTATTTTTTCATTCGGAAAATAAAAGGAAGCGCTTTGAATTGAATACGCAACTCAATGGATCCAGACGAGGGCGTTAAAAATAAACAGGAACCGTTGAAAGCTTCCTCTGTCGCACGTTCGTTTCGTATCAATAATTTTATCGCTCGACAAAAATTAACCTTAAAAAAGTAAACGATAATAAAAAAAAACATCGATATTGCGCAAAAATTGAGCGTGAGAATGCCAGTCGTGAAAACGAAATAAATAATACATAATAAAAAAACGCAATATAGAGTCACATTATTTATTATGTGCGTTTAAGACATGTGGCATTTTCTAAAAACTAAAACTAGGCGAGGTGAGTGAGATTGCAGCCGAGTAAAAAAACACGACTGCTCGTGACTCGTTGCGCACCAACGAATCCGACTAGAAATTACAAAATTCGACCCGACGTCAGCGTTTTGTTTCTTTTTTCCGAATGTGTGTACGTACACATAAGAAAAAATCGCTTCGGAAACAATGTCGCTTGAAATTTCCGAACGACGATTGTTGTATATGTACAGAGAGTTCGATGATTGACGTCGCGCATCGGTACACAACTGTAATTGAGCATTCAAGTCACCGAATCAATCCTTTAGGACTATTGTGCGATCCTGACAAAACACATTTTTACAATCGACGTTTTATGAGGCGTCGTTCGACAAAGAAAACGCGTCGCATTGTGCATAGTGTTAACTCTCAGGTATAATAAATTTCGTGTGGAAAAATGCTCGGGCGAAATCGACTTTGAATTTTCGGCATGGACGCAAACATTTTATTCTAGAAAGAGAAAAAGAGCGACGATGAAAAATGTAGAACGAAATGGCAACATCAAACGTGTTGTGGGTGATTTTTTAAAAAATAAAAATGGCTATGGTTGTATGCAAATGTAACTCGCGAGGGAGGCATTCGCGTAATCAAAAATAATAATACGAGAGATTTTCGGACCCGACTCAATTTCTCGTCGTTGAAAACTTAATAAGCGGAGTGTTTTAATGTATTTATAAAAAGGTTTTAATTAAAAAGTACGGAACCTTCCTTGTCACATACAAACGACAGTTTGACGCGAATGCGAATAAAAAATTCGAAAATTTAAATCGCTCTCACGTACGGAAAATTTCAAAGTGAAATTTTTCGCGTGACACATCTAGCCTTTAATAAAACCTACATGTGACAAAATTGAGCTCGCATACGCGAAAATACCCATATTCGCTCAGCAGATTTTCCTTAATCCCGGCCATTTTCGACCCTATCGACTGACTAACACCGACAGAAGTTTCACACTACGCAAATATTATATGAAAAAGCGAGCATCTGGAAAAACGAAAGCTCCGATGAAAAAATGGATTTCAGTGCACACAATTCGTTATTCATAATAAAATTTATATCGAACGCACGTAAGAATAAAATACACACATTCGATTCGAAAATACATTCGTGTCGGGAAAACGATTTAACCCCGCCCATAAGGTATACAATTGGAAAGCTAATTTACCTTCCTTTATGTCGCTAAATCCTGCTGAATCGTAAACACTTATCCCGCTAACAGCATTCAAGGCAGCTAGACTGTGTCCCCGGGAGTTCTAGGGAACGCAATATACTCATACACACACGTATTGTATACGAACCGGATTGATAGAAAGATATATTGGGCCGTGTAAACACATGACGTTCTCTCCTAAAGGGTTTCAGATCAATTGGCAACTTAATAGAAAGCCCCGGGGCGATATTGCGCCTCAGCAGAGTAAAAATGGCAATCACGGCGCGCAAAGTTACAGCGTCGTGGATAAATCGCTAATTCGATTTCCCTTCCGAAGAAAATCCGTTGCCCCCGATATTTGACAATTTCGCCAAAAGCAAAAGAACAAGCGGGCGAAAATTCGCCGTCGAATTCCTTCTGCGAAATGAAATGCGTTTTTTTTTTCTTCCTTACATTCGGCTGCGACAAAAAGAAGTGTTTTCGGCTCGGAGGAAGTGCGAGACCGAAAAACGTGAGGTATGTATACGTACGTACAAACGTAAAGAAAGTTTAGCACTTTGAATAATGGCTAAATCCTGAAGTGGATCATCTTCTCGCGAAACTTAACACTTGGAATCGCTTTTAACGGTGTGTCTGGAGAAAAGAGCTCCGTGTTCACAAGTCAATTTTTGTGCGCAAACCTGAAAATTCTTTTGAAAATCTTTCTCAAAGCGCCCGCACAAGGATCAACATATAAACAAACAACAAGGTTCAGTTTCAGTTTATTTTTAGGAAGCGGAACTCGGATTTTAAATTCTAATGTGTGGAAAGAACAAAATTAAGCGTTTTTCAAAATTATATTATTTCTCGTAAGTATGCAATAAAGATTACAGATTATGAATATAATGGAATAATAAAAATGTTACGGCCCGGCGATCAGCGCAAATTGCTTCTTTGATTATCAAATAAACGCATACTTTAGTATTTCACCTTGATTCATTTTCAATACCCAAAATAAGATAACAATGATACTCATAAGCGACGACCCGATACAAAAAAATAAACACAAAGAGAACGTTGACTGATTTTATAATGATTTATTTTTTTAAATCGAACGCATCAAGCGGGCACGACACGGACAATATTCGAACTATAATAAAAATCTCATTACGGCGAGAAGCGATTCCAAAGAATGTCATCAATCATAGCAGTTGGCGAGGAATAGAGCCGAATTGATAAATAAGTGAATTAAATTGTTCCGAACGACGAGTGCACGAAATATCCAGCGACTCGATGGTGGTATTTAAATTAGTCATCTCCGGACATTTTCTCGTCGTCGCTAGAATTCTTCGAAGATTCATTCCGTTTCAGTGGCCGTCCACATCATAATATCGAATCAGTTTTTATTTGACAAATCGTACGAAAAAAACAAACGGTATTTATAGTCGCTGTGAATACGAAACGAGCGAATGAAAACGACGCGAGAAACACCATTGGAATGAGAGGCGTTTTCGGATGACCGATTCACATAATGAACACGAATTTTTCAGATCGTCTCGACAACTGATAAATGCAAGGAATATTTATAACGGTGGACGAATTAAACGAATGGAGAACACAACACATTCGCATTCATACATGAAAATACGAGAAAATGTAGAAAATCTTTGGCGTCTTCGGGTTTGTTATCGAGTGCGCCTCATGCGGTGATCGCTTCGCTTGTGCGGGAAACAAGTGTTCTCCAAATAATTAAACGTTAAAACGAAGAAATTAATTAAACGTCAAGATTATGGATGCGGATAAGGCGTAACTGAATGAAATGGCAATACCGCTTTATGGAAATATTCTGATTATTATCGAAATAATTTATCGCTGATTGTAATGTTATACACGCTTAAATTTGTGCTTTATCTGATGGAACCGTTTAGAAAATCATACACGTAATTTATGCTTGACTTAATATGAAAATATGTGCGTTTTTTAATTCCGTCGCGAACTAGTAGCGCATATAACAATAAGAAGCGAAGTATGGCACACGAAATGTCTAACGCACATATTTTTATCTACGCATCAAAGAATATGTGAACTTCTACTAAGGGAAACTACTCTCCCACACATTATTGGGGTCTGGCGAAGAATTCGACATTATTAAGAAATTCCACTTTGAACTACTAGGGCAATAAAGCCCATATTTTGTACCACTTTCAACTTCACTCTCTCATTTCAATTTCATTCCATTTTATCAGCAAGTCACCGAACAAAAGAAAAATCTCATTTTGTAAATACAAACGATACATAAACAAAATAAAACAGCAGAATTATCATTTGAGTGGCAGTCACGCAATTCTGAAAATAAAATATGTATGTGTTAGAATTCTACTTCTGAAATCATAAAAGATATGTAAGTATAAATATTCGTAAGATCCTTCATGAATATGTTAATTGGAATAAGTTTATAGATAATTTTAATGAATCCACATTATTCTAGAATACCCGCTTTATACAAAAAAAAAACACTCACGTTTTTTAACGGATACTTCTATCTACTAGATGTTTTCTATTTTACACATTGAATAACCAATTTCTAATCATTTCTTTACAAATAAACTTCACAAGCATACTTAATACACGCACGACAGACGCGACAGTACCTAATTTCACACGAGGATTTTTTCCACAATAAATTTTCTGAAAATCCAATACTACCAAGTCGCACTGTTAAACGTTGAGCTTTTCTCCCCAAAAAAAAAGGTAAGGAAAGCGAAAGAAAGAAAAATAATTTACCGAACTGCGTAACTTACGCAAACGATACGCGGACCTACAGCGCGCATTAACATTTTTTTCAGCCCACGGAAAGAAATTTGCAAATTATTTATGAAATCCCAAAACTGAAATGAGAGCGCACTTTATGAAGGTGAATACGTATAATGTTACGATACACCGGCCATATATTCGAAGGAACTAAATTGGAACACGTGTGATGTAGAAACGGAAAAAAAAATATATCGCAGCATTACTCACGATTTTCAGAAAAATGGAACAATCATTTTTAGAATACAAATACTCTTATCAAAAATAAACAATTCCTACGTAGTTTTTGATATGAATTTTCCTCAGATCGACACCACAGGCAGATCTCATCGAATCGAATCTACGAGCGCAAACATTGAAAAAAAATCCATCGGAAGCGCAATAAAACGATATATAAGCCGCATTCCGAATCACACGGTATTCCTTCCGCCGCAGCGCATAACACAACGAAACGAAACGATAAAAAAGCACACAGAGCGCGTAAAAACAAAACAATTCGGTCGTATGGTGTGCTCGGCATCGGATTAATTTCATATCGTCGTCGATCCGACTCCACTACATGTGGGTGGGTCGTGTGAGAATAGTATGAAACACAATAAAAAAAGGTTAGGTCGTGAACCATCGATTCGAGTCTGCTATTAAAGAAATGCCGCAAGAGGCGGCCGAAGCACGGCCTCACACACACACTAAACAAATATGTATGTATTTGTATGAATTTTATGTGTATGCATGTAAGTTTGTAGTTGTATGCGCGGCCGCAAACCCATTACAATGGAAGTGATTGGAGAAAGGCCGAGGCTTTTGTTATTAGCGAGCTCGAGAGCATGCTTCGCTCTGTTGAGACGACATAGTCTTCTTCAGATGGACTCCTCTTTGAGAGGACGAGGGTGGTTGAGGTTAAGGCTGCCGTCGCATATCACTGCTAAAAATTAATTAATACTATTTACTTAACCCTCGTGGGTGAATTACATCGGTGTTTTAATGGGTAAAATGTTGCGAGGGTAAATTCCGTATGATGAAATTGAGAGAATCATTTTATAACTCATCTGAAAGTTAATAGTTGGAAGTCTAATAGGTGGGAGGCAAGTTTCTCAAGGGACCATTTACGGTCAAAAAAAGTTTGGAATCCATACAAAAATCTTAAAAATCGAAAATCGCTTAATATTTATTTCTCTTTCATAATAAAAAGAATCACTTATTTAATCAAATTCAGTAGATACTAGATTATTACAATTAAATTCTAATTCCTAATATTTTTATGACCAACTAGTCATCTGGAAAACCATTTTTCCGCAACACACGAAACCAACTTGATGTCGAAGACTATTGCACACGAAGTGTACAAAGAGCCGCTAGAGCTGAGAATGCATTAAAACGCAATACACTAGAAAAAATCCAAATCATTCAAGTGCCAATCAAATTTTTATATGACCTCAACGAATATCTGCTGCGCTTGGGTTACAGAGGGGAGAGAGCTAGAGTTCAAACTTCTCGCAAGTCTGACTCATTTTTTCATACAAATATCGAGATCGCGGCAGTTTCGAACCGATCGGAAGAATGCTCATGTGATCGTGATGGTCGAAAAAATGGAGAAAAGAGCGTCGTAAATTGTGACGGTGGTGGTATGTGGTCCGGGCTATGGGGGGCGTTCATCAAAGATGAATACAAAAAGGGTTATGGTTAGGCGTGACGCATGGGTTTCGAAGATACGAAATGCGATAAAAAAAATCGAAATCGGTCGTATCCGTTCACGTTAATTGTTAGAAGTTACGTGTGAATCGAGAGGAAAGTTCTAAATGCAAATGCGATAAAGGAAACGTTTAATTGATGAGAGCGAATTTTTGTTTATACAGACAAAATTCGAATTCTCGCTTAGATTATGTCGCGAAAATATTATCGTATGGTAATGACAGTAGATCAGATTCTCGAAACGCCGTAAAAGCGATTTTGCGGAAAAGGTTTCTTCGGGGAAATCTAAGAACATTAAGTCGACATAATTACGTGACTTTCATTTATACATAAAGATCTTTCTTGCTGATTCCATTTATATTTAGTTACGATCACAATTTTCCCAAAAGCTTCCGTCTCGGAAACGCGCAGTCGAAAATTATACCCGGAATTCGGCGAAACTCAGAAATACACAAAGGCTGAAAAAAAACCCAATACAAACATTTCACTAAATAATTTCGATTTTCCCGAATTAACCGGGGACCCCCGAGTATCGACTTCGGACAACTCGCTAGATACCGTCTTATCGAATCGGAACCATCGGTGCGTGTGATTTAATTTTCCGAAGCACCGCCAATTCACCAGCTCGAAAAGTTCGAACATATCGGGCCAATTACGAATCACGGACACAACCGTCGACCCACCCACGAAGAAGACGACAACCGCAACTTTTTCTCGTTCGAGAGCCTTCATTTCCAAAATTCGATCGAGCACACGGGATTGGGTAACGGCGAGAAAACAGTTAATACTCGATTCGATTAGCAACAGTAAATAAATAGTAATACGGGTAACGAGATACTCGGTTAATTCGATCTGAAGATTTTCATATTTTGATCGATTATTAAGTTGGCATAGTATTATGACACGTGTGAACGAAGTCTCGCAGAGGACGAAGACGATGGCAGTTGATGATGATGACGATGATGATGATGATGATAAGTGGTAGACGGGCGAACAAAGCAAGACCTGCGGTTCAAACCGGTTCCGACGCATAGCACCTTCGCGAGCTGATCATCATCGTCGTCATCTCTTGGTGTTTCGGAGTCGGAGGAGTGGTATGCGAGCTGCACAGCGCCATCTAATAATTCTAATCATTGTGCCATACACCTACATAATGACGATGCAAGCGGCGTTTTGTTCGGTCGATCACATACCGTTCGCCGAATCGAATCGATTGCTCCGTTGCAGCATTCGATTTGAGGAAACGGTGCCAACCTTCGATTGGGAATCGAGTTTATTCAGCTGAAACTCGAATGTGATCGAAAAATAGAACCGAAGGTAACACCGCTCGAAAGGTGTGGAAAATCAAATTCACAACAATAGACATTCGAATGCTAAAAAATTGCGTTGAGACGAAAGAAACTCATTAATCAAAAAATTGATGTTATCACGTGAAATTGTAAACTCGAAATGATACACGTCTTAACGAGAGATCGCGTCAAATTTTCGGGAGTCACGGTCGAAAATTGTTAAACTCGACGCCTTTATCTCGCAAAGCGCTTATTTTCTCAAACAAAATAGTACGATCGTAATACGCCGGATATGTATCAGATATGCGATTTAATGAAACGCTCTCGAAAGAGAAATAAAATCGTTCATTACCGCGGTAACTGTAAAGCGTCATCGTGCGCCTTTATTCGCGCCGTATGTATGTATTAAAAAAAAGAGCGGTTATTCTCAATTTGATTCGACCTATCAATCAAAGTTTCGAACCGAATGCATAACGACGCCGAAAACAATCGCTTCCGAAGCGATATATGTATAACACGGACGTGAAAAAATTCGCCGTCGACCGTGTTTTCGACGCGCACACTTCGGGCAGTCCACATTGCGCTAAAATATACGGAAAAATCTCCATTTTATAATGGCAGTTTGCAGACACTAGAACAGAATAGCGGGAGCATTCTTTATACAGCTGGCCGACGCGTCCAACCTGACCCACTTTCGATTCACAATCAAAGTTGCCGGGTTTCGTACCGTGTACTATAATACATACACAAGAGTACATACATTCGATAGAGAAAGAGAGAAAAGCCGTGTCGGTGAGATATCCGAGATTAGCGGGAAAATTCGCAGGCAACGATACCGTAAATCGGACATTTGCAATGTTCGAAACACGAAAGTATTCGTATACGTGCCGCAGCTACTAATGGTGAATAGTAAAGTACGTACAAGTATTCTTGGGAGCCGAAAGGTTCAAGTTCATTTTACCGCGAGCGAAATACACCCAGATAGAACTCACTTTCAATACGAACTCGGCGAGTTAATATTACATACACCTACGTATAAAAAATGTAAATTCTGAATGTGAAAACTTCGAAAAGTAGTATCGTAAGTATGCACAAAGAAAACCGCAATACACGTCACAAAAATATTATACATTATTCAATGCGAGAATCAAACTGCAGTATTCATACGGTGTCATCTCTATCCATATTTTTCCTGATTATTCCAACCCTTTTCAACAGGTGTATGTAGCCGACAGCATTACGATATTATTCCGAGCGGTGAAGCTTCCATTAGGACTGTTTGAGGTCCTTCAAAGGCCGTATCATCTCGAAAATGAAATACACATAGCGAAGACAATATACATGTAGATTTATAACGGAATAGGTTGTGTGTGCGACGCGAAAATAAAAGGACGCAAAAGATTCGGAGCTTTCCACTGAACTGTGAAGCTCTGTTCAAGTGGTGCGTTTATATTCAATAGACGTCGTAGAATACAAATGAAACGTTATCGATCAGGATTCCTTCAAAATCTCAAAATGTCGGGGAATATATCAAAACGCCTACTGTAAAATATCCAAGGGAGGAAATTACGAAATTCTATGAATGTTATTCGGTACGTATTCATCCAATATATTTCAATCCCAATACAATTTCGCATAGCGAATGATAAGAAGTCGTCTAACGTTCGGATTTCGATGAATTACACACTCGTACAGGAAAATGATAAGAAATCGTACGAACCGAACGAATAAAAGAAGATGAATATATATTTTCGGATACACGAATTAAATTTGTACACACGCGAACAAAATCGATAAGACATATTTTCCACAACACGAACTGACGCGTACATAATAAGCACTAATACACGTCTCGAATTACACATTTCGAAAACGTCCGATACGAAACGAATGGTTCATCTTTTTCATATCTCGATGACAAACGGTAAATATCCGGCTGATTGTGTATTGACATGAGCCATCATCGATCGCGGCATACACACAACACACATCTCCGAAACACAATATCGTCAATGGCCAACGAACGAGTCTCGCTAGGTTGACGTACGTACACTATAAACCCGAGCCGAGTGTACCGCAGAATTTTTATTAGAAAACACAATGCAATATCGAACGATTGTCCGATAAGACGGGCCCGAAGTGCGAACCGATCGCCTCTGGCAAACTGGTCGGCCATCGGTGTTTGCAGAGGCGAATTGGGCAATAAACTCACGGGTCACTGGTTCAAATATTGTTACGTTGATATACACGGCGATGAACGATAATTCAGTTTTTTTTTTATCGTCTTAGAAACGAATCTTTATCAAAAGTTGATATTTGGTACAAAATAAATATATTGAATGATTTTTTTTCATATCGAAAGTATATTTTCTGATTATGTACGGCGTTTTGAAAAGTTGGGGCGACGATAAGCTTTATAATGCGATAGGCTTTCGTATACGTTCGCCCCTCCCTGGGGTGAAAGGACCTTATTGGACGGGCGCATGCAAATGTTTCCTCGATAATTTTCCAATTGATGGACCGTCGACGAAAATGGGATATTGATTGAATCCTTGTTCGCACATAAAAGCTCATGCCAAACGCGCCGCGATTATTCCAGTTTCAAACTTTAACATAACTCGATTGAGAACGAAAACCCAGTCGACAATACGACTGCATTAGACAGAGCGCGAACTTGCGCCAAGTTCGATAGAAACGAGCAAAAGTCTTTTACAACGTTAAAAAGCAGTGCTCGCTTTATGTATTTATATGTTTGAATTTCGACTTGAAAAGCGTATAAGTAGTCTCCTTGATATAAATGATTATATTAGAAGGATCTAATAAAAAAAACAACAGTGATCGAGTAACTCGTCTTTCGCCTGAAACTTCAAAGAGAGACGCACACAAGCTGTAATCTATCTTTCGTGCAGCATCGCCCCGAAAATAAATAAAAATGTACACACGAAGAGAAAATATAATAAACACACGATTCGAACCGACGACGACCGCACAGTGAGGTCGTTCGTTCCATTTTTTCGAACTTTTTCATAACAAACCCCATTATACGTACCGATATAATAAAGGCGATTTATTAGAATGGAAAACGGAAGAGCTGAAAAGATTTAAAAGGTAAGACCGAACGAAATCGCATAGAAAGTTCGGTACGCTTCCGTTCCTCCCGAAGGAATCGCTGCTCTCTCATAAGACAAAGTCGCATGTGTCTGGGATCGGTCCCGATGGGTTGAGGGGAATAAGGGAGAGAGAGCACATTCGCGAATCCAAATTTATAGCTCTGTTTTTAAGTGGGTAAAAACGCTCCCGGTGATATATGTGTGTGTGTTTTCCAGCGAAAATTCGTCGAACGAAATAAACGAGGCGAGGATTCGAAACTGCAAAAGAAAGGAACAACGTGCGAGCTCTCGCGGGTGTTGTAATTTAGGCGAGGAGCGAGTTAAGTTATCGGTCGTAAATTTCGCAAATCAACTTTCTAAACATTCAATTAGCGTTCGGGGCTCGCACGCAGATGATGCAAGCGAGATGATGATCTTCATCTCTTCGGCAGAAAACCAGATACCATTACGGGCCGACGAAGAGCTCGGTCGACTGTCCGTTGCACAATACGCGTTTCTTCTGCGGTACTACTGGAGACGACAGGAAGATACTTTTGATAAGCCGGTGTTCGGAATTATTGCATTTATGCAATCGACTATTGTGATATTGAGTCCGGTCGAACGATGGAAAACATCGTTATATAAAAAACGTATTGTAAGAATAATACATAAAGGCTTCGTCTTGCTTTTAATGCAACAATAAATTGGAAAACTTTTAAATTGCATTTAAATAACGTCATTGCGGCGGTAGAAAGCGCGTATAAAACACATCAAACGCACTTTAGGGCGCAAAATTCTATTAAAGCAAATTGTTTGAGTTGTAACGACGAGTCTTTTAGCCGAAAAATGGTCACTTTAAAAATTATATTATGCACGGGCTACGAACGGAGGGAACGGATAAAAAAGCATCGTAAAACGATACTTAGCCTTCTGGTGTTTCAGTTATAATTTCGGGCATAATAATTAAGGGTTATTATAAAATTTAGCGAAAGAAAATCTTCGTCAAAGCTGGAAAGTTGATAATCCAAGGAAGCCAAGAACAAAATAATTATTTCTCTTTTGAACTAAAACCCTTTCTCTCGAGGACATAATCAACGGTAGGTACGTTCCCTTTGAATCCGCAGAAAATATAAAAGCGCGTACACTTTTTCTTTCGAAACCGACCACAATCACAATCAGCATAAATTTATTGTTTTGATTTTCGGCAAGTTTCGTTGCGAGAAACACGGCGTAACACCGAGTAAACTTCAAAATTTACGACACACCTGGCTCGCCATCCGAACGGCTTTAACAATTAAACAAATTTTCGTTTCATTGATTTATAGATTTATCAACAAAGCCACGGTTTATTTCGGGAGGCAGAAGCCTCCCGAACGGAAACTAGCTTCGACACGACAAATAAACGAACGAGACTTATATTGTACACAAAACGCAAAGTCGATACACTGAAGAGAAGAGCGTTTATCGAATGATAGATATGCGGCGAAATCCAAATGGGGGAAATTAAATGCGCGCCGTTCGCAGCTGTTTGCGAATTTCGGCAGACAGACAATTTCCCTCGAAATCGTCTTCTAAAATTAATCTGAGCAAAGCAAAGCTGTCGAATGTGTCTTAACATTCGACCGCACATAAATTGCCGCAGCGAAAAATTATCGATCGAACTCTCAAACTGCGGCGCGCGCTCTACTCGGATAAAATAACGCAGTTTTGAGAAATGTCAGATAAATCGAAATAGTTCCATGCGGTTTCATTTCGACTGTGTGCATGCAAACTAATCGTAAGGATTTCGATTGCAAAAGGCGCCTTTGTAATTAATTATCTAATGACTGCGATTATTCAGACAGTATTATATGCGAATAGTTAGAATTTGCAGACTGCGCCTCAAATTTGAAATTTCGGTCGAACACGAGCCAAATATGTACACGCATAGAAGATATACATATATTCGGTATTGTATGAAACATAGATTGTGACAGAGTTCGACGATATCGAGACACTGTAACATGATATAATATCGGGGAGCATAATACGAATATCAGTGAGAATTTTCAGCGGCGGTCTGAAAAGCGATAGCGAAAATATGCAGTAGCTCACGGTTTCCAATATTCGTCGACGACGGTGGCCGTAATCGAATTTTTGGATGAAAATGTAATTGCCAGTCCCAAGGAGTCCATTAAAACGAAACGCTTCTCCCATATTGGCGACGCGGAGTGAAGAGAGTGGCAGCGGGAGCGAAGTGAGGTCGCCGGGCCCAATCAGTTTAGCATTCTCGAACAAAATCAATATTCAGTTCATTATTCTTCGATACTTGACTGCACGCCCTTATCGACGAGGTGTGGTGGTAGATAGACGTGCGATCTATTCTCAGTGCGCCTATATTCTACCTGGGAGATGTTTCATCGCCGGGGACATTGATTAATGTAACCTTTCGCCGGGGCGCAACTTTCTCACTACGTAAGGCTCGCACACAAACACTATTTGCGGGCTTTCTTTCTAACTTTCGCACACACGTTCGGGTGTTTTACACGTGAAATATTCCGCCATTTATAAAGGACAATAAAACTTAACGTGTGTCGCGCATGCAAGACAAAGGGACGACTCGCGGCGCGGAGTGACAAATTAAAACACGAATTCGCATGACATGCGATTAATCTGAAATGCGAAATGAATTCGAATGTTGTGGATGTATGTGGGAAAAAAATATTCACGTGAGGCGATTTTTCCGATATTCCGAATATATAAGAAAATTCCATGTGAAACCAAAGACAGAAAACAAGGTACGAGC
Organism: Cheumatopsyche charites; assembly: GCA_024721215.1. NCBI lineage: Eukaryota > Metazoa > Arthropoda > Insecta > Trichoptera > Hydropsychidae > Cheumatopsyche > Cheumatopsyche charites. Next base: position 7,477,611 of record CM045576.1, on the reverse strand, counting down.
TGCTCACTGTAAATTACGTAAAACACAGATAAGCCAGCAATAAATATGGGATGAAAGAAGTAGGCAATACTGAATCGGTAATATATCACCGATTCCGCAAAATACGTGTACCATTTGATAAATTGGCGGGGCATAACACAGCTGTACATTTTCCGAAAATTCAACAATAAGATCTTCGTACAGAGCGTCGGAAAAATCAAACGCTTATATACTAGATAATTAACTATTTCAAAAGTCTACAATTATATAATGGATGAAAATAATCTCCCATCGCGGCATTTAATCAAGATTTGCATAACGAAGCATGTACGAAAGCAATTAGCGTCTAAAACAGTTTTCAACAACCGAGCATAAGCAGCAGACTTTAACTGAACAAAAAAGTGAAACGAAACAAGGCAACGAGTGAAAGCCGAGCAAATATACAAATAATAAAAAAGTTAATCGAAATATAAGAGCCGGCGATAATCGAACAACGCACGGCCGATAGATTGAAAACTTAAAATAATATAACGAAGCGAGTTTGACGTCGCGCAAACATCCTGACGAGGGTCCGTTCGACAACAATTCGAAAGTCAAAAATCGCCACCAACGGCCAAACATTCGACGTTCCGACAACCGAACAAGCGGCGATGACCCAAACGACTCGGAATTAATGAATTTCAAGTGGGAAAACAGATTTCGCCAATATAAATCTACACATATGTGTGCGCAGTACAGTCATGCCTTCGTTTACGAACCGTCAATCGGCCATCTCGAAGATAGCAGCACCATAAACAACGACCGCTCTTGTAGCGAATCCTTTATCAGGACTCATGCGTGAATCGCGCACGAACGGCGCGAATCGCAAGTGTGAATAGTTTTCAAGCATAAAGCAAGAGGACTTTATGATTTATGATCATATAGATTCCGTTGACATTACAATTAAGTCATATTTCGATTTTCTTGTTTATCCAAAACTGTTTTAGGTAGATTTTTCTTAATCAAGCAGCAGTCGTTGTTTATGGTGCAACTAGCTTCTAGATGACTGAGAATTCGTAAATGGAGGAACTACTGTATGTACTTGCATATTCGCGAATTGCGCAGAGAGACTTTCGGGCCGAGTACGATTTTTATATTGGCACGTCAAATATTTGCACGCGACCGAATCGCGCGTTTTTCCCACGGATAATGCGCGTTTACATCATGCGGATATTTATGTGTTTAAAAGGTCCGAATTAGGCGGGGGCGCGAATAAAATTTCATTAACGGCCGAATAAGCCTTATGAGCAAATTGTCATGGGACGCGGTGTAAGCGGCACGTGCGAAAACATAAGCTCGATACAAACAATGAAACGCACAAATACGAAACGGGAAATAAAAAAAAGCGCAAATATATAAAATATAATATATAGAAGCGATCATAATTCAAGGGAATTTTTCAGGCACACGTACGTTATATTCGGGCCAACTATTCGGAGCGCGTTGACAATAAATACAAAGTGAAATATACGGGATATACGTATCCAAGGGAATGATATATGGGCCGAAACGTGAGCCAGGCCGGCGAGAAGTACCGACCGCCCTGTGGGGCTAATGTGGCCATACCACGCACTGGCCATGGCCATCTCTCCTTGCTTCGGTGAAATTAACCGTTTCACGCTATGCGAATGTGCAACCGAGACGAGTCACGTTTCATTAACAAATTGATACATCGACGCGAGCCTTTTTACGGAATTCGAACAATGGGGGATTAATTGGGTTTCGTCTTTTTTCAAGTAACGAGTTCCTCGATTATATTATCATAATATGATAGTGGTGTGTGTTCGTTCGTAGTGGTAGGAATATTCGTTTGAGAGACTTCTTGTGCAGTGACGCCGAGCGACTTGACTCTGTTCTGAAACTCGTCACGATTTTTCTCGTTCACCAATTAATTATAACGGCTGCCGATATCGTATCTTTTGTAACGTTTTCGAGTGTCGATTCGTTGCCGAGGATCGCTCGTTAATTTGTTTTCGAAATATTAAGATCAACGTATAATGAAAATTCGTTAGCAAACACTCGATATTTTTTATGAAAATAAAAATAAGCCGATTTAGATAACAAAGGAAAATATAGCATTAAATTCTCGATAGAAATATGAAATACATAACATCGATCAAAACAAAAAGGTATATGTGGACCCAAGGGATAATATGAGCACACGATCAATTTTTCTGAAAATATTATTCAATGTTGAGTATTATAATAAAAAATATTGGAAATTCGTTAAGTAAATTGATGACATAATTTGTCAATACCTATCCCCAAAGCCGTTTATATCCTTTTTGAAATAAAATTCTTACATGTCAAGATAATTCCACCACTCAACTCCAACAATTAAAAATTGAACCTCGCACCCATCGACTTCTAGTCTCCTCATATGCAATTCTAAGCAAAAACCTGATTTATTTTAACAGACACGATTATGAAATCGAGTGTGAGAATCGCAAACGCCTCGACATGCACATATAACTTTATTCAGTGAAATATGCGACTTTCACTAGCATCCATCCGCACAAACACACGTCCACAAATCCACACCTCTAAACGTAAAAAGGTCACGAAAGTGATCACGTACCTCCGTCTTCCGGTATGTTGAGCAGCTTCTTGGCTCCGGGGCTGGGTCCTCGACTGTTGGCGAAGGCCCTCTGCAGCGTCTCGCTCATGGTGCGAGGAGAACCCTCGACTCCCCACGGCATCAGAGACATCCACAGGCACAGGATCGAGAGCAGAGCGAGCCGAGACGATATAGCCCCCTTCGAAC